>JAAALK010000285.1:41531400-41691466 GCA_019279435.1 Zizania palustris | reverse complement strand
AGCACAGGGTGCGATGACAGTGGCGTGAGCATCTTTTAGCTCCAGTTGAGCGCTTTAAAGCTCAGTGGCCAAAGCGTCCCTCTATCAACCCTTTCTGTGTACTTGGACATCAGAGTCGACAAGTCACACAGAAGCACCTCACACTTAGGGCACTCACTGCTATCACCCAAGCAGGGGGAAGAAGATAGACTCTCAATTCTGCCGTTGGCCACGACAAGCTCCCCCTCTAACTCCATCTATCCTCTTCTTAGCCCCCCAAAGTAGTTTTTCCTGATATTTTAACTCTTGATGACTACTTTCAAGTAAATCAATGATTTTGCGTTCATAAGATGATACCTTTTCATTGTCGTCATTTTCAGAGTCATCGGAGGATCTCTTCTCTTCTTTATCCCCAAGAGCCATTGAACAGAAGCTCTTTGTAGGATTCTAGGGCGCTGGTATGAGCGGCTCTTCGATCAGTCCCCGAAAGCCATGAAGCAGAGCCCACCGGATCATCCTTGTCCTTCCCCCTTCCTGATGATGATTTCCTCATCGCTTGAGCTCGATGAAGAGGAGAAGACGTGGATCGCTTGGAGTAGCTCTTCTCCATCTCAAGCGAAGAAGGCCTTGTCGCGCTTCTTGTTCTCTCGTCGGTAGTCCTTCAGGGGCCTTCTTGAAGAATCTAGTCTTCGGCTTGCCCTTGTTGAAGGAAGAGCTGTCGTGCTTGCCGGAGTCATGGAAGCCACCACCGGTGCCCTTCTTTTGTCCATTGCGCTTGGGGCAGTCGGCGATGAAGTGTCCTGGATCACCACACTCAAAGCACCCAGATTTCGTGCCATGTCATTTGAACAGCCTTTTGTCATAGACACGACCGGCACCCGGTTGTTAAAGAGACACAGGTCATCATCTCCCAAAGACTCAAGCTGATCCTCAGTGATAGACATCAAAGAGAAACCCAGCACAACTCACAGCACTGGGATCAACAGAAGGTGTAGCAAGGGCCAGGGACTTTTATCCAGAGCCAGTGAGATTTGATCTCAGCTGGATATCAACCTCAATGGCCTTCAGCTTGCTAAACAACTCAGAAATTGTCAAGGTATCATAAGAAGTACTCTCAACGATAGAGGATACCTTGATCTCCCAGATCTTTGGGTCCAAGGTATGGAGAACCTTGAGCGCCTGCTCGTGATCTGAGACTAACTGAGCACCCTCAGCCTTGTTGTCCCGAAGCTTGTTATGATCGATTGAAAACGACCAAACAAAGCTCAACAGATTCACCCGGCTTTTGTGTGAGTTTTCATATTCACGCCGGTAGGTCTGATAGAGCCGAGCCTTGACCTGGGCTGTTCCCTCATGGTGTGCCTTGAGGGTAGCCCAAATCTCTCTCGCAGTGGAGAGATGGCTCACACGCTCAAACTCAGTGGGACCTAAACCAGAAAAGAGAATGTTCACAGCTTTACTATTGATCAGATGCTGGGCAATGATACCAGGAGTACCATGCTCAGCAACTGGCAATATAACAAATGTATCGTGAACGCAAATGTCCCAGATGTCCGAGCCTTGGCTCATAAGATAGGCTCGCATGCGAGTCTTCCAATAGTTATAGCCATAGGCTTCCAAGGACGGGACCTTGCCAAGAGAAGTCATGATCACTACTGAGGTTTAGAACCGGTTAAGGTATGGAAAAACCTTAACCAAGCTCTGATACCACTTGTAGGACCAAAAGTAGCGACCAGAGGGGGGTGAATGGGCGCCTAAAAATTCTTTTGAATAAATGGCCTGCTCCCAATACCTAACGCTCCTCAAAAGACTAAGCAGCAAAGTATGAACAGAATGCCTAAGTCTAAAGGTATCTAGCCTAGAAGCAACTGATGTTAAACAAAGAAACACCAATACAGTGCTAATAGACAAATAAACAGAATACACAAGACATGGCAAGACACACTCTCAGTACAGCAATATAGTGCACAAAGAGTGAGAAGAGAAGTTATTGTTCCAAATCTGTCTCATGTTCGAAACTTGGCGAAGCCTGCTTTGCTGGTCGAAGCTTGCTTCGTTGGTCGAAGCCTGCTTCGGAGTTGCTTGTCGAAGTTGAGCGAAGGTTATCGTTGACGTGCCGAAGGTTTGTTTGGTCTAGCCTAGTTCGAGTGTGGCAAAGAGCGAAGTATGCTTCGAAGTGAAGTATGAGAGTATCAAAGCTTGCTTCGAACAGAGTACTTCAAAGCCTAGACTTCGATCAGAAAGGTTCGAATAAGATTATAGAAAATCAACCTCCGAAAGAGAAGCGAAGCCAGACACGCAGCAGCAAGATCAACTCGAAGCCTACACAACTACCTTCGAAGCTAGCAATATCAAGGTATGACCTTCGAACCACAGGCCAGCTTCGAAATGAAGTCTGCAGGTGTTGACACACAAGAAGTCGAAGATCACAAACACACTTCGAATGACAAGCTTCGAACTCACAAGCCGTGACCCTTGAAAATGACGGCAGCAGAAAGATCTCAAAGACTACACATCGAGCGAAGTATATCAGAGAGACTAGCTTCGAAGTCAACTTCGAAGCCTGTCGGAGTATACCTTCGCATAGACGGTGGAAGTATGTCAAGCTGACCGCACAAAACGTACTTCGAAGCTAGCAACACAGTACACAAAGTGAAGTCGAAGTTCAAGCGAAGCCCTCGAGGATGTCAGATCGAAGCCTGCCTCACGGAGCTGAGGGACTTCGAACAGAGAAGGGGGGCTTCGCCAGAAACAGCTAGAAAAGTTACTTTGCCCTGTCTACTTCGGTCAAAAGGCTACGCAGAAAAGGCAAGCTAAAGTACTAGTGTACTGTTGCTACAGTGAATAAGTACTACTTGCAACAGCAAGACTAATACTACTCACGGAAGAACAGAACGAAGCAACCGAAGCTTCTGCTCAGGAATAAACCAGCTGCATGCAAACCGAACAAGCAGAGCCTTAAATGAAGTGTTGCGCACAAACCAACAGCAATAAAATCTTCCAAAAAATAGTGAAGAAACGGGATGAATCTTAGGAAGAACAGAACACTGCCTGGCGGCGCACACAGGGAGAGAGAGAGAAAGTGCTGGAGACAAAAAAATGACCCAATAGAGTAAGAAATGATTTCAGCAAAAGGGTGACCTAACCCTAGGGATTGGGGGCCCTATTTATAGGCTGCCCAACACTAGGAATATTCCACCAGCCCTTAGGGTTTTTTACATACGATGAAATAAAGGAAAGACTCAACTGCCCTTAGGATTTTTTACAGAATCGACCGACTGACTGTGGGCCTAGAGATATAGATGACTTATCCGGAAGCTTAGCTTTCGTAGCGACTATGGCTTCTCTTCTGGACAGTGCGATACAAGATCGACGGTTGTCAGTTTTGCGCCGAAACTGACAAAGCCTCCACCGACTTTGCACCAAGTATCCGGATTGGGCCGGCCCGATTCCGTAGCTCTCTCAGCCCGGCAATCACTCACCGCCCGTGTACCTGAGTCAATCCTGGTCAACAGCCTAGTGGGTCTTCTGCTGCTTCTGGCCCATGTACCCGGATTGGGCCAGCCCGACTTCGCAGCTCTCTCAGCCCGACAGTCACTCGCTGCCCGTGTACCTGAGTCACACGCGGCCCATGAAACACCAGATCTTCTGTCTTCTTCTGTCCTCTTTGACTATCGTTGACAATGACTATCACATCTGGAGCCATGAGGCCCACGCTCTTTAGCATGGCTCCTCATTAAGTCCTCGGAGGAACTTGGCCTGGCGGAGGGCGTCGGTCCGTACTTTTCTGGTGCGTAGCGAGCCAGGCGGTTGAACTCATGGAGGTACTCCATGACGGTCTGGCTACCCTGTTGTAGGTCGCGGAACTCCTGCTGCTTCACTGCGATGACACCAACTGGGACGTGGGCAGCGTGAAAGGCGATAGAGAATTCCGCCCAGGTCACCACGTGGTCCTCTGGCTGGGACTCATGGTAGTTGTCCCACCATTCAGCGTGCGGGACCCTGGAGCTGGTGAGTGGCGAAGGCCACTCGCTCCCGGTCGGTGCAGGGAAGGAGGTCCAGCTTCTTCCCTAATGGTGCGGAGCCAATCTCCGGCCTCCATGGGGCTGGTGGTGCTAGAGAAGATGGGCGGCCGCACGCGCAGGAACTCCGAGAGTTGGGGCGTGGGTGCGGGTGCTGGTGCGCGAGGGGTAGGTTCCGCATTTTGCAGACGGTCCAACTGAGCTTGTTGGTGCTGCATTTGGGTGAGGAGGGCGGTGATTAATTGGTTCTGGTTCGCCATCATCTCCGCCAAAGTAGGATGGTTGGCGCATGGCGACCCAGACTGACGTGGGCCCGTTGCACCCCAGTTGGGTACAACACCCTCGGGCGCGTCACGGCTTCCTCCCTCTCCGTTGTTGGAGCCGGTGTTCTAGTGGTTGGCCATCTTCTGAATATACGATGTTATAAGGTAAAAAGATGATGAAATGACAACACAAAAAAAAGCATATAAGGCTCATGCATATATGTCACCAAGTGGTAAGAACTGTTTATTACAATCAAGCTCTTATTCTATCTACAACACAACTCATTGTAGATAGCACCACATACAAAAATTATTTTATTAAAATAGCGGTATCCAGCGTCTACTCGCCACCGGAGGCGGTCTCCGTGCTCTCGGAACCACGAGTACACGGCTCCCGAGGGATGGTGGGCTCGAGAAAGTTCTCGATAATCGGGTCAGAGATGAGGCCGGGGCGTGGTGCAGGGGCGCTGGCGGTGGATGGTCCGGCGGTGGAGGGGTGTGGCGGGATCCTCTTGGGCGAGGGGCAGGCTCATGGATGGGCTTCCTCTTCCTCTGGAGGAGGGGAACCATCTCTGCGATATCCTTCTGCAGCTGCATGATCTTGCGCTGCAGCTCGCCATTCTGCTGGATCAAGTTCTTTGTCTCCTCACGAAGAAACTCAACCGCCTCATGGTGCTCATCGGCGTCGAGCACCGCCTCAGTATGGAGGTCGTCCATAGCCTGAAGAAGACACGACTGACTGGGCCATGACCGGATCACGCACGGAGTGAACTCCGAGGTAGATGCTACGGTAGGCGCTGGGAGTGCGCATCGGCACAAGCCGAAAGGACGAGTTCTGATCATCATAGATCATCCTCAGCTCCATAAGAGCCTGGAGAGCGACGCGTTGGCACGCGACGTCGAAGGTGGGGCCCCCAAGCGCGGTGGTGTAGGGCGGCAGATGCTCTCCGGAGCTGTGGACGGTGAGCGAGACGTCGCAGGGCCCGGCGAACTCTTCCAGGTACAACACCTGGAATTCGGGTTCGAAGAGGAACCCGAGGAATGTAAGCATCATGCGGAGCTCCCGGACAAAGCCCTCGTAATGGCTGCAGTTGCTGTGCACTTGGTAGACAGGCATCTACAAAACAACAAGTTGAAGAAAAGTGAGAAGAGGAACAAAGTTTATAAGGTAGATTTTTGAGAAATAATTTTCTGTAGCTATTGGCCAGGCTGGTCCGTTTGGCTTCCTACAGTCAAGTCGGCTCTTATACCATCTTGTGGCGCCCTGATTTATCGAAATCGGAACTTTATTGAATTTCATGCGAAAAACAATAATACAAGAGGTTCATCATGCGACAATCGTACATACGACAATATTCATGCACGCAGACCATATTTATTACATCATAGTTTTATAAAAACAGTAATAAAAATAATTGAAATGCATGACGAACGCCTCCTTCAAGATCTTTTCACTTGACTGGGTCCTACTCCAGACCGTCTTCATAGTAGGCATCTTCTGTGGTGTTCAACGGGTGTGAGTACAAAATGTACTCAACAAGCCACCGCAAATGCAGGTATAATGCAAGGTAATAACAAAGGAAGGATAATTGGCTAAAAGTGCGGAAAAGTACATTTTCAGTTATTGCAGTTAATGTAGTCAAGTTTTATCATGCGGAAAGTAAACATGAACAACAATAACATCATCTAACTCGAGGAGTACATTTTACCTCCTCGCACAACTAGTCCTTACATGTCAAACCATCATGCACATACAATTCAAAGTAAACTAGTTGTGGGATGTCACGCAACCCACCCTTGACCGTGGGCTCGGCTTTTTGAAAAGATTTAAGACTCTGATCAGAGATGTACTACTGTACCCACAAGGCACGCACTCATCCCAAACAAGATGACCCATACCACGGGAACTCGTGCCAAAACCTCGGCCTGAAATGCTCCAAGCGATAACCACCCGCTCTAGGTTTCGCCGGCATGCCGGGCCGCATCCCGGCTCACGTCGCCCCCCCTTTTGCGCCACGTCGGTACAAGCCACCCGCAGGTGCTGCTTGACCCATCTCCAAATGGTGGCCTCGGTTTGGAACACTCCATACCTTAGTTAGGACTTACCCACTAGACTTGTGGTTAGTACGGAAGTGTATTGCAATGGATCCCACAGACCTGTCCTTATAGTGCCCCGGGTGCTACCGACCAATACCATAGCTTGCACCCGGAACCCACCATGCATACACTCACAACCATAACTCATCACCGACAGAATTCCAAGGATAAGAAGTAGTGGGGATCATATAGTAGAACCATGTTGCTACGACTCATTTTTATCCTATAGTGATCGTGTCAATACATTGGACACTAGCTAATAATATTAATCATAAGGTGACAAGGAGGTTAGGCGAGATAGCATGGCTTGGGTTGCACATCAAGGTCGGGGGATCCTAAATAAATATATTGTAAGGGTTCCATTTGACTAATGCATATATACCCTATGTGTTTTAGCAATAATTAATAAAACATGGGTTCAATATGCTCAAAAATGTTGTTTGGTGACTTAGCCTTGTTCAACAAAAGGGGAGGGAGGAACTTCGGCAAAATATTCCGGCTCCTCGGCAGCGCCGTAGTCTTTCCAATATAAATACAATGAAATAAATACAACATTCAACTAAACAATATAAAACCACACAACTAGCACATGGGTTTAAATTGGTTTAATTTAAGAAAAACCAAGTTATTAAGTTTCTGAAATCTATTTTATAAATAATTTCAAAAGGAACTATAAAGAAATATGGCCCTTTCTAAAAGGGATTTGAAATTGTGAAATGATCTCTTTTTAAGCTTTCTAATTAATTTAAAATGAAAGGTTTAGAGAAAACTGAGTGGTTTCATCATATTAATCAGGAAATAATTAAATATAACCCTTATTGAAATTTAAATAATTAAATTTACATTTTATCCTAAGGGCATTTGAATACCTATCTAAATAAACATGAAAAATCCAAAGTAAACATATAGTTTTTATTGAATGAACATGTAGAGAATAATATTACAAATTTTCTGAAATTGGAATGGTAATTTTTGAAGTTAAAATGCGCCAGATCTGAATTTTACAAGTCTAAAACAGTTTCTGGAATTTATTTTCAAATTTAAATCCCCTCGGCTCCACGGTGAACCCACGCACTGTGCGCGTGCGCCGGATCGAGATCCACCGTTGGATCGCGATCGGGCGGTCACGGGTGAGGCGGGGGAGTCAAGTTATCGCGGATGGCCAGGATTAAAACGTTGAACCGGTACGCGATGGACGCTCCAGATTAAACATGAGTTTTAAATATGAACGAACGCACGAGATCGCGCCGTACCGCTTCACTCAGATCCGACGGCGTGGATTAAACAGCACAGATGATTTAATCGCCATCGTTGGATCTGGATCGCACGGCCAGGATTGAATCCGACACGGCACGGGTACTCGACCCGTGCCGGTCGTCTTCTCCGGCGACGGCGAGCGGGCTAGAGGCCACGACGAGCGACGGCGGTTGAAGCTAAGGCCTAAAATGCAAAGAGGACATTGCGGGGGTCATGAGGGTACCCTTGCGGTGACGAACGGTCGACGGAGCAAGGCCGGCGACGAGTGGAGGCGGCAAAGGTGTTCGGGTCCTTGGCGGCGACGGTGATCTGGCGGGGTTCATCGATGATGGAGTGGTGGCCGGGGTCGGTGGGGTCCTTGCGGTTGCGGCGGTGCGGTCGGCGAAGACGGAGGGGGATTTCGGCGACGGCGAGTGACGGCTGGAGTGTGGGCGGCGGTGGTGCGCTAAAAATCGAAGTGAGGGTGTTCTGTTTGTTCTCGCAATGAGTGAGCGTAGGGGTGCAAAGCGGACGGCCAGGGGTTTAAATAGGGCCATCGGCGGGGGCAGAGGGGGCATAATCGGGGGAGACCGGAGTAAACACGGTTTTAATCGCCGGTGAGCTCGGTTGCAAAGGGGTTCGCTGAACCTGGACGCGATTCGGCCGAATTCTAAAGGGGAAATGGTCGTCCGGGGATTGGGTGACTTAATGTCGGGCTCAATTTGAGGGGAGGGGGTCGGGGGCAGTGGATCCGAGGCGCGTTATGGCGTCGGCCGGTGAGGGGGGTGATTTGGGGGCGGATCTCGTGGGGACGACGGATCCGACAGGTGGGGGCCACTAGCCAGCGGGCGAGAGTGCACGAGCGAGCGGCTGACGGGTGGGGCCGGGCTCGGGCACGAGAGAGGGCGGTTGGCGCCGACATGTTGGGGTCGGGCTGTCGGGCGCGGCGCGCGAGAGGAGAGGGGGCTCGCTGATGGGTGGGGTCGGGCTGTCAGTCCGAGGCGGGCGAGGGTAATGGGCTGGCCCGGCCGGGAGAGAGAGAAAGGGAGGAGGGAGGCCCATTACTATTTAAAATATTTTCTGATTAAAAATCATCACAGAAATTGGTTTAAAATAATAGGGCTACTTCCAAGGTTGGTAAAAATTTGTAAAAATTCTGAAAAATATATGTTGGTCTTAGGATTATACATAAAAATATTCAGCTCCTGGCTTGTCCATTCTTCTATATTATAGTACAAAATGGTAAAGGAGGGTATTAAAGGTATTTCCAAAATAATAAATTCCAGGAAATTGGATTAGATAATATTTTATTACTTTGAAAATTTGGGGTGTTACACCCAGGCTTGGTATGATCGCCTAAAGTAGTTTTTGTTGCGGAAAGGTTTTGTGATGGGTTCTGTGGACAAAACTCTTTTCTTGCTTAGAGATTGCTCGGACTTATTGGTTGCTTAGATTTACGTGGATGATATTATTTTTGGTGGTTCTACTAATGAGATCGTGTCCAAGTTTTCTGAGCAGATGCACAATGAGTTTGAGATGAGTCTCATGGGAGAACTCAAGTACTTTTTAGGGCTCCAGATCAAGCAGACCAAGGATGGCATTTTAATCCACCAGGGTAAGTACACACGGGACATGCTAAAGAAATTTGACTTTGGTGGAGAGCTGAAGCCATAGATGACCCCAATGGGTACATCTGGAGGCCTGGACAAGGGCGAGAACGGCGTCAAGGTAAACGAGAGAGAGTATCGAGGGATGATCGGACCGCTGCTATACTTGACTGCGACGAGACCGGACATTCAGTTTGTTGTGGGTGTGTGTGCGCGTTTTTAGTCTTCACCACGCGCATCTCACCGGTAGGCTGTCAAGCATATTTTCAGGTATCTTACTTATGCTCCTGATCTAGGTCTTTACTATTCTGCATCATCGTCTCTTGATTTAGATGGTTTTTCCGACGCTGATTTTGGTGGGTGTCGGCTGGATCGCAAGTTGACTTCTGGTACTTGCCAGCTTCTTAGTTCTTCACTTGTATCTTGGTCTTCTCAAAAACAATCTGGAGTTGTGCTTTCTACTAATGAGGCTGAGTACGTAGCTGCTGCTAGCTGCTGCTGCTCACAGTTAGTTTGGATGTTTGCTACTTTGTGGGATTTTGGGTTGTTCTTCCCTTCCAAAGTTCCTTTGTTTTGTGATAGCACTAGTGCGATTAGTGTAGGGAAATACCCATGTCTTCATTCAAAAACCAAACATATTGATGTGCGCTTTCACTTTCTGAGGGATCAATATGAGAAACGGGTCATTGATCTTGTTCATGTTGATACCCATCAGCAGTTGGCTGATATTTTTACCAAACCCCTATATCAGTCTACTTTTGAGCATTTGCTAGGGGATTTGGGAGTTGTGTATCCTTTTTAGGATACTTTGAGTTAGTTTTTCTTTCTTCTTTGTTATTTCTTATTGAGTCTTTTTGTGTGCGTTCATATCATGCATAATCATATATCACATTTTGAGCTTGCTTCTGTTATATGATTAATCTGCTTTACTTGCTCTAGCTAGTATATGTTTTTGATTACTTGTCGATGATCATGTTCTGCTTCAGTTCACATGATATATCTGATATTTGTCATATGCATGGCTTTTATGCTTTAAAATTGAAAAATGATCACCATTGCTTCTGGTAACTAGCATGTGTAAACTGAATGCTTTTGCTATCTTTTACATGGCTTGTAGCTAGATCCTTACTTAGATGCAGATATGCAACCTTGACATCTATATGCTTTAAACATTAAAAAAATGTGCTACAAAAATGATAAAAATTCAGAAAAATGAAAAATTCATGCATTCTTATGGTTATTTGAAAAGATCCAGGTGGGTTTGCTTTGTCGCATTGCATTGTTCTGGACTGCTTACCATAGCACTTTGGTATGAACTAGGACGGTGTAATGTATGCCTAAACCAATGTCTTAAGCTTCTGATGGTCCAGTTCTGGCCTAGGCTTGATTTGGTCGGTTAGCATAAGGTTTGACATGCAAATAACCCTTGGCAGAAATGAAAATAAAAAGGAAAAAGAAGAAGTCTAAAAAAATTCAAAAAGATGACAAGTTTGCTGAAGCACTTTGCTCTGGACAATGCTTATCTTGGTAGATATCAGTTAGCTTTTGCATCTCATGCTTTACTTTGCTTGTCAACTAGAAAATGTGTGCTAATGACTCTCTTTAGATATCATCTGTTGCACTGATCATGTCATGTATCTTAGACAGTACATCTTTTGCTATACCTGTTAGATGTTGGAATTGCAGTTAATCATATCTACAAAGCATGATTTTTACACTCCACCTGGACTCCATTTGCATTCATGGCATATTTTGAGGGGGAGCTGCATTTCTGGGGAGTCTGTGTCAATGTATATTTAGAGTGCATTTAGTATCACTTGATGAGTCCAATTGTCAACAAGGGGGAGAAATTTTGGAGTTTAGGCGAAATTTTTAGCTTTCTCTGGGATTTATTTCAAGGGGAGTATTTCAGTCTTTTGCGTTTACTCTGTAGATATCCTTGTTGGTAATTCTGAGATTGCACTTGTTTTTGAGTCTTTATTTTTGGTTAACCATAATGACCGTTTTCTTGCTTTTGTTTGGCTTTTGGTCATTAGGGTTAAACTTTTATTTTCTTATTTCTATTTTGTGTTTTTTGTTTTGTTTTCATGTTTCCACATGTTTTGCATGTTCTGAAGGATTGCTGAAGAGGGTGTTGACAATGCACTCTTCAAGGGAGAGATTGAGAATCCATGTTGAAGAACATGGGTCTTATGCTCCAGATGTGATGAGTGATTGTCAACGGAAGTCAAATAAGAGACATGAAGACCTGCCGTGTCTAAGGCATGTGTGACTCAGGTACATAGGGAGCGAGCGACAGCTGGGCAAAGGAGCCATGGAGTCGGGCTGGCCCAATCCGAGTACATGGGCTAGGAGCGGTAGAGGATCCACTGGTCTGTTGACTAGGTTTGACTCAGGTACACAGGTGACGAGCGATTGCTGGGCTGAGGAAGCTGTGGGATCGTGTCGGTCCAATCCGTGTAACCGGTGCAAAGACGGTGGATGCTTTGTCAGTTTCGGCGCAAAACTGACAACCGATGATTATTTTGTTTTAGGATATTAATATTTAGTATTTAAGTCCAGAATATTCGGTATTCGAGTCAGTTGTTTTTTTAAGGGTATTTTAGTAATTTTGAATTTTATTATAGAGTTAGTGTAATTTACCCTAGGGGTAAATTAGTCTTTACCATGTATTAGTGGGTCGCCTATAAATAGGCCCTACCCCGTAGGGATAGGGTGACTGTTCTTTTAGAAATCAATCTACAGTCCATCTTCCATCGCCTCCACAATTTTTCTGTTTTACCTCGTGCGAAACGCCGCTTCTTTTCTGATTTGAGCCGCCGTTGCCGAGCACGTTTTTTGCTCCCCAGTCGTTCGGCAGAAAGCTTCCAAGGCACAGCGGCAGCCCTCTGAGTCAGGCGGTTATTTCATTTTTTCTGTGGTAGCGAACTAGGCAGCCATGCCGTGGTTTTTCTTTGGGTTTGAGTGCACAACGGCCAAGGCAGCAGACCGAGCACAGGAGGTTGTGCTACCGAGGTGCATGCGGGTGGCCAGCAGGCTAGCAACCAGCTAGCTAGTTGTCACGGCGTCAGGGCGTTGGATCTCGGCAAACGCAGCAGTGCGGGGCCCATGCGCATAGCTGCTGCAGGCTATTTCCAAGGGGCAGGAGCTTTCATCATCGGGGCGCACGGCGCACACGAGCAGCGTCAAGGCGCGGTCGCCGGTGCAGCGCTCGAGAGCAGTGCGAACGGCAGGATCACGCGCGGCGGCGCACGGAGCACGCGAGTTACGGCGGAATGGCAGGACGACGTCAACGGCGATGTAGGTAAGTTTTGTTTATCTCCTATTTTTTAGTTAGATTAAATCTAGTTAGTAATTTTGTAGTTAATTTTTTAATCTGCTAAAATTTATCAGTAATCTCGTATTATTTATTTAAGTGTTTTTAATCTACTCATATAAAAAGAAAAAATTATTAGTCGCAGTAATATTTGTATTCTAGTTTTTTACGTGCAATATTTTAGGTTTATTTCTAAATTAATTTTTGAATGATCCATGCTTTATTCATTTGATTAGTAGTTTATTTCTAGACTACAATATAAATATTTCGTGATATATCTAGGTGTTTTTATTTACTGTAGTATTTTTATTTAGTTTATCTTTAATATCATTTTAATTATGACACCGTTCATTTTTAGGCTAGACAAATTTTAATTTGTGTGATATGTTTTGCTATTGTTGTTTCTTTTGTCAGGGTGCAATGGGTGTTGGGATTAGGTCATCGTTTCGCAAGAAATATTTATGCGCCCATTCACCCCCCTCTAGTCGCTACTTTCGGTCCTACAACAGGTTGAACCCTTGGGTTGACAAGTATGCAGTGCTCAATGATACTTCGGTCGACTCTTGGGATATCTTCGTCATACCAAACAAAGAAATCCAAATTTTCTTTAACTACTTCTTTCAATGAAGTACCGATTTTTGATGGCAATTCTTTGCCAAACTGGATGGGATTGTCTTTGTCATCCTTGACAATAATCTTCATTATAATTTGACCTTCGGGGCTTGGCCTGGGGAACGATATCTTCGAGAGTTCATGTTGGACCGGAAACGGCGACCAGAGGGGGGGTGAATGGGAGCTATTAAAATTTCGGGCTAAAAACTTAGCCTTCGGTTCTGTTCTGTCTTCTGCGGAACAGGCTTCGAACACAACCTTCGAAGGTCTGGTTCGGAGGTACTTCGACACCTTCGAACACAGGCTTCGGAGAGGCAAAAGTTCGAAGCCAAGAAGACTTCGCTCCACTTACAACCCTCGAAAATCTACTCTGCTAAGTCAGTGCAGGCTCCGCACACAGGGTGCTTCGAGCAGGCTTCGCACTTCACCCTTCGCACGAGTGGACAGCCCTCTAAGGACTTCGACCAAGTACTTGGCGACAGCAACTGGTGCTGGGCTTCGTACTCGAAGGTCTACACGCACATAAAACGGACTTCACTAAGGGCTTCGACACAGGAAGCAAAACGGGATACTACCAGGGCTTCGCTAGTAAGCAGCGAGGTCTTGCCTCGTGTTACACAGAGCGACAGCACACTGTAAAGCACACTTCGCCTAGACAGGCATCGGTGAACTAAAAACTAGCGAGGTATGCAAAGCGAGCTCAAGCAAAAGCACACAGAAGCAGGGCTTCGCCGCTTGAACAAGGAACACAAAATAAATGAACTCTGGATGAATACAGCGAGGTCTGTGTACAGGAGCTCAACAGTAAATGCTCAAAGTGTTAAATGTTACCTACCGAGCCCCCATATTTATAGCCCACGGCTTCATCCTAAGGAAGTGACTACTTTACCCCTAGGGTTTACAACAGATTTGTCTCTACAGAACTAAGGGGTACAAAAGGTAGTCCACCTTTATTTTGGAGGCTTCTCTGTCAGCTGCAGAGGGGACAGTGTCAGCCTTTTTCAGAACAGACAGTGTCAGCCTTTACAGTGTTGACTTCTGGACCTCCCTTCGCACGCGAGGGGTGCGGAAGCTTCGGCGAGAAGCCTGCAGCCTGTTGGCCTTCGCTCCGCCGAAGAAGTCCTTCGATACAGTGACGGTTTTGAGCCGAAGCCGTCAAAGCCCTTGGGCCTTCGCACCACCACCTCCGGAGTGGATCACCACGGCTTCGCAGCTACTCCGAGCTCGAACACCGTCCGTCCGTGTACCGAAGCCATGCATGGCCGAAGCACCACAAGTCAACCTCACTCCGAAGCCCCACCTTCGGAGTACCACCCTTCGAAGTCCCTCCTTCGTCCAAGGCCTCCGCATGAAGCATTCCATGAGCACTCCGTCGCAGTGTCTCACTCCGAGCACACTTCTCGACGAGCCTCACCCGGACCATGCCTTCGATGCGCCTCGACTTTTGAGACCTTCGTCGGGCAACCTTCGAGTGTCTCCCTCCGGAGCACACTTCGAACCCTTGCCTCCGCAGAGGACTTGTTCCATCCAACTCCGAAGTCACTCCATTCGGAGTACCTCCGAAGTGCCTCACCTCCGAGGACTTGTCTCGGAGTACCTTCAGCCGGAGCCACGCTCCGCACTCTCTGCCTTCACCTGGCGCGCCTCGACCCGAGGACCGACCCGGACCACCTTCGCAGCCACCGTGACGGAGCTCCCCGCTCCCCTGGCATCAAGCCTCCCGCTTGACCCAGGTTCACCCGGCTCGAACCCTGTCCGTCGCCTCCGAAGTCCCTGCGCACCACAGACAAGCAGACAAGTGTATCCAGTACTCCGGAGACCTCTCCGGGTTAGCCACCTTCGGTACACACTCCGGTGTACCGCCCAAAGTACCGAAGCCATCGGTACGAACCCTGTCATCATGTACTGCCGGACCCCTCCGACGAGCACACTCCGCTGCACAGCTGCAGCAAGCAAACACCGAACACACTCCGGTGACACACCTCCGAACACCCTTCGGAGGTATCACCTCCGAAGCCCCTCCGGAGGTACCCTTCGAACAGAGGGTAAAATCCTGTCAATCACTCATCACAACACCGAAACCAACCTTGGTTTCTCAATCTCCCCCTTGATGAGTGCATTGACAACCAAATCCAAATTCAAGAAAATGTAAAAATTTTCAGCACACAAGTGACCATAAAAACTCAGAAAAGAGCCAAAGCATGTCACTTGATAAAAGAAATTTTCTCGCCCTTTGAAAAAGAGTAAAAGCCCGTTTGGCACATCTCCCCTTAGATAAAACTCCCCCTAAGTTAAGCAAATTTTTCTCCCCCTTTATGTCAAAAATCTCTCCCCCTTTAGAAATTATGCCTTCTTGCAGCAGAGAACATAGCAAAATCTCTCCCCCTTTGGCAATGCAAGCATCAAGGAGCAGTCAAAAGATGCAAAGCTTTGACATGAATAGAATTGCAAGGACATATAATGCAAAAATATGCCAAAATTAACACAAATGATCATGTGCTCAGCTCAATTTAACAATCTGTGAAACAAGATGATGGCATGTGAGTTTGTCATTTTGAAGTGAAAGCATCACCACTTAATCACAATAGCTAGACATGAAAGGCAAGGACTGCGCAAAGCTAACAAATTCTACCCTAGACAGACAAGTCTTGCTCAAAAGGAGCTGTGAAAGCAAACTTGATGATCAATTAATTTTGTTGTTCTTTTTCTGAATGCCAGGGGTTATTTGTTTGTCCACCTTATACTTTCCAATCAGGCCAAGCCTAGGCATGAAAACCATCTGAAGCTTAAGGCGGTGATTTTGGCATACACTACACTATCCCAGTTCAGACCAATGTGCAATGGTAAGCAGTCTAGAATAGAGTAGTGCGACAAACAAACCCTCCTGGATCTTTTCATTTAAACCAGACAAATCATGGATGTTTGATTTTGATTGAGATGTATTAAATATGTTGATGATTATCCATGAATACAGAACACATTTTTCAAGTTGCAAATTTTAGCATCCAAGGAACAGTGTTTTGCTGTCAAGTAGATAAAAGATAGCGAAAAGCAGTCCAGCCTAAACAAGCTAGATACAAGATTGTGCGGTGAGCAAGTTTCGATTTTAGAAAATAAAACATCATGCACAATCAATGTTCCAGACATATTTCATAGAGCTGAGCTGTCATGAGTTCTTTGAATTAAAAGCAGGCATATAATAGCAAAAGATGTAAGTGCAATTCCACACATAATGAGCATATGCAAGACAATTAAAATCAGCTCCCCCTCACAAAATGCCGTAGGGATGACAAATACCAAGTTCCCCACGCAAGTAAGCAAATCGAGAAGCATCGAGGGGTTTTGTAAAAATGTCGGCAAGCTGGTGTTGGGTATCAACATATTGAAGTTCAATATCACCCTTCTCATTGTGATCTCTGAGAAAATGATACCGTACATCAATGTGTTTGGTTCTGGAGTGCTGAACCGGGTTGTTTGCAATACAAATAGCACTAGTGTTATCATAGAAAAGTGGAACACTCTTATAATCTAACCCGAAATCCCGCAAAGTGGAAACCATCCACAAAATCTGAGAGCAACAGCTAGCTGCAGCAACATATTCGGCCTCAGCCGTCGATTGAGCAACACTAGACTGTTTGCGGGAAGACCAGCAAACCAGAGACGTACCCAGAAAATGACAAGTACCTGAGGTACTCTTCCTATCAATTCTACACCCAGCAAAATCCGCATCTGAATAACCTCTAAGACATAAAGATGAAGACGATGAATACCATATGCCAAATTCAAGGGTGTGTTTGAGATACCTTAAAATGCGCTTTACCGCTTGGCGGTGCGAAGCTCGTGGTGAAGCCTGAAAACGAGCGCACAGACACACTGCGAAGTGTATGTCTGGCCTCGTGGCAGTCAAGTAGAGGAGGGAGCCAATCATACTCCGGAACTCCTTCTGATCTACGGCTTCTCCATCTTCGTCAGGGTCCAATGCTACAGATGTAGCCATTGGAGTGGCGAGGGGCTTCGCATCGGACATGTCAAACTTCTTGAGCAGGTCCTTGGTGTACTTTGTCTGGTGGACAAAAGTACCTTGTTTGCTTTGCTTGATTTGCAAACCAAGGAAAAAGGTGAGTTCACCCATCATCGACATTTCAAACTCCCTGCTCATGGTATCTGCAAACTCGGCAACCAAAGCATGAGACGAGCCACCAAAAATGATATCATCCACATAAATCTGCACTAGGAGGAAATCTTTGCCATGCTTGAGAGTAAACAAAGTTTTATCAACAGAGCCCATCAAATACCCTCGCTCAAGCAGAAAAGACTTAAGTCTATCATACCAAGCCCGAGGGGCCTGCTTGAGTCCATAAAGAGCCTTATGAAGTTTAAGGACTTTATGTGGGTACTTGGGGTTTTCAAAACCAGGGGGTTGTTTTACATAAACATCTTCACCTATGAAGCCATTAAGAAAAGCACTTTTGACATCCATTTGATAGAGTTTGAATCCCCGGGATGTCGCAAAGGCAAGCAAAATCCTAATGGCCTCAAGGCGAGCAACAGGTGCAAAAGTTTCAGTAAAATTAATCCCTTCTAGTTGAGAAAAGCCCTGAGCTACAAGTCTAGCCTTATTTCTAACAATTGTCCCATCCTCCCCTTGTTTATTTTTGAAAATCCATTTTGTTCCTATGAAATGAACATTTGGTGGAGGATCAACTAAAGTCCAGACTTGGTTTCTTTCAAAATTCTCAAGCTCTTCATGCATGGCATTGATCCAACTAGAATCAGAAAGTGCATGACTAACATCTAAGGGCTCGAAAGAAGCAACAAAAGCAGTATTAGTGAAATGGGCATGAGAACGAGTTACCCTTTGATCAAGCTCACCAATGATCTGCTCGGGAGGGTGCATCCTTTGGACATGATGTGGAGCCTCGCGGCGGGATGCAGTCTCCCCCTCAACTTGTGCGTTGGAGTGGTCCAAGATGACCGATGTTGAGGTAGTCGCTTCGGGACCTCGTGCCGAAGTAGTAGAAGCGGGGTCAGCTTCGGGGGTTGATGTCGAGGGTAGTAGGGGATCATCCTCGAATTCTCCGGGATCTTCGTCTTCGAATAAGGTCTGTTCCATGCCGTGTTCATTTGCCTGTTCAAAAGCAGAACTAACAGAGGGGGTTGATTCATCAAAAGTCACATCACATGACTCGATGACAGTGTTAGTTTCCAAGTTATAAACACGATATGAATGACCATGAGTAGTGTAACCCAAAAAGATCCCGTCAGAAGATCGCGACTCAAATTTATCCAAATTTCCACGCTTTAGGATGAAACAGCGACAGCCAAAAACTCGCAGATGAGTAACCTTGGGCTGTCTCCCAAAACGTAGCTCATAAGATGTCAAGTTTAAAATTGAGCGCAAGAAGATTCGGTTTGAGATGTAACAAGCAGTGTTCATGGCCTCAGCCCAGAATTTTCTAGGAGTCCTATGCTCATCAAGCATCGTCCTAGCCATCTCAACCAAAGTGCGGTTTTTCCTCTCAACACACCGTTCTGTTGAGGAACCCGCGGAGCAGAGAATTGATGTTCTATGCCATGCTCCATGCAAAAGTCAACAAAGAGACTATTTTGAACTCAGTGCCATTATCGCTTCGAATGAATTTTAATGCACCAGGGAGTTCAGTGAAAAGTCTCAAAGCCAAGCTCCGAAAGTGTGAAAACACTTCATCCTTGCTGGCAAGAAAGAAGACCCAAGAGTAGCGAGAGAAATCGTCGACAATAACAAGTACATACCACTTGCCGCCTATAGAACTAACCCGAGAAGGACCTACAGTGTCCATATGGAGAAGTTCTCCGGGCTGTTCAGTCATCACAGTGGTGACTGGCGAATGCGAAGCGGCAATCATTTTTCCATGTCGACATGGAGCGCAAACTAAATTCTTCTCAAACTTGAGCTTGGGCAATCCTCGGATCAAGCCTAGGGCGCTCAGACGAGCGAGCAACTCAAAGCTCATATGCCCTAGTCTCCTATGCCACTTCCAAAGCTCAGAAGTCGAATGTGCAACAAGACAATGAGAAGAACCAGATGATTCTGAAAAATCAGCTCCAAAAACTCTCCCAACCCTAAAGATCTTACACACCACAACGCCATCAGAATTGAGCACTTGCGAAGTATCGCGATGAAATCGCACTTCGAAGCCCTCATCAAGCAACTGAGATACAGACAGCAAATTGTATCCCAGGTTCTCAACCAAAGCAACATCTTTGAGAGTGAAGTTCGAATTAATTCTTACCACACCTTTACCTTTCACTCTACTCCTTCGATTGTTTCCGAAGGTGATATGTTCCCTTTGCTTGGTTGTGGTGAGGCTGGAGAACCAATTTGCATCTCCGGTCATGTGGCGCGAACAACCGGAGTCCATGATCCACGTGCCCTCCAAGCCTCGACCTGTCGCCTACACATGATAAGAACGTCTCGATCGCTCAGTGCTGGGGTGAGTAAAATAATGGCGAGGCATCCAGCACTGAGTGACACGAGTAGTAGGCACAGTAAAAGCAGACGGTCTACGCATATGAAAATCAGAATGATGCAAAGTGCGAGGTCTACCTACATGCAAAGAACGCAAAGCATGTCGAGGTCTCCTACTCTGACGAGGTACAAAGCTACTCGCCCGGGGTCTACCACCATATGGAACATGGTGAACACCTCGAGGAGCAAAACCTCTCCGAGAAGCACGAGGAGCCTCGAAAACAGGACGAGAGTAATACTCAGACTCATGCATACCTAAGATGGGTAATGCATGTCCTGATAGCTCATAGCCTGTGCACGTCGCTCATCCTTGATGCGACGGAAACAGAAACCAATCAAATGACCCGCCCGCTGACAATAAGAACAATGAAACACTCTCCTGGGGGCACTCTCATGGGTCACAGGAGCAACTCTCACAGGCTCCTTGGGTTTCTTTTGAGTGGTTTTCTTGGGAGGATTTTTCTTGACAGGAGGAGTGGTTTTCTTTGGTGGATGGGTAGGCTTTTGGCTGATGGGGTATCCAACAGAGCTCTCTCTTTCTCTAGGGTGGTAGGAGAGGTAAAAACAGTTTTGGTCTTACTGTCTGAAGCTATCCTCTCAAAACCCAAACCTAGAGCTACCCCGGCTCTGTCAGCACACAACTTGGTCTTGGCCAAGAGCAAATCCATCCTACCCTTCCCTTCAGTGCATTTATTCACCACAGAAAGAAGGTATTCATTTTCGGACATGAGGTTTTCAGCTCGCTCTCTAACAGTGCCTAGCTGGTCCTTAAGGTAATGCAAGTGTCACAAACAGGTTGCACATCCTTAGAACTACCGGCCCTCTCCAATCTAGCCTCTAAATCATGAACATGCTTATCACGTAAATTAATGCTATCGCGCAATAAAGAGCAGTTCATGCAATCAATAACATCATGAGGTCTAGAATCCACCTCCAAAAGCTGCTTCTGTGCAGTCTCAAGCTCAGAAAGAGTTTGAGCATGAACAGAACGCAACTGAGCAAGCTCACTCATGACTACAGAACATGATTCACATTCAGCATCATCAAATTTAGACTTAAGCATGGCATATTCAGTAGATACATTTTCTAGCCTAAGTCTAAGGTCTTTTCTTTCTCTAGCGGCTTGCACAAGTAATCTATCCTGACCTAGCACTACTTCATTCAGCTCATCTAATTTAATCAGAAGCTGGTCAGATGATAGGTTTACCTCAGATGAGTCAAGCTCATCGCCGCTGTGATCGCTGTCGGCCATGAAGCAAAGGCCGGTGAAGTCACGTCCCTTCTTGTCCTTCTTGTCCTCCTTCCTTGGGGACTCCTCCTCCTCAGAGCTCGACTCCTCAGTTGAGGATGTGTCGATGTCGCTTAGAGCAGCAACAAAAGCTCTGGAAGCGGCCTTGGCTACTTTCTTAGCCATCTTGTCGCGCTTGCCCTTCACAAAGGGTTTCCTCTCCTTCTTGTGGTATTTGGGGCGCTCACTCTCATCTCTCTTTTTGACCTTGGGGCAATTGGCCTTAATGTGAGAGGTGTCGCCACATTCATAGCAGCCACTAAAACCACTTCTCCTCTGATCCCGTCTCTCATGATGAAAGCGGGTGAACCTCCGGGCAATGAGAGCAAGCTCATCATCTGCTAGAGTATCCACCTGCTCCTTTGTGACGGAGACTAGGGAGGACAAAGCAAAACCATCTGCTAGAACACAAGTGCCTGATGAGCTTGGTTCTGCAGTGGTGCCACGGCTAGTGCTAGAAACCAATGCCAATGGCTGTGGCAAAGAGCTTCTGTGCACAGCAAGAGATGCCTTAGCAATCTCTGTGGACTTCAGCTTGCTAAAGAGTTCATCACAGGTTAGAGTGTCATAGCCCGTGGACTCCTCAATGCTGGATATCTTTACTTCCCATATGCTACGGTCAAGAGCATAGAGAAGCTTGATAGCCCTATCGTGATCACTGTAAGCAAGCGTCCCGTTGGATCGCAAGTTACTCACTATCGCGTCAAAGCGAGAAAACATGGCATCTACAGATTCACCAGGTGCCTGCACAAACAGCTGATACTGTTGATTGTAAGTGCTTTGGCGCCTGGCCTTAATCTGAGCAGAGCCCTCATGAAAGACAGTGAGTGTTGTCCAAATCTCCCTAGCAGTCCTAAGGTGCTGCACCCTATCAAACTCACTCCGACTCAAACCAATGAACAGTATGTTCCTTGCCTTCGAGTTGGCAATATACTGATCTTTTTCAGTTTGAGTGGTGCGGGTATCATGGATGGAGTATTGTGAGTCCACAATCTCCCAAATTGCATTTCCTTGGCTTAACAAGTAAGCCTCCATGCGCACCTTCCAGTATGCAAAATCTGTCCCATCGAACAGAGGAATTTTACTACCTCTATCCATGTCACCAACAGATCACAAAACCGGTTAAGGTCAACTGGTGATCTTAACCCGCTCTGATACCAATTGTTGGACCGGAAACGGCGACCAGAGGGGGGGTGAATGGGAGCTATTAAAATTTCGGGCTAAAAACTTAGCCTTCGGTTCTGTTCTGTCTTCTGCGGAACAGGCTTCGAACACAACCTTCGAAGGTCTGGTTCGGAGGTACTTCGACACCTTCGAACACAGGCTTCGGAGAGGCAAAAGTTCGAAGCCAAGAAGACTTCGCTCCACTTACAACCCTCGAAAATCTACTCTGCTAAGTCAGTGCAGGCTCCGCACACAGGGTGCTTCGAGTAGGCTTCGCACTTCACCCTTCGCACGAGTGGACAGCCCTCTGAGGACTTCGACCAAGTACTTGGCGACAGCAACTGGTGCTGGGCTTCGTACTCGAAGGTCTACACGCACACAAAACGGACTTCGCTAAGGGCTTCGACACAGGAAGCAAAACGGGATACTACCAGGGCTTCGTTAGTAAGCAGCGAGGTCTTGCCTCGTGTTACACAGAGCGACAGCACACTGTAAAGCACACTTCGCCTAGACAGGCATCGGTGAACTAAAAACTAGCGAGGTATGCAAAGCGAGCTCAAGCAAAAGCACACAGAAGCAGGGCTTCGCCGCTTGAACAAGGAACACAAAATAAATGAACTCTGGATGAATACAGCGAGGTCTGTGTACAGGAGCTCAACAGTAAATGCTCAAAGTGTTAAATGTTACCTACCGAGCCCCCATATTTATAGCCCACGGCTTCATCCTAAGGAAGTGACTACTTTACCCCTAGGGTTTACAACAGATTTGTCTCTACAGAACTAAGGGGTACAAAAGGTAGTCCACCTTTATTTTGGAGGCTTCTCTGTCAGCTGCAGAGGGGACAGTGTCAGCCTTTTTCAGAACAGACAGTGTCAGCCTTTACAGTGTTGACTTCTGGACCTCCCTTCGCACGCGAGGGGTGCGGAAGCTTCGGCGAGAAGCCTGCAGCCTGTTGGCCTTCGCTCCGCCGAAGAAGTCCTTCGATACAGTGACTGTTTTGAGCCGAAGCCGTCAAAGCCCTTGGGCCTTCGCACCACCACCTCCGGAGTGGATCACCACGGCTTCGCAGCTACTCCGAGCTCGAACACCGTCCGTCCGTGTACCGAAGCCATGCATGGCCGAAGCACCACAAGTCAACCTCACTCCGAAGCCCCACCTTCGGAGTACCACCCTTCGAAGTCCCTCCTTCGTCCAAGGCCTCCGCATGAAGCATTCCATGAGCACTCCGTCGCAGTGTCTCACTCCGAGCACACTTCTCGACGAGCCTCACCCGGACCATGCCTTCGATGCGCCTCGACTTCTGAGACCTTCGTCGGGCAACCTTCGAGTGTCTCCCTCCGGAGCACACTTCGAACCCTTGGCTCCGCAGAGGACTTGTTCCATCCAACTCCGAAGTCACTCCATTCGGAGTACCTCCGAAGTGCCTCACCTCCGAGGACTTGTCTCGGAGTACCTTCAGCCGGAGCCACGCTCCGCACTCTCTGCCTTCACCTGGCGCGCCTCGACCCGAGGACCGACCCGGACCACCTTCGCAGCCACCGTGACGGAGCTCCCCGCTCCCCTGGCATCAAGCCTCCCGCTTGACCCAGGTTCACCCGGCTCGAACCCTGTCCGTCGCCTCCGAAGTCCCTGCGCACCACAGACAAGCAGACAAGTGTATCCAGTACTCCGGAGACCTCTCCGGGTTAGCCACCTTCGGTACACACTCCGGTGTACCGCCCAAAGTACCGAAGCCATCGGTACGAACCCTGTCATCGTGTACTGCCGGACCCCTCCGACGAGCACACTCCGCTGCACAGCTGCAGCAAGCAAACACCGAACACACTCCGGTGACACACCTCCGAACACCCTTCGGAGGTATCACCTCCGAAGCCCCTCCGGAGGTACCCTTCGAACAGAGGGTAAAATCCTGTCAATCACTCATCACAACACCGAAACCAACCTTGGTTTCTCAGTTCACTTGACGCAGGGGTATCCTCCAAATGGTCTTGCACATTATTTATCTATCTAGGATCAAGGGGTGGATCATGGTTGTATTCTGCCCTTCGCACCACAACTTGGTCGCAGAAGGCCATAATCACTCCTTGTGTGGGCATCTTCAAGCATAGATAATTATGATGTGCCACGACTCCGAATTGATTTAGCATGCCCCTTCTGAAGATGACATTATTGGCATAAGGGGCATCAACGACGTCGAATATCACCTCCTCTATTCTAGCCAGGAGCCCTCTCCGAAGGCGACCTCGAGGCCAATTGGCTGAGGGCATCGAGAGGAGGGCCTAAAAAGCCTTAAAGCGGACAAGCTGCTGGGAGTAGATGTTTCTATGGAATGCATAGCTGGTCGAAGGCCTGGACGAAGATAATATCTGTGGAGCTTCAGCCATCAACCAGCACTCTCCGCAGCTCCGTTCCTACAATATCAGCAGTGATAACAAGGGGTCCACATGAGGGAATTTAATACCCACTACATCAACTACGGAGAAAGATATAGGCATGTGAGACCACTTGGGCATTTCAGCAACCGACGAGGAGATCCCAATATGCCCTACTTCGCGAACATATTCCCTCTGTTGCCTTTTCGACATGCCACCCAAGGTTCTTCCTCCGGAGATGGAAAGAACCACTCTTTTCCCATGGTCTTGCGTATCTTCTTGCATCAGAGGTGGCATAACATAGCCACCGAAGGCTGTCTTGGAGCTTCGAAGTTGTCTACACGTTCAACGGTCTGCACCCGCTTTGGACATGCCTCGAGAGGAGCTTGGTCAGTAGTGCCACGACCAGAGCTCCTTTCGAGGTACTCGCTCCGCAGAGCTAGTATAGACTTACATGCATCGGTAGCATGGCTTTGATTCTCACCATGGACACAGCAGAAGAAGGCTTGGCCTTTGCCAGCCGGCTTCCCTGGCGGCCTCCAGCTGCTGACCTTGCTTCCCGGAGCTTGCGGATTTTTAGGTGGCGATTTCGATGAAGAGGGGGCAATATTCATGTGTTGGGGAATAGAGGAGCTACGCTAGCCGGTAAATTAAAAATTTCCACCCTATGGCCCTAGGCTCATGCGCGTGTGAAATCATAGATCGGTACCTTCTAGCACTTGACACGTTAGGTGCAGTGGAAGAAGAGGTTGAAGAAGCACGCCAAGCCTATCCTCGCTTTGTCCCAGCCGTTCCTGGCCTATCCAATCGATGAAGAAGTCGCCTTTCCTAATGGTGACGACCACTAGAGTCGCTTATGGAGCAACGACTCCACGAAGTTCACACATGCAGGGATGGAGTTCCTCCCACGGCAGCATGCTAGCACCACACGTGAGAGATGGGAAATCCTCGATCTCAACGTTGGAGATTAAGAAAGGGAAGAGAGGACTCTTGTGTGGCTAGGTCTAATATAGGCTTATTTCTTATTCCAAGACCTCCTCCTCTCCTTATATAGGTCTAAAAGCCTCTAGGTCGTGCACTTCTTGGAGCCCCCAAATTAGTTACAACTAATCTGTATCCGTAACAGATCCAATCTGATACCCCACATCAGAACTTCCGATCCTGGATTGGAACTTCGGATAAGGTATTTTTCAGGTCTCTAAATTCAGCACGACAAACAACAGATCCAATCCGTTTTCACCCACCTCGGAACTTTTAATACCATATCAGAACTTCCGATTAGTACAAAAAATTCCCTGATTCTAAATTGGAACTTCTGGCTCGTCGGAACTTCCGATACCATATTAGAAGTTCCGAAGCAACAATTGCTCTTTGTATCGAAACCAGAAATTAACCGGAACTTCTGATACTCACTATCGGAACTTCTGATCTACGGAATTTTCATGGGCATATCCTTGAATCTCTCACTTGCACACGAACCAATTCTTTGCATGTTTTAATCCATCCCCTTAAGTGTGTGACCTGATAGGTTCATACACTAACGGTTGTTCACCGGAAACTGTTTCCGACTTACTGATCAATAGCGGTACCTAGAAGCACATATTGACACCGGAAAGCGTACAAAATCAAATTTTCATGAACCTCTATATACGCGTCATCAGTCAAGTCCAAGGCGAGATATGTGGCACCCTTGTTGGTGAACTTGACATGTTCACTTGATCAAGTATCGGATTCAAATCATGACTAACTCCTTAGTCATAGTGGCATGGCCATGCACTTTTCCAATCCAATACCTCGAGGGGCCTAGAGACGACTCTCCCATTATTAGGAGGGGCAAATTCCATCTTCACCGCTCACATCCCAAGACATGTTTCACAACACACCTAAAAACAACTCTTATTACTACCCTGTTACGGAATAGCGTTAGGAAGCATCTAAGTGTGTCACTACGTATTCTTTAATCAAATGACGATCTCAGGTCTAAGGACTCTGCAGGTACACCATTTGAGATGACAACTGTTGGCACATTACAATCTCATCAGTATCTCAATTGGGTCTGTCCAACACCATGTTCACTAACATGTGTCCACATCACTGATTTGACATCTCTATGTCTATGATCAGTGAAACACAATCATCAATCAGTCGGATGTGCTAATCCATCTATCATCACTATCCCACATGATGATAAGATTAGGGACCCTTTTGAACAACATCGCCATAAAGCAAAAAGTTTCACATAACAAGTCGTACTTATTAATTAAATGCAAACGATATTTATTCAAGGAACAAGATAACAATTATCCTCATACATTAACATAGACTCTACTAGCATCTTCCACAAGCACATGAATCGCTCACGCAAATATCTAATACCCATGGAGCTCATATGCGCCTCATGCTTGGGCTGTGGAAGGGGCTTTGTCAATGGATCCGCCATGTTCAAATCCATGTATACCTTGTAAATCTTCACATCACCTCTCACAATGATCTCGCAGATCAGGTGATATCGCCGAAGTATTTGTTTGGATTTCTGGTGTGATCTAGGCTCCTTGGCGTGCGCAATGGCACCACTATTATTACAATAGAGGTCCATTGGACTGGAGGCACTAGGAACAACACCCACCTCAGAAACAAACTTCCTGATCCAAACAGCCTCCTTCGCCGCTTCTGAAGTAGCGATATACTCAGCTTCCGTTGTAGAATCGGCCATCGTCTCTTGCTTGGAACTTTTCCAACTCACTGCGCCTCTATTGAGACAGAACACAAAACCAGATTGCGATCGATTATCATCTTTATCGATCTAAAAGCTAGCATCCGTGTAACCACTTACAACGAGCTCCTCTTCACCACCATAAACCAGGAACATTTCCTCAGTCCTTCTCAAGTACTTGAGGATACTCTTTACTATAGCCTAGTGACTTTCACCCGGGTTTGATTGGTACCTACTCGTAACACTTAGAGCATATGACACATCTGGACGCGTACATAACATGGCATACATGATGGATCCAATTGCAGAGGCATACAGGATCGCACTCATCTTCTCTAGCTCATTAGGTGTCACAGCACACTGAGTCTTACTAAGAGAAATACCATGTGACATTGGCAGGAATCCCTTCTTAGAATTTTGCATTTTGAACCGTTTCAAAACCTTGTCAAAGTACATACTTTGGCTTAATCCAATTGATCGTTTTGGTCTATCTCTATAGATCTTTATGCCAAAAATGTACGCTGCCTCTCCAAGATCTTTCATCGAAAAACTATTTTTCATTTAAGTCTTGACAACATTCAACAAAGGAATGTCGTTTCCGATCAACAATATGTCATCCACATACAGGACCAAAAATACAAGTGAGCTCCCACTAGCTTTTTTTTAAACACAATGCTCTTCTTCGTTCTTGATGAAGCCAAACCCTTTGACTACCTCATCAAAACAAAGATTTCAACTCCGAGAAGCTTTCTTTAATCCATAAATGGACTTTAGCAACTTACAAACCTTCCCAGTATTCAACGGACCGTCAAGACCTTCAGGCTGTGTCATGTACACATCCTCACTTAGGTTTCCATTTAGGAAAGCCATCTTGACATCCATTTGTCATATCTCATAATCATAAAATGTGACAATAGCTAGGATGATCTGAATAGACTTAAGCATAGCGACGGGTGAAAACGTTTCATCATAATCAACACCTTGAATCTGTCTGAAACCTTTTGCCGCCAATCGTGCCTTATAGATGTGAACATTTCCATCAATGTCTATCTTTTTCATGAAGATCCATTTACACTCAATAGTTTTTACACCATAGAGTGGATCAACCAAGTTCCAAACTTGATTAACACGCATGGACTCCAACTCGGATCCAATGGCTCCAAGCCATTTCTCAGAGTCTGGTCCCATCATTGCTTCTGAATAGGTATTGGGTTCGTCGTTGTCCAACAACAATACGTCATGATGCCCAGTGGTCAAGAACATGTACCTCTCTGGCGCATGGACTACTCTCCTAGACGTCAGTGGGGCTAGTGCATCCACAATAGGATCTGCAACAGCTTGCACCTCCTGCTCTGGCTCAATGGGATTTGGAACACTTTCCAAAGGCTCTCGAACCTCCTCGAGATGCACAATCCTCCCACTAACTCCTTTTGAGAGAAACTCTTTCTCAAGGAACACACCATTTCGAGTGACAAATACTTTGCCCTCCTCTCTATTATAGAAATAGTATCCTTTGGTTTCCCTAGGATACCCCACAAAGAAGCACTTGTCAGACTTAGGACTTAGCTTGTCAGGCATCATACATTTGACATACGCCTCACATCCCCAAATATTTAGAAAATACAAAATGGGACGCCTCCCAGACCACATCTCATATGGCGTCTTCTCCACCTACTTAGATGGAACTCTATTAATCATGAAAGCTATGGTTTCTGGAGCGTCACCCCAAAAGGACAATGGAAGATCAGTGTGACTCATCATGGACCGCACCATGTCCAACAAAGTGTGGTTTCTCCGCTCGGACACACCATTCCATTGAGGCGTTCCCGGTGGAGTCAGCTGTGGAATGATTCCACACTACTTTAGATGATCGGTAAACTCATGGCTCAAATATTCACCCCCATGAGCCGATCGTAGAAATTTAATTGTCTTGCCCATATGATTTTGTACCTCATTATGGAACTCCTTGAATTTTTCAAAGGATTTACACTTATGCCTCATCAAGTAGACATAGCCATATCTACTAAAGTCATCGGTAAAAGTAATAAAGTATTGAAATCCTTTCCTAGCCGAGTGACTCATTGGACCACATACATCAGTATGTACTATGGCCAATAGCTCACTTGCCCTCTCACTTTGTCCAGTGAAAGGCGTCTTTGTCATTTTGCCAACTAACAAGACTCGCATGTGTCATATGATTCAAAATGAAATGATTCCAAAAGTCCATCACTATGGAGCTTCTATACACGCTTCTCATTTATATGACCCAAACGACAATGCCAGATGTAGGTGGGATTCAAATCATTGAGTCGTTCTTTCTAACTATTAATGTTATAAACGTGTGCATCGTTAAGACTTAGGATATATAATCCATTCACTAATGGACAAACACCATAGAGCATGCCATTCAAAAATATTGAACAACTCATGTTCTTTATTACGAATTCAAAACCATATTCCTCTGAACATAAAGAAGATATAATGTTTCTGTGACGCCCCGATTTAACAAATCGGAACATTATTGAATTTCCAAAGAAAAACAATAATACAAGAGGTTCATCATGCGACATGCACATACGAGCAATCATCTGTGGTACGCAGACCACATTATTACACAAGAGTAAAATTAAAAATAAGTAAACAAAAGCATGACGAACGCCCTCTTCAGGATCTTCTTCTTGACTGGGTCGCTACTCCAGACCATCCTCATAGTAGGCATCCTCTGAATGGTGTGTCCAACGGGTATGAGTACAAAAAGTACTCAACAAGCCACCGCAAATGCAATAGTAATGCAAGGTAATAACAAAGGAAAGATAATGGCTAATTTTGCCGAAAGACATATTTGTAAAGCAGTTAATATGATCCAGTTATTAATACAGAAATGTAAACATGAATTTGCATCATCTTCTAACTCGAGGGGTACAGTCAGCCCACCCTCGCTCAGCAGTCCTTACATGTCAAATTAATCTTGCACATTCATTATAGGTAAACTAAATGTGGGATGTCACGCAACCCACCCTTGACCGTGGGCTCGGCTTTTCGAAAAGATTTATGACTCTGATCAGAGGTGTACTACTGTACCCACAAGGCACGCACTCATCCCAAACACCAAAGTGTAACGAGATGACCCATACCACGGGAACTCGTGCCAAAACCTAAGCATGAAATGCTCCAAGCGATAACCACCCGCTCTAGGTTTCGCCAGCGCGCCAGGCCGCATCCCGGCTAACGTCGTACCCCCTTTTGCGCCACGTCGGTACAAGCAACCCGCAGGTGCAGCTTGACCCATCTCCTCGTGGTGGCCTAGGTTTGGAACACTCCATACCTTAGTTAGGACTTACCCATTAGACTTGTGGTTAGTACGGAAGTGTATTGCAATGGATCCAGACTGGTCCTTATAATGCCCCGGGTGCTACCGACCAATTCCCTAACTTGCACCCGGAACCCACCATGCATACACTCACAACCAAAACTCTATCACCAACAGAATTCCAGAGATAAGGATAACGGGGATCATATAGTAGAACCAAGTTGCTATGACTCGTTTTCAATCATATAGCAATCGTGTCAATACATTGGACACTAGCTAATAGTACTTAATCATATGGTGACAAGGAGTTTAGGTGAGATAGCATGGCTTGGGTTGCACATTAAGGTCGGGGGATCCTAATAAATATATTGTAAGGGTTTCATTTGGCTAATGCATGTATATCCTATGTGTTTTAGCGATAGTTTAATAAAACATGGGTTCAATATGCTCAAAAGATTGGTTTGGTGACTTGCCTTGTTCAGCGAAAGGGGAGGGAGGAACTTCGGGAAAGTATTCCGGCTCCTCGACGGTGTCGTAGTCTTCTTGATATAAAGAAATCAAACGTAGCATTCAATTAAACAATCCAAAAACCACACAATAGGTATATAAGTTTTGATTGGTTTGAACCCAGGAAAATAAAGTTTTTAAGTTTCTGAAATTCATTTTATGAATACTTTAAAATGAACTTTAATGAAATAATGTCCTTTCTAGAAGAGATAATAATGTAAACAATTGTATTTTAAATTTTCTAACTAATTTAAAATAAGAGGTTCAGTGTAAACCTAGTGGTTTTATTATACTAACATGAAAAGAATAAAAGATAATTTTTTTTCTAAAATTGAAATGAGCCAATTTGTAATTTACCCTAAAGTGCATTTGAATACTTTACTAAATAAGCATGAAATATTCAAAGTAAACATACTGTTTTTATTGCATTAACATGTAGAGAATAAAATTATAAATTTTCTAGAATTGAAATAATAATTTTTGAAGGTAAAATGCGCCAGATATGAATTTTATAACTTTAAAACAATTTCTGGAATGTAATTTAAATCAAAAACGGCCTCGGGTCCACGGTGAACCAGATCCACCGTGAACACGCGCACTGTGCGCATGATCCGGCCCATCTTGAACCGTTTGATCCATATCCAACGCGCGGGGGTGAGGCGGGGGGCTTAAGTGAAGATGGACACGCGAGATTAAAAGGCTGAACCGGTACGCGATGGATGGCCCAGATTCATCGCGGGTTTTAAATATAAATGAACTACTCAGATTAGAACGTAACGCTTCACCGAGATCTAACGGATCCGATTAAACAGCACGAGTGATTTAATCGCCACCGTCGGATCCAGATCGCACGGTCGCGATTGAATCTGACATGGCACGGGTACTCGACCAATGCCGGTCATCTTCTCCGGTGACGGCTAGCGGGCCAGGGGCCACGGTGAGCGACAGTGAGGGGTCCTAAGAGCTAAAATGAAAAGGGGACACTACGGGGATCACGAGGGTACCGTTAGCGGGAAGAATGGTCGTTGGAGTGTGGCCGGCGACGAGCGGGGGCGGCGATGGTGTTCGGGTCCTCATTGGTGACGGTGTTCCGGCGGGGTTCGTTGGCGATGAAGGGGTGGACGAGTCGGGGGTAACGTCGGTGATCACATGGGTGCGGTCGCCGAGGGTGGAGGAGGTCTCCGACGACGGCGAATGACGGCTGGAGTGCGGGCGGCGGAGGAGTGTTAAAAATCGGAGTGTGGGCGTTCTGTTCGTTCTCGCGGCGTGTGAGCATGGGGAGTCTAACGTGGACACACCAGGGGTTTAAATAGAGACGCCGGTGGGGGAAAACGGGCGGTGTATACATGAAAAGATGAGGGGGATCTTCAATGGCGTTGGTGAGGCTCGGTCATGCACGCGCAGCGCGATCCCGGGGTGTAATCGCGAGGATTAACGAGGGGAAATGGTCGGCCAGGCGCGGGGGACCGATTAATGGCGTCAATTTAATGGGGGAGGGGCCGGCTAGGCGAATCCGAGGGCGAGGTCATCAGCCGGCGCGATTTGGGGGTGGTGGCGCGAGGTGGACGACGGACCTGATAGGCGGGCCAAGGCGATCAGCGGGCGCGAGCGTACGGGCATGGCGACTGATGGGTGGGATCGGGCGGTAGGGCACGAGAGGTTCGGTTGGCGCCGACAGGTGGGGTCGGGTGGTCGGGCGCGCGTGCGAAGAGAGAGGGGTCACTGACGGGTGGGGTCTGTTTGTCAGTCGGTGGCGTGGGGAGGAGTGGGCTGGGCCGGCCGGTTGAGGGGGATTGAGGGTGGAAGCTCGTTAGTGTTTCAATTATTTTACGAATAAAAATAATTACATAAATTGATTTAAAATATTAGGGCTACCTCCAAAGGTGATAAAAATTTGTAAAAATACTCAAAAATATATCTTGGCCTAGGGTTCTTATACAAAATTTTCTAGCCTCTGGTTTGGTCATTGCACCTAGGTTCTAGTTCAAATAAGCTAAGAAGGGCATTGAAGGTATTTCCAAATTAAATAATTCCAGAAAAATATAATAAATGGTATTTTTATTTCTCTGAAAATTTGGGGTGTTACAAACCTATCCCCCTTACAAAGAATCTCATCCTCGAGATTGGAACTCTACTCGAATATCTTGGGGTATTGGGCTTTCAACTCGTCTTCTTTTTCCCATGTGGCTTCTTCAACGGGGTGGTTGTCCCACTGAATCTTGCAGAAGCGAACCACACGACTCCTTGTTACTCTTTCCTTAGTCTCCAGGATCTTGACGGGTTTCTCGATGTAGGTCAAATCCTCTTGGACGTTGAGTTGTTGGAGGTCGGCCTGTTCGGCGGGCATGTGGAGACACTTCTTCAGATGAGAGACGTGGAACACATCATGGACTCCTGCCAAGGATGGAGGCAGTTCTAGTTGATATGCCACTTCTCCCTGCCATCGGAGAATCTGAAAATGTCCGACATAACGGGGTGCTAGCTTGCCTTTCATGATGAACCTTTGAGTGCCACTTAGGGGAGTGACTCGGAGATATACATAATCACCCTCCTCAAAGGTTAGGTCTCTTCGTCGGTTATCGGCGTAGCTCTTTTGCCGGGACTGGGCTGTCTTCAATCTATCCATGATGATCTTGACCTTCTCTTTGGCTTCTCTTAGTATATCTGTCCCGAACAGCTGTGACTCTCCGGTCTGATCCCAGAGCAACGGCGTTCTACACTTACGCCAATAAAGTGCTTCGAACGGGGACATCTGCAGGCTAACATGATAGCTGTTGTTGTAGGAGAACTCCGCATAAGGCAAGTTCTTGTCCCACATTCTGCCAAAGTCTAGGGCACAAGCTCTAAGCATATCCTCCAATACCTGGTTGACCCTTTCAGTTTGACCATCGGTCTATGGATGATAGGTGGTGCTAAATTTTAGCCTGGTGCCGAAATCTTCTTGAAGGTTCTTCCAAAACTTAGAGGTAAACTGACTCCCACGGTCAGATACAATCTTCTTTGGAACTCCGTGCAGGCACACAATCCGGGTCATATACAACTCGGCCAACTTGGCGATGGTGTAAGTTGTCTTGACGAGGATGAAGTGAGCCACCTTGGTGAGTCGGTCGACGATCACCCAGATAGAATCATGACCGGCTTGGGTCCTGGGTAGTCCCGTGATGAAGTCCATTCCTATCTCTTCCCACTTCCATTCGGGGACCTTGAGGGGTTGCAACAGTCCAGCAGGTCTTTGGTGCTCTCCCTTGACTCGCCGGCATGTGTCACACTTGGCCACATACTCAGCTATTTCCCTCTTCATGTTGACCCACCTATATTTCTCCTTTAGGTCTTGATACATCTTTGTACTCCCGGGATGTATGAAGTATAGAGTATCATGGGCTTCTTGAAGGATGAGAGTCTTCAACTCAGGCTTATCGGCTACGCATATCTGGTTTCTGAACCAGATGGTACCTTGCTCGTCCTCGGAGAATCCGGGGGCTTTACCCTCCCGCATGTTCTCCTGAATCTCCGAGATGTCTGGATCTTCCTTCTGCGTTTCCCGGATCTGGTCTATCAAGACAGGCCTAGACTCCAAAGCAGCAAGATACGCTCGGTTGGTGATCCCTAGATTCAGTCTTTCCATTTCCTTGTATAGCAAAGGGGCCTGGTCCTGTATCACGATGGCATTGTAGTACCCTTTTCGACTAAGGGTGTCTGCCACCACATTGGCCTTGCCTGGATGATAATGGATGCCCAAGTCATAATCTTTGATCAGTTCCAACCATCTCCTCTGCCTGAGGTTTAGGTCCGGTTGGGTGAATATATACGTGAGGCTCTTGTGGTCGGTAAAGATCTCGCACTGATTTCCCACAAGGTAATGTCTCCATATCTTCAAGGCATGAACAACGGCTGCTAATTCTAGGTCGTGGGTCGGGTAGTTCAGCTCATGTGGTCTCAGCTATCGGGAGGCGTAAGATATCACCTTCCCATCTTGCATTAAGACACATCCCAATCCCTGACGAGAGGCATCACAGTAGACGTGGAAGTCCTTTCGGATGTCTGGCAGAGTCAAAATTGGGGCTGACACGAGCTTCCTCTTAAGGGTTTGGAAGCATTCTTCACAATCTGGGGTCCATTCAAACTTTACTTCCTTCTGCAATAGCCTGGTCATAGGCTTGGCTATCTTTGAAAAGTTCTCGATGAACCGGCTGTAGTATCCGGCCAATCCGACAAAACTCCGGATCTCAGTCACGTTCGTGGGTTGTAGCCAGTTGGTCACTTCTTCCACGGTGGTTGGGTCCACAGCTATTCCTCCAGCAGATATGACATGACCGAGGAACTTCACCTCTGACGACCAGAACTCGCACTTGTTGTATTTGGCGTACAATTGTTGTTCCCTTAGCTTTCCGAGGGTTAGACAGAGGTGTGTTTCGTGTTCCTCCTTGGTTTTGGAGTAAACGAGGATATCGTCGATGCATACCACGATGAACTTATCCAAGAACTCCATGAATACATTGTTCATCATGTTCATGAAAAAGGCTAGGGCATTCGTGAGTCCGAACGACATCATAGTATACTCGTAGTGTCCATAGCGAGAGGTGAAGGCAGTCTTGGGGATGTCTTCTTCTCTAATCCTCAATTGGTGATAACCTGATCTGAGTTCAATCTTTGAAAACACCGAGGATCCTTTCAGCTGATCGAACAAGTCGTCGATCTGAGGCAATGGGTACTTGTTCTTGATGGTTACGTCGTTCAAGGCTCTATAGTCCATGCACATCCTTTTAGTCTTGTCGTTCTTCATGGTGAAGATGACCGGTGCACCCCAGGGTGAGGTACTCGGTCGGATGTACCCTTTCTGCTCCAAGTGTTTGATTTTGCTCTTCACTTCGGCTAGTTCATTGGCGGCCATCCGGTATGGGCGCTTGGAGATCGGAGTGGTCCCGGGGACAAGCTCGATTCTGAATTCGATGTCCCGCTTGGGAGGCATTCCTTGCAAGTCCTCTGGGAAGACGTCCATGAACTCCTTGACTACGGGCACTTCCTCAAGGGCTAGTGAGTGAAGAGATGCCTCATGAGGTTTGCTGCTGGTCATCCGAAAGTTGGCGGCTTCGCCTTCGGGGTTGGTCACTGTTACGGACTTGCTGGCACAATCGATCACTCCCTTGTGTTTCATTAGCCAATCCATCCCTAGGATGAGGTCGAGTCCGATACACTTAATGAGGACTGGCTCGGCCCAGAATAATATCCCTTGAAACTCTATCTTTACCTTAGGGCTGTATAAGTGGGCTAAGGTTATATTGCCTGGAGTGGCAATCATCATGGAGGCTGGTAGAGGGAGCACTTCCAAGTTGTTGGTTTTCACAAAATCTTCCGAGACGAAAGAGTGCGTTGCCCCAGAGTCAAATAGTATTGTAGCCGGTAAGGAATTTGCGGTAAACATACCGAGCATGACTTCAGGATCTTCCTGAGCTTCCTCCACGCTGATGTGGTTGATGTGGGCACGAACTGCCTGGTTGGGTGCCGCGCCTTGGGGTTGCTTGGGGTGAGGACACTGATGTGCGTAGTGCCCTTCCTTCCGGCAGTTGAAGCAGACGACCGGCTTCCCTTGGTGGTCCTTCATGATCGGGGCCTTGGTAGTGGGCGTCGGCTGAGCGGACGGAGCTGGTGGAGCGGGGCGGGGATGCCCGGCGTTGGATCCACTGGTGGCGTGAGGTGGCCTGTAGGCGGGCCGAGGATGGTAGGGCGGGCGCTGGTGGCGGAGGGGTGAAGCGGGGCCTTTGAGAGTTCGCCTGATGATGCTTGAATGCGATCATCTTCCTCTTATTGAGGCCCAACTTGTTCTGCTCAGCCTCTTGGATGAGCGCCTTGTTCACCAACCATTGGAAGTCAGCGTAGTCGGTGGCGACGAGCTAGATGGACAGCTCATCCTTGAGTCCCCGGAGGAACTTAGCCTGGTGGAGGGCGTCGGTTCGCACCTCTTCTGGCGCGTAGCATGCCAGATGGTTGAACTCATGGAGATACTCCATGACAGTCCGGCTTCCCTGTTGCAGGTCGTGGAACTCCTGCTGTTTTACCGCGATGACTCCAGTGGGGACGTGGGCGGTGCGAAAGGTGATGGTGAACTCCGCCCAAGTCACCATGTGGTCCTCAGGTTGGGACTCACGGTAGTTGTCCCACCACTCTGCGGTGGGACCCTGGAGCTGATGAGTGGCGAACGCCACTATCTCCCGGTCGGTGCAAGGGAGGAGGTCCAACTTCTTCCCGATGGTGCGGAGCCAATATCCGGCCTCCATGGGGTTGGTGGTGCTAGAGAAGATTGGGGGACGCACGCACAAGAACTCCGAGAGTTGAGGCGCGGGTGCGGGTGCTGGTGCACGGGGGGCAGGCTCCACATTCTGCAGCCGGTCCAACTGTGCCTATTGGTGCTACAGTTGAGTGAGGAGGGTGGTGATCAGCTGGTTCTGATTAACCATCATCTCCGCCAAGGTGGGGTGGTTGGCGGACGGTGGCCTAGTCTAGCGCTGGCCCGTTGCACCCCAGTTGGGCACAACACATCCGGGCAGACCGTTGCTTGCCCCTTCTCCATTGTTGGATCCTGGGTTCTGGTTGTCGGCCATCTTCTGAACAAATACGAGCTTTAGCCATGAGATAAAAAGGTTGTGAAACAAGTATTTTAGCCAAAACAGCCCACGGAGGCTCATATATATATCAAAGTGGTATAAAATGTTCATTACATCAATGCTCTTATTTTAATCCACCCACAACACAAGTCGTTGCAGGTGGTACCACAATCACCAGAATTATTAGAATCAAACAACGATAACTATCGTCTACTCGCCATCAGAGGCGGTCTCCATGCTCTAAGAACCACGAGGGTTCTGAGGGACGGTGGGCTCGAGAAAATTCTCGATAATGGGGTCAGACGATGGCGGGGCGCGGGGTAGGGGTGCTGGAGCTAGACGGTTTGGCGGTTGAGGGGTGGGCTCGTGGATGGGCTTCTTCCTCCTCAGGACGAGGGGGACCATCTCCACTATGTCCTTCTGCAGCTACATAATCTTGTGCTACAGCTCGCCATTCTGTTGGATCAAGCTCTTCGTCTCTTGACGAAGGAACTCGACCGCCTCATGGTGCTCCTCGGCGTCCATCACGGCCTCGGTATGGAGATCATCCATGGCCTGGAGGAGGCGCGTCTACCGGGCCATGACCGGATCACGATCGGAGTGAACTCCGATGTAGATGCTATGGTGGGCACCGGGAGTGCGCTTCGACATGAACCAGAAGGACGAGTTCTAAAGACGATCATCATAGATCATCCTCAGCTCCACGAGGGCTTGGAGGGTGACGTGTTGGCACGCGACGTCGAAGGTTGGGCCCCCAAGTGCTGCCGTGAAAAATGGCAGGTGCTCACCGGATCCGTTGATGGTGAGGGAGACGTCGCAGGGTCCTGCGAACTACTCCATGTACACCCCATGGAACTCGGCCTCAATGAGGAACCCAAGGAAGGTGACCATCATGCGGAGCTCCCTGACGAAGCCCTCGAAGTGGCAGTAGAAGCTGTGCACTTGGTAGACCGGCATCTACAAAAACAACAAGTTGAAGAAAAGTGAGGGGAGGAACAAAATTTATAAAGTAGGTTTTCGAGAAATAGTTTTCTGCAGCTAATGGCTAGGCTGGTCCGTTCGGCTTCCTACAATCAAGTCGGCTCTGATACCATCTTGTGATGCCCCAATTTAACAAATCGGAACATTATTGAATTTCTAAAGAAAAACAATAATACAAGAGGTTCATTATACGACACACACATACGAGCAATCATCCGTGGCACACACACACAAGAGTAAAATTAAAAATAAGTAAACAAAAGCATGACGAACGCCCTCTTCAGGATCTTCTTCATGACTGGGTCGCTACTCCAGACCATCCTCATAGTAGGCATCCTCTGAATGGTGTGTCCAACGGGTATGAGTACAAAAAGTACTCAACAAGCCACCGCAAATGCAATAGTAATGCAAGGTAATAACAAAGGAAAGATAATGGCTAATTTTGCGGAAAGACATATTTGTAAAGCAGTTAATGTGATCCAGTTATTAATACAGAAATGTAAACATGAATTTGCATCATCTTCTAACTCGAGGGGTACAGTCAGCCCACCCTCGCTCAGCAGTTCTTACATGTCAAATTAATCATGCACATTCATTATAAGTAAACTAACTGTGGGATGTCACGCAACCCGCCCTTGACTGTGGGCTCGCCTTTTCGAAAATATTTATGACTCTGATCAGAGGTGTACTACTGTACCCACAAGGCACGCACTCATCCCAAACACCAAAGTGTAACGAGATGAACCATACAACGGGAACTCGTGCCAAAACCTCAGCATGAAATCCTCCAAGCGATAACCACCCACTCTAGGTTTCGGCGGCGCGCTGGGCCGCATCCCGGCTAACGTCGCACCCCCTTTTGCGGCACGTCGGTACAAGCCACCCGCAGGTGCATCTTGACCCATCTCCACGTGGTGGCCTCGGTTTGGAACACTCCATACCTTAGTTAGGACTTACCATTAGACTTGTGGTTAGTACGGAAGTGTATTGCAACGGATCCCGACCGGTCCTTATAGTGCCCCGGGTGCTACCGACCAATGTCGTAGCTTGCACCCGGCACCCACCATGCATACACTCACAACCAAAACTCTATCACCAACAGAATTCCAGAGATAAGGATAACGGAGATCATATAGTAGAACCAAGTTGCTACGACTCGTTTTTAATCCTATAGCAATCGTGTCAATACATTGGACACTAGCTAATAGTACTTAATCATATGGTTACAAGGAGTTTAGGCGAGATAGCATGGCTTGGGTTGCACATTAAGGTCGGGGGATCCTAATAAATATATTGTAAGGGTTTCATTTGGCTAATGCATGTATACCATATGTGTTTTAGCTATAGTTTAATAAAACATGGGTTCAATATGCTCAAAAGATTGGTTTGGTGACTTGCCTTGTTAAGCGAAAGGGGAGGGAGGAACTTTGGGAAAGTATTCTGGCTCCTCGGCCGCGTCGTAGTCTTCTTGATATAAACAAATCAAACGTAGCATTCAATTAAACAATCCAAAAACCACACAATAGGTATATAAGTTTTGATTGGTTTGAACCCAGGAAAATAAAGTTGTTAAGTTTCTGAAATTCATTTTATGAATACTTTAAAATGAACTTTAATAAAATAATGTCCTTTCTAGAAGAGATAATAATGTAAAAAATTGTATTTTAAATTTTCTAACTAATTTAAAATAAGAGGTTCCGTGTAAACCTAGTGGTTTTATTATACTAACATCAAAATAATAAAAGATAAATTTTTCTAAAATTAAAATGAGAGAGTAGAGAGAGCTCGAGGTGGGCAGGAGCAATTCTACCAGCAGGGTGGTAGGCAGAGAATCCCTCGACGTGGAGAGAGGCTAGAGGCTAGGCCACATCGTGTAGGTGGTGGTAGAGGAGACGACTTTCATGACCGTGCTCCGGAGGGTGGATTTTGTTTCGGTAGAGCTCTAGGTCATTCTGGACACGGCTTTGGACCTCGTGGCCGTGATTTTAGGTAGAACAGAGGACCACGCTTTGAGCCGCGTTTTGGTCCAGATTCGTATGATTCCTTCTATTTTCCTACTTTTGAGCAGCTGGCTCGACATTGTTTTAGCTCTTTTGCTAAACCTGGTGTCGGACCGTCTACTCCCACTAATGACAATTGATCTTGCAGGATTGAGGACTAGAGGACGTGTGGATCATGGATTCAGGATATTCTCGCCACATGATGGGACACTGCAGATGGTTCTCCAGCCTCACTCCCCCGAGCTCCAATGAGTACATCACTTTTGGGAATAGTGGTCAAGGGAAGGTACAAGGTATTGGTTCGATTCACATCTCTGATCATTTCTCTTTGAATAATGTTGCTTTGGTTGGAAACTTGAATTTTAATTTAATTTTTGTTTCGCAACTTCTTGAGGATGGTTTAGAGGTTCGCTTTAAGAAGGGCATGTCTTCTGTTGTTGATTCTAGAGGATCTTTGGTTTGCTAGATCTTACCCTTCGGTAAGGTTTTTCTTATTGATTTCTCTAGTTCATCTGGCCCTTCTCGCTATTTGATTGATGGATCCTCTTCTGAGCTCTGGAACTGGCATAAGAGGTTAGGTCATTTGAGCTTTGATCTGCTAGCCAGATTGAGCTCTATGGACCTTATCTGAGGATTGCCCAAGCTTAAGATGGAGAAGGATCTAGTTTGCCATCCCTGTGACTCAGGTGATGACTTCGTACCCGGGAGAGCTGTTACACATGGATACTGTTGGTCCTGCTCGAGTACGCCTCAGTTAGTGGGAAGTGGTACGCGCTTGTGATAGTTGACGATTTTTCTCAATTCTCGTGGGTTTTCTTTTTGGAGTCTAAGGATGAGTCTTTCAGTTTGTTCATGACCAGATTTTGAAGCTGAAGAATGAGAACAATGGTCGAATGCAAACAATTCATCCTGACATGGCTCTAAGTTCAAGAATGGCATTGTGGAACGAAAGAACCGCACGCTAGTCGAGATGGCTAGGACAATACTCGATGAGCATAGGACTCCTAGGCGCTTTTGGGCTGAAGCCATGAACACAGCTTTCTATCTGGCCAACCGCATTTTTCTTAGAGCTTACTTAGGTAAGACATCATATGAGTTGCGGTTTGGCAGACAGCTCAAGGTGAGTCACTTGCGAGCATTTGGATGCAAGTGCTTTGTGCTCAAGAAGGGAGGGCATTTGGACAAGTTTGAGTCTCGTTGCTGGGATGGAGTCTTTCTTGGTTATGCTTTGCATTCTCGAGGCTTTCGTGTTTGGAACCTCGACTCTCAGCAGCTTGTCGAGACGTGTGAGATTTCTTTTGATGAGTCCATTCCTTTGCTGACTCCTTCTTTTGAACTTTCTGGAGATGATGAGTTTGGAGAGTCCATCATCAAGGAATATGATGAAACTCCTGCTATTGATGAGGGTGGGCCTTCTGCACAGCCTGTGGACCTCACACCTTCTAAGACATCGACTGAGGATGAGGGCGGACCTCTAATCACTCCTTCTACTTCGATCGAGCCCCCTCAGCTGAGTCCAGAGGTGCCAGTTGCTAACTCTGGTGAGGTGACTTCAGATCACCTAGGATCCCGAGCAGTTCAGCGTGATCACCCCTCAGAGCTCATCATCGGTGATCTTATTGAGAAATCCTTGCATTCTTCTGTTGGTTCTCTTGCTGTGTTTGCTGAGTCTACGTTTGTTGCCACTTTTGAGCCCAGAGATGTTTCTCATGCTTTTTCTAATTCAAATAGGATAAACGCCATGCAAGAAGAGCTTGAAAACTTTGTTTGCAATCGGGTTTGGACACTAGTTGAGCTGCCACCTGGATGCAACACCATAGGCACCAAGTGGGTGTTTAAGAACAAACAAGGTGAAGATGGGGTTGTGGTGCGCAACAAGCTCAACTAGTTGCACAAGGTTTTTGCTAGAAAGAAGGTATTGATTTTGGGGAGACCTTCGCCTCTGTTGCCCATCTTTGATTCCATTCGTATTCTTTTGGCCTTTGTTGCTTCTAAAGGTTTTAAGCTATTTCAAATGGATGTCAATAGTTATTTCTGAATGGGTATATAGAGGAGGAGGTCTATGTTAAGCAGCCCCCCGGTTTGAGAACCCTAAGTTTCCTCGACATGTCTTCAAGTTGCAGAAAGCTTTATACGGTCTGAAGCAAGCCCCCGGGGCTTGGTATGATCGACTAAAGCAGTTTTTGTTGCGGAACGGTTTTGTGATGGGTTCTGTGGACAAAACTCTTTCTTGCTCAGAGTTGGCTCAGACTTATTGGTTGCTCAGATTTACGTGGATGATATTATTTTTGGTGGTTCTACTAATGAGCTTGTGTCCCATGTTTTCTGAGCAGATGCACAGTGAGTTTGAGATGAGTCTCATGGGTGAGCTCAAGTACTTCTTAGGGCTCCAGATCAAGCAGACCAAGGATGACATCTTCATCCACTAGGGAAAGTACACACGGGACATGCTGAAGAAGTTTGACTTCGGTGGAGAGCTGAAGCCTCAGATGACCCCAATGGGTACATCTAGAAGTCTGGACAATGATGAGAACGGCGTAATGGTCAACGAGAGAGAGTATCGAGGGATGATCGGATCACTGTTATACTTGACTGCAATGAGACTGGACATTCTGTTCACTGTGGGTTTATGCGCGTGTTTTCAGTCTTCACCACGTGCATCTCACCGGCAGGTTGTAAAGCGTATTTTCAGGTACCTTACTTATGCTCCTGATCTAGTTCTTTACTATTCAACATCATCGTCTCTTGATTTATCTAGTTTTTCTGACGCTGATTTCGGTGGTGCCGACTAGATCGCAAGTCGACATCCGGTACTTGCTAGTTTCTCGGTTCTTCGCTTGTTTCTTGGTCTTCTCAAAAACAATCTGGAGTTGCGCTTTCTACTACTGAGGCTGAGTATGTAGCTGCTGCTAGCTACTGCTCACAGTTGGTTTGGATGATTTCTACTTTGCGGGATTTTGGGGTGTTTTTCCCTACCAGAGTTCTTTTGTTTGTGATAGCACCAGCGCAATTAGTGCAGAGAAAAACCCATGTCTTCATTCAATAACCAAACATATTGATGTGCACTTCACTTTCTAAGGGATCATATGAGAAAGGGGTCATTGATCTTGTTCATGTTGATACCCATCAACAGTTGGCTGACATTTTTACCAAACCCCTAGATCAGTCTACTTTTGAGCGTTTGTGAGGGGATTTGGGAGTTGTGTATCCTTTTTAGGATATTTTGAGTCAGTTTTTCTTTCTTCTTTACACTTTTCTTGAGTCCTTTTGTGTGAGTTCATATCATACATAATCATATATCACATTTTGAGCTTGCTTCTATTATATGATTGATCTGCTTTACTTGCTCTAGCTAGTATATGCTTTTGAATACTTGTCGATGATCATGCTTCGCTTTAGTTCACATGATATGTCTAATATCTGTCATATGCATGGGTTTTATGCTTGAAAATTGAAAAATGATCACCATTGCTTCTCTTAACTAGCATGTGTAGGATGAATGCTTTCGCTATCTTTTACATGCCTGGTAGCTAGATCCTTAGATGCAGATATGCAACTTGGACATCTATATGCTTTAACATGGAAAATGTGCTATAAAAATGATAAAAAAAAGAAAAATGAAAAATCCATGTCTTTTTATGCTTAATTTGAAAACATCTAGGTGGGTTTGCTTTGTCGCATAGTATTGTTCTGGACTGCTTACCATAGCACTTTGGTATGAACTAGACAGTGTAGTGTATGCCAAGACCAATGTCTTAAGCTTCGGATGGTTCAGTTCTGGCCTAGGCTTGACTTGATTGGTTAGCATAAGGTTGACATGCAAATAACACCTAGCAAAAATGAAAAGGAAAAGAAAAAGCCTAAAAATTAAAGAGATAACAAGTTTGCTAAAGCACTTTGTTTGGACAATGCTTATCTTTGTAGATATTAGTTAGCTTTGCATCTCATGCTTTACTTTGCTTGTCAACTAGAAAATGTGGTGATGCTTTGTTTGCAAAAATCGAAAAATGTGTGGTAATGACTCTCTTTAGATATCATTTATTGCACTGATCATTCATGTATCTTATACAGTATGTCTTTTGTTATACCAGTTAGATGTTGTAATTGCAGTCAATCATATCTGAGAAGCATGCTTTTTACACTCCACTTGTATCCATTTGCATTCATGGCATTTTTTTGAGAAGGAGCTGTCAGGGGGAGTTTGTGTCTGTGTCGCTTTAGAGTGCATTTAGTCTCACTTGATGAGTTCAATTGTCAACAAGGGGGGAAAAGTTTTGGGTTACTCGATCTTTTAAAAGAGTTTAGGGGGAGTTTTGGCTTTCTCTGGGATTTATTTCAGGGGGGCGTTTTAGTCTCTTTGCCTTTACTCTTTAGATATCCTTGTTGATAGTTCTAAGATTGCACCTGTTTTGATTCTTTATTTTTTGGTTAACCATAATGACCGTTTTTCTTACTTTTGTTCGGTTTTGGTCATTAGGGTTATTTTTTTTCTTCCTTCTATTTTCTTTTGTTTTTGTTTTCGTGTTTTCACATGTTTTGCAGGTTTTGAAACAATTGCTGAAGAGGGTGTTGACAATGCACTCATCAATGGGGAGATTGAGGAACCATGTTGAAGAGCATGGGTCTTATGGCTTCAGATGTGATGAGTGATTATCAACGGAATTCAAGAGGATACGTGAAGACCTGTCGGTCTGAGGCACGTGTGACTCAGGTACACGGGCAGCGAGCGATAGTCGAGCAGAGGAGCCACGAAGTCAGGCTAGTCCAATCCGAGTACATGGCTAGGAGCGACAGAGGATCCACTGGTCTGTTTACCGGATTGGACTCAGGTATACGGGCGGCGAGCCATTGCCGAGCTGAGGGAGCTACGGAATCGGGTGAGCCTAATCCGGTACCCAGTGCGAAGATGGTGGACGCTTTGCCAGTTTTGGCGCAAAACTGACAACCGGTGATTATCTTTATTTAGGATTTTAATATTTAGCCTTTAGGTCCACAATCTTTGTTATTCGAGTCAGCTAAATATTCTAAGGTTAGGGTTGACTGTTTTTCCGCAAGTAATCTACAGTCCGTTTCCTCCACCACCCACATTTTTCACCGCATGATTCTTCCACTGCCATCGTTTTCCTTCTGCTTCTCCACCGCCACCCGTTTATTTTTTTTCACCACAGGAATTCTTCTCGACGTTCTACTGTGTTCTCTGCTTGCGTTTGTTCATCTGTCGAAGCACACTCGGGCTGCTTTTCCTACGCCCGTAGCTTTGGCGGAGGGAGACGTGCAGCGTGCGTTGTTATTCAGCGGGAACAGCGTGCAGCAGCAGCTTGCGTGTGCGTTGGCGTCGTCAGAGCAGCTGCGGGCGGCAGAGCAAAGCGTGTGCAGCAGCAAAGACTCGGTGCAGCGGCACGCATATTGGTGCAAGCAGGAGCCAAAAAGTCTTTGGCGCAGTGCGCGTGCAGCAGCAGCTGCAGCAGGCACTCGGATCGGTGCAAGCGGAAGCCAAACAGACGACGACAAGCAGCGTGCCAGCCGGCGATGCAAGCAGTCGGAAGCCACGTCCTGTAGTGTTGTGCGCATCCCGAGGCTAAGCATCCGGCAAGGATCTGGAGAACAAACGCACGTTAGTTTTACCATCTAATCTCCTATTTTTTCATCCAGATTACATGCGAATTTGATTAGTTGTTTCGTGATTAATTTTGGCTGCTAAAACCTTATTATTTATTTAGTATTTTTAGTCTGTTCGTATAAAAAGAAAAAATAGTCACCAGTAATCTTTTTCATTCTAGATTTACGTGCAATATATCAGTTTTATTTCTGAATTTATTTCTAGATGATCCATGTTTTATTCACTTGATTAGTACTTTATTCTCATATTGCAATATAAATATTTATTGATATATCTAGGTGTTTTCGTGAGCACATGAAGTATTTATTAAATCATTTGAGAACACTTTTTATTTACTGTAGTTATGTTAGTTTAGTTTAATTTATTTTGAATATCGTTGTTAATATAATTTTAATTAGGACACCGGTCATTTTTAGGCTAGACAACTTTAGTACATGTGATCTGCTTTGCTACTATTGTCTATTTGTCAAGGTGCGTTGGGTGTTGAGATTAGGCCTTTGTTTCGGAAGAAATTTTTAGGCGCCCATTCACCCCCCTCTGTCACTACTTTCGGTCTTACACCGAACACCGCAATTGCTACACCTGTGGGATCGAATGGTGTTGGCGTAAAATATTACGCTAACAGGTTTCGGAGGTTAGAACTAACAAACGAAGTGTTTGTGAAGCGGACTATTTCAAGCCTCTGAATTGGATAATAGCTCGAACTAGTTCGAAGTTGTGTATTGAATAACTAAGTATTCGATCCTCATTACAGGGTAAGAAGAGGGTATTTATAGGTAAAAATCTTAAGGAAAAGACCTTTTACCCATCAATTACACCGACATAGTGGAAACTATTGAGTACCCCTAATAGGGTTAAAATGGTAAAAGACTAATCTAATCAGAAAGAAGATAAGTCTTCCATCCTCACTGGTAGATAAGCTCTCTGATGATTTAACCTTCGAAGTCATACTCTGAACAGAAGTCTGCATGGATTCTTCGAGCTGGGTCATGTACTAAACCGGAGTTCATACTGGAACAATGGTTTAGTAGATTGGCTTTGTCTATAACTGTAGAGACCCTGAGGATGTTGTATTTTCCCCCAACAGTAGCCCCTCGAATACGCTTCTCCGAGTGATCTGTAAAGTTAGGAGAGCTATACGCAAGAAAAATAATCATGTGCAGTGGTTAATAAATTTATCACCTTGGAAGTATTCAAAAATTTAGAAACTTTGAATCGATTTCCAAGCAAGTCTCATTTGAACATCTCCGAAATCAATTTCTGCGAAGCTCAAAAGACAGTTAGACTAAGACAAATAGCCGTTATCTTTTTCTTTCGAAAGAAGCTATAACGTTGCTTTAATTTCGGAAATAATAACGGTACAGAAGACGGAACGTCGAGTATGAACGGTAAAAAATCGTGAGTTCAGCTTATAATAGCGGAGCAAGAGACATTCGAGATACTTTTCCCACTGTTCTCGTGTAATCCCTCATTTATCCTCCAAAGCTCTAGTTCCAAGCTTCTCATTCTGTTCGATGGCAAAGACTAGCTTCAAAGCTCCCGTAGCAGCCTCGACCTTGGCCAGGCAGCAAGCCATGGCGGCGGCAGCAGTGGCAGCGCCTGCGGGGAATCCCCCACAAGCTAGCCCCCACGACCTCCTCCCGGCTTCCTCCAAGTACTCGTACCAATCCTACAAATTGGGGCCATCAACCTGCAAGAGAAGACCATCGCAACAGCAATTGCAGGGAAGATTAGCCCTGGAGTCAAGATCCATGAGCCCGTCAGGAAACAATCCCCTCGCCTCGGCCCGGAGAGGTGGTTGTTTTTGAAGCCTTCTTCGAGGCGAGGTTAGGGCTTCCAGCAGTAGACTTCTTGTCGGAGGTATTAGAACTTTTTCACGTCACCCTTCCTCAACTCTCTCTTAACGCCATAGCGCATCTTGCTATATTCGAGTGGCGTTGCGAGCCAAAGGTTGCGAAGGGAGAGCGAAAATATTCGCAGCACTTCACAAGGCCACCTAGCAGCCGAAGACTTACCAGGGCTCCGGAGGAGAGAAGATAGTGGTTGCCTTCGGCAGCATGAACTTCAGGCTCCGAGACGAGTACCAAATGTGATTTCCGGCAAAGGCCATCAACGCTAGATGGTACACGGATTGGATTCTTGATGGTTCTACGTCGACGTTGGAGCGGATAGCAGGTTGGCCGGGCCTCTGCAAGATATACATTTCCGGAGGGAAGCCAAAGTTCATCCAGACCCGGCCAGCTCGAAGCTCGCCTCAATCTACTGCAAACAATAAGTCATCGCATGAGCATGTGGGACTTAGCGGAGGAGTTCATCGGGTTCCAAATTCCACCTCTAATGGCCAACTAACCTATTAACTTTGAAGAGGATCCAGAGGGCGGACTCCGAAAAATCTCTTCGAGCTCTGCAGGTAACTTCGAAAACTGCAAAATGTTTCATGTATGATAATTTCATAAAAAATGATATAACTGAGATAAAAACTTACCTTCAGCTCCACAAGCCTCCTTGACTTCGGAGCAAGTCGTACGGGCATCAAAAAAGATCCTTGGAGCCCCTACCCTCGCTGAGAAAGAATGGAGGGTGAAACTGGTAGGGCAGTTGGGAGCGATTCAACCAGGTATGAAACGTACTCGGAGTTGACGCTCCTTCCCTTCCGGACTGGAGCACTTCTGAGCCTAGTCTAAAGAAGAGGAAACCTGAAGCTAGGACATCGGCGCTAGCCAAGACTCCCGTGAAAAAGTTGGCCTGTAAACCAAAGTTGTGGCCCCTTCCAAGTCTGCTACTTCGTCTTTGGATTCATCGGCAAATGAAGGTTACAAAGAAATGCAATGAGTTTTAATAGACCTTATTACCGAAGATGAAGAGGCGTAGGTAGATGTCGAAGTCCCGGCTACAGGCGACACAATAGCCGTGCCGACTGCGCAAGACAACCTCGAGCAGGTAGAGACTTCGAATGTCCTGCCAAGCCAAGAGGCCCCTACCGCTGAAGAAGGCGGAGTCAAGGTAGCAAATGATCAAGCTTCGGCTCCGAACGAAGTGATAACTGCTGTTCTGGGAGAGATTACAGCAGCTAATCCTTCGGTTCCCAACTCCGAATCTGAGGAAGACTTCGAAGGTGCATTCGAGCCTCCGAGCAGTCCCATACTCGTCCGTCGACAGGATGTCGAAGGTAAGCCTTAGTAGAGTACCTTTCCTTTCTTTTCGTGTCCTGCAAAATTATGCAATATATAATACCTTTGATTTTACAGGATCAACCCTCATGGAGATGACTCTAGCCGCGAAGACTGCGCCTGAAACCTCGACATCTCCATAGTCAATTCCGAAGGAGGTTATAAAAATGGGGCCCAAAAAAGTTAAGGAAAAGTGGATCCTTTTCCTGCTCCAAACTCTGGATTAACCCCGTCGGAATCCACGAACGGAGGCCAGTCCATGGAAGGGGGCAATCCACCGACGTCTTCGGGGATGCGGTGCTACGCTCCGGCCCTTCTCCCAATGAAGACGATCAAAGAGCCTTGTCAAAGCTCCCCCTCCTAGCTCCTTTTCTGGAGCGAAGGACCGAGCTTTGGACTTTGCTAGAGCCTTTGGCTCGAGCTAATCACTAAGTCGGTGAGACTGACTTGGTGGCTATACTTGGGGAAGCCGAGGGGTCAAAGTTAGATTCAGCTATGGAGCGTGCAGCATACCAGGTACGAAGTATCTGCAATAACAGAGTTAGTTTCAACATGTAAATAGTTTACTCACATTGCTTTTTCTTTCACAGCAAATAGTCTTGGCTCGAGCTGCGGTTGTTTCTAACGAGCATGAGTGCAATCATCTGAAGGAGAAGATAACTGCTCTCCAAGGGATTCTTGTCAGCTACGAAATTCGAACTTCCAGCTTGGATGAGATGGTAGCAGCGGAAAGGAAAGCCAGACATGGTATGGAAGCTGCTAATCGGAAGCTCGAAGCCGAATAAATCGTGCTTCGGGCTGAAGTAGAGAAACTGCGAACGGAGCAAGCGACCGCGGGGGCTGAGATAGTCAAGCTCTGAGAGGAGCAGGCGAAGTTCATGGAGGAGGCCAACAACTTGCTTGGTCAGAAGAACTCCTTAGTTACGCAGGCAGCTAGGCTATCCTCTTTGATAGATGAACTGTCTTCTTCAAGGGATATTTTGTGCGAAGACAAGGTGAAGTCCGAGAAGGTAGCTTTAGAGACCATGGACAACCTTCGGGGTGTCTTGGAATACTTCGGTACTTCTTGGACTTTACCTTGAACTGGCGATGTCCCTCTGCTCCGAAGACTGAAAATGATCCAAGCAACAGCGAAGATGATGAAGATGGTGGGTATTCGGTATGGAGAAATCTCCGGCCAAGTAGCTTCTCGCGGTGTACTTCGGTACTACAAAGATCTAGGGCTATCTGTAGCACCAGACTCAGGGGCGGCTCCCATTATCTTCGACAACAACTGGCTCTTAAACCCTTCCGACGACGTAGCTGCAGCTTGGCAAGCCTTCCAAGCGTCTTGGAGAGCCGAAGGTCAATCAGCAATCAAGGCTTGGATTGATGAAGGACTTCGCTAGAATAAAGCACGGTAGTAGGCTTCGAGCAGCCAGCCCCCACCGGACCCGAAGGTCTAGTTTTTATAGGGCCCCAAATATGTAAAAGTTTATGCTTTATCTTTTATGAAAGAAAAGACTTATTTGGAAATGTTTTTAGGCTTTCCGACCTTTTATGGATGATCTCGAAGTGCTAGAGGTTAACGAAGAGCTTCGCCTGCTATGGGCTACCTTCGAAACTTTAAGACCTCACAAACGCCCTCGATTTTCAATTCCTTAAGAAAACTCCGGTGTAATTGCGCCCGAAATATGCAAAGATATATTATCTTACATTAAAGAAGAGGAAAAAGAAGTTAACTTGGAACCTTCATCTTCTGAAGACATTGAATGGTCCGAAGAAGAAAATACTGCTGAAGAACAAGTAAAGAAAAGCTCTCAACAACTTCGAAGCTGGGAAAGAAGCCCCGAGCGACTTCAAACTTGGGCTGAACTTTAGCAGGAACAAAAGGATTTCCGAGCTTCGAAAGGAGGGAAAAGAGTTAAACGTAAAGTTATTAAAACTCCCGGTTCTGGTACTAGTCATTCTAGCTTTAGTGGTAGTTCGAGGAATCGAAGAGGTCTTTGTTTCCTTCTCAGTATAGATACAGACTTTTCATGATGTAATGTAATTTGTTTGAATGATAAAGATTAAAGTTTCAAAATTGTATCCCTACTTCCCAGCCCCTCTTTGGGTGTAAGCAACTTCGAAATTGGTCGAAGGTGGTTATACGCAACGAAAATAACTTTAGTTAGGAGTACAATTTTGGAGGCTCAGAGCCCCTTAACAACTTAGAGATTAACTAAGATCTCAAAAAATGTATTCGACTACTCGTAGTCTGAAAACTGGTAACTTAGTACCTTTTTGTTTAAATGTAGTCACTTCGGACTCTTTTTTCGGATACCTTAGCATCCAATAAAATTGGTCGCTTTCGACTCTTTTTACAGACTTTTTAAGCTATTAGCTCAAAGTCTGTTTTGTTTGGCCTTCTTCGGCTCTTTTTGCGAATGCTATCAAACCGATGGTTTGGAATTCGCACAGTGGTCTCCTTGGACTCTTTTTACGGATGCTTTCAAGCTGATAGCTTGGAATCCGTTTTTCTATGACTTTCCCACCTCGTTGGAAGGTTCGAACCAGTGGTTCAAAGTCCGCAAAATTGGTTCAAATAAATGACACTTCCCTCACAACCAAATTCGTTCCTTTAGTGAGTCCACTAGAAGTAGGAAGTGTTTGAGAGGTAGGCATTATCTAAACCATGAGCTTTATTTATTCAGAAGGTGTTTACAGATGATTACAAGGAACCCCTATGCAAAATATCACTTTAGGTGCTCTGCATGCCAGGCATGCTTTAACTCTTCACCTTCTAAATTAGCTAGTTTTAAAGAACCAAGGCGTCCTAAACATAGAATGATGTATGGACCTTCCCACTTATTTCCTAACTTCCCTGGTGCTATAATGCTTCGCAAAACTAGATGACATGGTTTAAGTTCATTAAGCTTAACCTTCGGGTCATACCAAGTCTTTGTTTGTTGTTGATATTTCGACAAATTAGCCACTTCTCGAAGCCTTGTTTCTTCTGTTAAATCAAGCGAAGCTTGCCTTTCTCCTTCTATTTCAGGTTCGGTGGTGCGAAGAGATCCTCCTTTGAGCTTCGTCGGCGTCATAGCTTCATCTCCGAATAATAATCTGAAAGGAGTAAAACCTGTGGACCTCGTTTGAGTGGTCCGAATGGACCATAAAATCTTCGGGAGTTCTTTAGTCCACAACCCCTTTGCTAACCCTACTATTCTTCGATTAAGCCCTGATAAAATATTACCATTAGCCATTTCAACAGCTCCGTTAGACTGAGGATGGCGCACAGCTTCAAAGCATATTTGTATGCCAAGATCTTCGCAAAACTTCCTGAAGGGCTCCGCATCAAACTGTGTCCCATTGTCGACTGTGAGCTGTCGAGGTACTCCGAACATGCATATAACATTCTTCCAAAGAACTTTTGTACATTATTTGAAGTGATAGCTATGAGGGGTTCTGCTTCGACCCACTTAGAAAAATATTCAATTGATACCACTGCGAATTTCAGATTTCCTTTTGCTACTAGGAAGGGGCCAATGAGGTCCATGCCCCATCTGGCCATAGGCCAAACTGGAGCTATGACTTGGAGAGTTGTTGGTGGGCGATGACTTCGTCTTCCCATCCATTGACAACCTTGGCAAGTGCGGACTAAGCTCTCCGCTTCAGCTACTATTGTAGGCCAATAAAGCTCCTGGCGAAGTGTTTTTCCTGCTAAAGCTCGGGGGCCGTATGCTTACCACAAAGGCCTTCATTAATTTCTCGGAGTATCTGTTGACCTTCGACTTGAGATATGCATCAGAGTAGGGGGGAACATACTCCGGCCTTGTAGAGAATACCGTTGATTACATGATAATTCCGAACTCTTAGCTTCAGCCTCAAAAGTTGTGGTCCTTCAGGCAAATTTGCTTCACCTTGCAATAACTCCATGATTGAGCTCCGTCAGTCAGTGCTTGGAATGCAAAGAACCTCCGTAGGAGGAATTTGTGGCATCGAAGGTGAAGTAAGTTCTTCGTAAAAGGCTCCTTATGGAATATCCATAGCTCCGGCTGCAGCTTTCGCTAAGGTATCAGCTTGCACATTTTCAGATCTTGGTATACTTCGGATGGAAATCCCTTTGAATGCTGCTTCGATCTTACGGATCTCTTCTAAATATTTAGCAAGCTGCGAATGACGGACTTGAAATCTTTATCAACGTGCCCTGCTACAATTTGAGAATCTATTTTAATAACAACTCTTGTAGCACCCAAAGAACACGCTTTTCGAAGTCCTAAAAAATTCCTTCATACTCCGCTATATTATTGGTGGACTTAAAGTTGAGCCTTGTGGAGTACATTGCTTTTTGCCCCTAAAGGCAAAATTATTACTGCTCCGATGCCTGCTCCAGACGCTTGAAAAGCTCCGTCAGAGTATATGGTCCAAATTCCTTCATTTGATTTCTCCGGAGCCCATACTGCAGATGGAGTCCATTCTGCCACAAAATCTGCCACCACTTGCGACTTGATTGTTGTCCTTGCTACGAAGGAGATGCCGAAGGGTGCTAGCTCGACGACCCATTTTCCAATTCTTCCCGCAGAATCTTTGCTTCGGAGCATATCTCCCAAAGGATACGAAGTTGGTACAATTACATTATGTGCTAAAAAATAATGTCGTAATTTCCTCGAAGCCATTATCAGAGCATAAGTGAACTTCTCAAGCTCGGAATATCTTGTTTTTGCTCCAGATAAGGCTTCGGATACAAAATAAACTGGATTATGTACCAACTTCCTATTGAAATCAACTTCTCTTACAAGGACTACACTGACAGCGGAGCCAGTAGCTGCAAGGTAGAGGAGTAGGGTTTCATCTGCAACGGGCAAAGTGAGTGTAGAGAGGTTGCTGAGATAATTTTTAATATCATCAAAACTCTTTTGACACTCCGGTGTCCATGCAAAATCTTCGGACCCTTTCAATGCTTTGAAAATAGGTAAGCTTTATTCAATGGACCTTGCTAGAAATCTTCTAAGTGCTGCTAGACGGCCAGTCAGCTTTTGTACCTGCTTTAAATTTTCCGGCGGAGCCATCCTTTGCAATGCAGTTATTTTAGTAGGGCTAGCTTCAATCCCTCTACTCGAAACTAGATACCATAGCAACTTCCCATCCTTAGCCCCGAAGATATATTTTTCGGGATTGAGACGGACTCCACACGCCTAAAGGCTCTCAAATGTTTCTGCTAAGTCTAGGCTATGTTGGTGCTTTAAAGCACTCTTTATTACAATATCATCCATATAGGCTTCTACATTACGACCTTTTTGATGACCTAGAGCCTTAGCAATTAACCTCGAAAAAGTTGCCCCGGTGTTTCTCAAGCCAAAAGGCATTCTTACATAGCAGAAGACTCCCAAAGGAGTTACAAAGCTTGTTTTGATTTCATCTTCGCGCTTTAACCAAATTTGATGATAGCTAGAATAAGCATCGAGGAAGCTTAATAACTCTGAACCATCAGTGGAATCAACTAATTGATCAATTCGAGGCATGGGATAGGGGTCACGTGGGCATGCTTTATTCAAAGATGTAAAATCAATACACATGCGCCACTTCCTGGAGGATTTTTTCCTGACGAAGACTAGGTTAGCTAACCACTGCGTATGAGCTACTTCTCTGATAATCCCAGCCTTCAGCAACTTCTCCACTTTTGCCTTAGCAAGGATTGCCCTTTCTACTGACAACTTTCGAAGCCCCTATCGAACAGGCCGAACCAGCGGGTTTACAAGCAGGCTATGCTCAATGATATTTCGACTAACTCTAGGAATGTCTTCATCAGACCAAGCAAAGACATCCAAATTTTCTTCGACTACTTTTTTCTAACGAAGTAGCGATTTTTGGAGGAAAATCTTTGCTGAACTGAAAAGAATAGTCTTTGATGTATTTTACAATAACCTTCATTACAATTTCTCCGTCGGGGCTAGGTCTTGGGAAGGATTTTTTGAAGATTCACTTGAAGCAGAGATATCCTCCGAATTTCCTTGTACATTATTCACTTGCCTTGGGTCGAGAGGGGGACCATGACCATACTCTTCTCTTCACGTAGTGGCTTGATCACCGAAGACAGTGAGTACTCCCGCTTGCGTGGGCATATTCATACATAAATAGTTATGATGTGCCACGGCTCTAAACAGATTTAGCATGCCCCTTTTGAAGATAACATTATATGCATAAGGGGCATCTACAACATCAAAGATTACTTCCTCCGTCCTTGCCAAGAGCCCCTCTCTGAAAGCAACCTGTAGACCTATCTGGCCGAGGGCATCAAGAGGAGGTCCTGCGAAGCCTTGTAGGGGACGAGCTGTGGGGAGGAGATGTTTCTTGAAGATATAGAGTTGATCGAAGGCTTGAACGAAGATGATATCTATTGAACTCCCTCTATCAATCAGCACTCTCCGAACTTCAGTCCCTACTATATCGGCAGTAATGACAAGGTGATCTGTATGTGGGAACTTTATGCCTGCTGCATCATCTACGGAGAAAGATATTGGTACATGGGACCACTTAGGCATTGTAGCTATAGACGAAGAAGTTCCAATATGACCTACTTCCCGGACATATTCTCTTCGCTGTCTCTTCGACATACTGTCGAGGGTCCCTCCTCTGGAAATGGGGGAGGACTACTCTTTTGCCAAGATCTTGGCCATCTTCTTTCTTCGGGTTGTCTTGTAGGGTCGAAGTTGTCTACACGTGCGACAGCTGGCATAGGCTCCGGAAGTGCCTCGGAAAGGACTCGGTCTGTAGTGCCTCGACTAGAGGTCCTTTCAAGGTACTTGCCTCTGAAAGCGAGTATAGACTTGCACGCATCAGTAGCATGACTCCGATTTTCACCATGAACGAAGCATAAGAATGCTTGGTCTTTGCCAGCCGACTTCCCTGGCGGCCTCCAGTCGCTGGTCTTGCTTCCCGAAGCTTGTGGATTTCTAGGGGCAAATTTCTGTGGAGAAGGAGCAATATTCAGTACTTAAGAGCGAGGATGCTTTTGCCCCCGACACCTGTCATGATGGATATCGATGTTGGGCCACTGCAAAGGTGTTGAAGTCTTCACTTCGAGCTTGACTTCTTGCAGGATTGCTGGAGTTGAAGCTATTCTTCGAAGCCACACTTCTTCCGACCTAGCATATTCTTCGAAATAGGCCATCAGCTGTGCTACAGAGGATATTAATTTCCGATGAAGTTTATCAAGGAGGCCCAAATGGGTAACTCCCTCTCGGGCTGCATCAACAACGGATGACGTAGACAGACCCCTTATTTGTGACTTCGTGTGAGCGAAGCGCTTGAAAAATTGTCTTAAAGTTTCTCCAGGTAGTTGCTTCACCTAGAAAAGACTTCCTATAGACATTGGGGGTATGAAGGTACCCTGAAAGTTACATATAAACTTTTTCCTTAGCTGCTCCCAAGTTCTAATTGATCCTGGCTTCAAAGACAAGAACCAACGCAAGGCAACCCCTTCGAGAGCAAGGGGGAAACACTTGTCCATGGTGTCTCGGACTCTTCCACTGGCCTCAATTGCCAAAGCATACCAACGGGAGAACTCCCTCGGATCCTCTTCTCTGGAGTACTTACAGAGCTTCGAAGTTTTAAATTTAGGGTCGAATCGCACTTTCTATAAATTGGGATGTAGCGGAGACTCGCTATCAAAGGAAGCATTCTCTAGGGCTTCGGGATAAAGAAGAGAGTCATCGTCTTGAGGCACTTCGGGAATGATCGGGGTGGCCTAAGAACAAAGCCTATATACGGCTTCTTGCCTCCACCTCGCCACTTCATCTTGGAGACTGGCCATCTGGGTCGCAATGTCGCCAAGACTATCTTCATTTCTTCCGGAATGATCTTCTAGGTCTTGAGAATTGTACATGTCAGTTCGGAGCACAGTAAGAGTTGGAGGAGGGACTCTGTCTGGCCGAAGCATAGATGGAGTTGGAGGAGGAACTCCGTATGCTCGGGGAAGAGAATTCCCTTCGGGGGTCTGAGGTGGAGGAACTACTGAAGGTCCTCCGACCTCGACTGTATTCGAAGATCTTGCTCCGGAGGTCCGAGGGGACCTCCGAGTAGGACTACCACTTGAACTCCGCTTAGGAGGCATGGTTCTAAGAACATGGTAGAGAACGAAGTTTTTTCGACTAGGTTCCCCACGGTCAGGGCCAACTGTTGGCGTAAAAGATTATGCTAACAGGTTTTCAGAGGTTAAGAACTAACAAACAAAGTGTTTGTGAAGCGGACTATTTCAAGCCTCCGAATTGGATAATAGCTCGAAGTAGTTCGAAGTTGTGTATTGAATAACTAAGTATTCGATCCTCATTACATGGTAAGAAGGGGGGTATTTATAGGTAAAAATCTTAAGGAAAAGACCTTTTTACCCCTCAATTACAACCGACATAGTGGAAACTATTTGGTACCCCTAATAGGGTTAAAATTGTAAAAGACTAATCTAATCAGAAAGAAGATAAGTCTTCCATCCTCGTTGGGAGATAAGCTCCCTGAAGATTTAACCTTTGAAGCCATACTCCGAATAGAAGTCTACATCGATTCTTCGAGTTGGGTCATGACTAAATCGGAGTTAATACTGGAACTTTGGTTTAGTAGATTGGCTTTGCCTTATAACTATATAGACCATGAGGATGAAGTATTTTCACCCAAAAAACAACGACTAGACGGGGGTGAATAGACGCCTCGATTAATTCTTACGAATACGATGGCCTTTTCAAATCACCCAATGCACCTCTAAATGAACAAGCGGAAGGAGATGTAGAAAAGACTCTGATAAAAACAGATGTTATCACCCTTGTTGGGGGAATAAGTTTTCCCTTAAACAGGGGCCAAATGATGTCAGCCTCCGACAGCCTTCGGCCCGGAGCCCAACACTGTCGAAGCATGTTCCTATCTAGTGAAGTAATTTCTAAGTCCTAAGGTTCTCTTCGGAGCCCCCTAGAGCGAGGCCTCTGAACACCTTCGGAGCCCTCCGGAGTGAAGCCACCAAGATCCCTTTGAAGTTTGCAGAAGCTAAGTCTCAGGCTAGTTTCGGAGTTATCCTCCAAGTTAACTTCGGAGTTAACTTTTGACCTCTGTTCGGAGTTATCCTTCGAGCTCCTTTCAGAACTCCTCAATGTCAGTCTCCGGACCCTTTCCAGCCAATTCAAAGCTAAGTCTCTGAGAACCCAGTTCGGAGTTCAGTTCGGAGTAGACTTCGAAGCCCACTTCGGAGTGTACTTCGAAGCCTTCCTTGCGGCCTCCGCCTGAAGACCTTCGTCCCCTACCCCGAACCCAGAAAATATCTGCACCTCGCTATAGTGTAGAAGTCATACCAGGGGCTCCTCTGCTCCTAGTATGTCGTTTAGCTAGTCAAGAAGTGACGTTTATCTGACACGTCTGTAAAGCTATAAAGCACTTTGTACAGTAGCTAGCTCCTTTTTCCCTTTTTGCCCCTATAAGCCTATGACTTATAGAGGGCATTTTTGCCTTTTCCTTTGGCCTGCGTGCCTATAAAAGCAGGGCCAAGCCCTTGTAACAGGTTAGCTTCTTGGGGAGCCATGAGAGCCCCAGGATTCATTAGACTCCACCGAGACATATTATGCCAAACCCACCACAAACTGGACGTAGGGCTATTATCCCTTAGGGGAGGTCCGAACCAGTATAAATCTTTTCTCCTTCTGAAAGAACCCTTCGAGGTTCATTTTACACACCATACATACACATACAAAACCTGTGTTGTAGCTAACACAATTGCTACAACAACCCTCCTATATGATATTATGTCAAATGATAGATTGAGGGATCACCAGCACTAAATTTGCACACACAAAGACTGCACTTAAAAAATAGCTTTGAAACATTTTATGTTCTATACAAAAGAGTCACATAAAAAACAATTTCAGAATAGGCTTGGTGGAACATGTGCTCGGCAGTACATGCACTTGTTAATGGTGAAAAGAATCACTGCATACGGAAACACATGATCAGCAAGCTGGGAAAGAAAAATAAGGGAGAAAAATGTTTCTAGAATAAACTTTCAGCCCTCACGATTTTCAGCAAATGACCACCTTCCTGAATTTTTACAGCATATAGATGAGCCAAAAAATATATGTAGCTGTGTTCAGAACCTTTTGAAAACTACAAACATGGAACCGTTGTAACTTGGACAACAAGAGTAATGTAGAACTCAGGTACAAAAACAGAACCAAAACAGATCAAAAATCACCTCAAAGATTGAATCGAGGCTGAAAATAGAACACAACTTGTCAGAAATCAGAAGTTTTTAGAACTTTTTAGGCACTTTGTTGGACATAAAAATATATGCAACACTGGTCAAAAACTTTTGCAAACTTCAAAAATGGAACCCTAGAAAATTGTACAACAAAACTCGTGAAGAACTCTTACCCAAAAACTGCATCAAAACAGTTCAAAACTCAGCTCCAAAACTGAATCTAAAAAGGATGAACAGTACTTGCGCTGGAAGACATTGTGTTGGAATACTCCATAATCAAGAAGTGATGATGAACAGTAATCACGAAAATAAGAACATCAAGAAGGCTAGAACAAAATAAAAATTATGGTTGGTAGCCCCCAAAATTTCACCTGAAAGAGTCCCTTAAACCCTAGTACTTTGGGTCCTTTATATAGACAAGCCCATTAAAGAAATTACAAAAATACCATTAGGGTAAAAGTTCTAGGTATTTACCTAATTGCCATAATGAATTTTCAGAATTACAAATTCTGAAAAATCCATTGATGCAAACTACTAATTTATTACATCATAAACCCTATTCTTTTAATATTTATTCAGAATTAAGAATTCTAAAACATATTAAAAGATTACACTTAATCTAGACGACAAAAAAGAAAAAATAGACTCCTAATTACTGGAATTAAAAAAAAAAATTCTGATGCTACGGTTTTTAGCAAAACCGACAAAGCCTCCTCGATCGCTGACATGTGACACCAATCTACGAACTTTACCACCAACAAGTCTCTCCCGCTCTCGATCCCCTCAAGCGGGCTGATCACTTGCACTAGCCTCCCATTCACTAACTTGACAGTCACGTTGTCTCGACCATCCGTCCGTCCATGTCTTGCTCTATCTCCTCGTACACTCCTGAGATCATCTCCAACTTCACTTGACATCCTTGATCCTCTGGCATCGAGCTCCCCGCTTGACCCTTGATCACCTGTCATTAACAGTTGGTTAGCATCTCCACCCTGCACACATGAGACAAGCCAAACGAGACGCACACTAATCCCCTCGGCACAATCCATATCCATACATTGATCCCATCGATGCATGCACACCACCACTCACTCATCTCACCAGATCGACACTCAACCTTGTCAATCACTCATCATACAGACAAAAACCACAGTGCGACCTCACTTGGTTTCACAATGTCCCCCTTGATAAGTGCATTGACAACCCCAGAAAGAAACATGATGAAGGTATCAAGTTAAGCACACAAGTGACCATAAAAACTCAGAAAAGAGCATAAACATGTCACTTGATAAAAGATCTCCCCATTTGGCAAAACCTCATCTATAGAAAAGAATCATTGACAACCCAAAAAGAAACATGATGAAGGTATCAAGTTAAGCGCACAAGAGACCATAAAAACTCAGAAAAGAGCATAAACATGTCACATGATAAAAGATCAACCCCTTTGACAAAAACTCATGCATAGCAAAGTATATTTGTTGGCAAAAGCATTTGTTGGCAAAAGCATCAATGCATCATGAAAGCCATTACTCCCCCTTAACAAATCAATCATCCAAAAGCAGCATGTAAACCATTTCTCCCCCTTTGGCAATGCAAGCATCAGGATGATAAAAAGATGCAAAGAGGGGTGTGAAGGTAGAGTATAGATGCAAGGTTCTGAAACATGAGCAACTCCAATTACAGTACAAACAAGTATTTGCCTTGAATATTTTCTAAAAGTATTGAATGAAACACTCAGATGAATACAATCTAAACAAAAGCAGGAGCAAGCATTTTCACATGTTAGCAAATAAAAGCATCACTACTCAGGCTAGCATACTAGACATGGCAAGGCATGTGATGCAAAAGCTAATCAAATACTAACCAAATAAGCATATCGCACTACAAGGAGCTTCAGCAAACTTGATAAGCAATCGATTCAAGCTTTTTGATTGATTTTTTTTTCATTTTAGTGACATGGGTTATTTGCATGTCAACCTTATGCTAACCGACCAAGCTAAGCCTAGGTTTGAAACCATCAGAAGCTTAGAGCAAAGGTCTCGGTATACAGTTCAATGTCACAGTTCATACCAAAGTGTCATGGTAAGCAGTCCAGAACAAAGTAGTGCGACAAAGAAAACCCACCTGAATATTTTCAATTTCGGCAAAAAACAGTATGAATATCAATCATTTTCATTCATTTTTTAATTTTTTAATTTTCAGCACAATATTTTTGAAATGATCAAGTTCCGTATTAGCATCAAAGTGAAAAGGACCTAGCTACCAGGTATGTAAAAGATAGCAAAAGCACTAACCTATTCATTTTCAAATTTTCACAAATAAAAGCCATGCTCATGACAAATATCAGATGTACACAAGCCAAGTGAAATCAACAGTATTAAATACAATATTTTAAAGGCATAACAAAGCATGTACTCGTAAAAGCAATTAATCATATAATAGAAGCTCATGTAGTGCTACACGGTTTCGCTCAAAGTGTTTGGAGTGGTTCTCTCATAGCCCAACCCTAGAGCTAACCTTGTCGTGTCAGCACACAATTTTGTTTTACCCAAAAGCAAATCCATCCTACCCTTCAGTGCATTTTTCAACTACGGAGAGAAGATAATCATTTTCACATTTTCATTTTTCAACTTGCTCTCTAGCAAAGCTGAGTTGATCCTTAAGGGTGATGCAGGTGGGACACGCTGGCTGCACATCCTTAGGACACTCAGCACTCTCCAATCTAGCCTTATGTTCATCAACATGCCTATCTCTCAAATTAATGCTTTCAACAAGTAAAGGACAGTTCATGCATTCGTTGATGACCACAGGACTAGACTCCACCACCAAAAGCTGCTTTTCAGTTGATTCAAGTTTTTCAACAGTTTGAGCGTGTGTAAAATGCAGCTGAGCAAGTTCATTCATCACAATAAGACATGACTCACATTCCGTATCATCAGACTTGGATTTCAAAATTGCAAGTTTAGTGGAAATAGTTTCAAGTCTGAGTTTTAGTTCTTTTCATTCTTTAGCAGCAAGTTTATGTAATCTATCCTGAGAACAAACAACATCATGCAATTCATCATTTTGAACAAGAAGCTGATCACGGGATAGATATACCTCAGAAGTGTCGAGCTCGTCACTGCTATCGTTGTCGTTGACCACGAAGCAATGGTCGGTGAGGTCCATTGTCTTCTCCTTCTTCTCTTTCTTGGGAGGCTCCTCTTCCTCCGAGCTTGGATCCTCGCTTGATGTACTGTCGATATCGCTGAGGGCAGCCACAAAAGCTCTGGCTACTCGTTTAGCCATGTTTTTGTGTTTCCCTTTGTAGAAATGTTTCTTTTGTGACAGAGACAAGGGAGGACAAGTCAAAACCACTAGAATAAGCACAAATTGCAGAACCACAAGAAAAATTACCTCTAGATGAGGTACCACTACCAGGACCGGAAACCAAAGCAATAGAAGGCAACAAAGAGTTTCCAAATACTGGATGAGATGTCTTGGCAATCACAGTGGACTTGAGCTTACTAAAGATTTCATCGCAAGTCAAGGTATCAAAGCTCGTCGACTCTTCAATACTAGAGATCTTCACCTCTCATATGCTACAATCAAGAGCATAAAGAAGTTTGATAGCTCTATCATGGTACGAATAAGCTAAAGTCCCAGTGGAGCGCAAATTGCTCATAATCCCATCAAATCGAGAAAGCATGTCATCTACAAATTCATCGGTGCCTTGCAGAAACATTTGATATTCTTGATTATATGTGCTTTGCCTCCTAGCCTTAATCTGGGTAGTGCTCTAATGAAAGGTTTTCAAAGTAGATCAAATCTCACGTGCAGTTCGAAGGTGTTGGACCCGTCAAACTCATTGCGACTCAGACTGATAAACAATATGTTTCTTGCTTTGCTATTACAATCGTACTATAACTTCTTAGTCTCTAAGATGCGAGTTTCAGGAATCACATATTGGGAATCAATAATGTCCCATATAGCACATCCTTGGTTTAGTAGATAAGCCTCCATGCGCACCTTCCAATAAGCAAAGTCTCAACCATCAAACACGGGAATCATAGTGTTCTTGTCCATGTCGCCACAAGGATCACAAACCGGTTAAGATCAACTTGTGATCTAACCGGCTCTAATACCAATTGTGGGATCAGAATGGCGACTAGAGGGGGGTGAATAGGCGCCTCAACAAATTCTTGCGAATACGATGTCCTTTTCAAATCACCCAACGCACCTCTAAATGAACAAGTGGAAGCAGATGTAGTAAAGACTCTGATAAAAACAGATGTTATCACTCTCCTATCTAATATTATGTCAAATGATAGATTGAGGGATCACCAGCACTGAATTTGAACAGACAAAGACTGCACTTTAAAAAAATAGCTCTAAAACTTTTTCTGTTCTATACAAAAGACTCACATAAAAAACAATTTTAGAATAGGCTTGGTGGAACATGTGCTCGACAGTACATGAAGTTGTTAATGGTGAAAAGAATCACTGCATACGGCAGCACATGATCGGCAATCTAGGAAAGAAAAAGAAAGGAGAAAAATGTTTCTAGATTCAACTTTCAGCCTTCAAGATTTTCAGCAAATGACCACCTTCCAGAATTTTTATAGCATATAGATGAGCCAAAAATTATATGTAGGTGTGTTCGGAACCTTTTGCAAACTTTAAACATGGAACCCTTGTAACTTGGAAAACAAGAGTTATGTAGAACTCAGGTCCAAAAACAGAACCAAAACAGATCAAAAATTGCCTGATAGATTGAATTCAAACTGAAAACAGAACACAACTTGACAAAAATCAGAAGTTTTCAGAACTTTTTAGGCACTTTGTTGGACATAAAATATATGCCGCAATGTTCAAAACCTTTTGCAAATTTCAAACATGGAACCTTTGAAACTTGGACAACAAAAGTTATGTGGAACTCACATCCAAAAACAATACCAAAACAAATAAAAATCGCCTCAAAGATTGAATCCAAACTAAAAACAGAACTCAACACTCAGCAGAAATCAGAAGTTTCCAGAACTTTGCAGGCACTTTGTTGGAACCTTGGAAACTTGTACAACAAAAGTCGTGAAGAACTCATACCAAAAACTACATCAAAACAATTCAAAACTCAGCTCCAAAAGTGAATCTGAAAAGGATGAACAATACCTGCGCTGGAAGACTTGATTGCGCTGGAACTATGCTCCATAATCAAGAAGTGATGATGAACAGTAATCACGAAAATAAGAAGAGCAAAAAGGCTAGAACAAAATAGAAATTGTGGTTGGTAGCCCCCAAAATGTTCAGCTAAAGAGTCCTTTATATAGGCAAGCCCATTAAAGAAATCACCAAAATTCTATTAGGGTAAAAGTTCTAGGTATTTACCTAATTGCCATAATGAATTTTTAGAATTACAAATTCTGAAAAATCCATTAATGCAAACTCCTAATTCTGAAAAATCCAGACTGGCCGATGGAAGTTAGCGCACCTCTGCTGACATGGCAGAGTTTCGTGCTAACTTTCGTCGGCCACGTGAAGCCGACGGAAGTTAGCTAACTTTTGTCTCCTCGCTTCCGTCAGCCATATGCCGATGGAAGTTAGCTTCTTCCATCGAGAAAGGGCTATCTTCCGTCGGCTTTGGCTAACGGAAGTTGTCTGGATTGTTGAAGTGAATAAAGGCATAGGTGATCGCCGACTTTGTGGTGGACTGGACTCCACTAGCCATATGGGCTCCGAAGGGGACAAGAGAAGTAGTATGGACCATCTACTCTAATGGTGCATATTAGGCATCCGAAGTAGGCGCCAGTGCAGTAATAATCTCAATAATGTAGCAGAGTATGAGGGGGTCTTGCTGGGTCTCCGAAAAGTGTGCGCACTTGTCACCTCTTGGGTTGTTGTAAAAATAGACTCCCAGGTTGTTGCAGGGCACGTGGACAAGAGCTTTCAGGCTCGACGCCCCGACATCGCAGCATACTTAGTCGAGATCCGTGAGACCGAAGAACCATTCCAAGGGATTTCTGTCCGAAGCATTCCAAGAGCGGGCAACCAACAAGCAGACGCCCTAGCCAAGGCAGCAGCCGGAGGCCAAGATGTTCCCGGAGGTGCTTTTTTTGAAGAACTGTCCACCCCTTCAGGTCCACCACTGACCCCTACCGATGTACTTTGCATACCCTATAATGATTGGCAAAGCTTAATCATGAGTGTGCTACAAGACCAAGCCGTTCTCCCCGAAGGACCCAATCTCTCAAGACTATAGTCTAGGGTCTGGCGTTATCACATCATTAACGGCGTACTATACAAGTCCGGAGTATGCTCATCGCTACTCCGATGCATCACTCAGCATGAAGGCCAGCAAATACTAAAAGATATCCATGAAGGCATGTGTGGTAGCCACTTAGTGCACCAAGCCTTGGCCAGGAAGATGCTTCGCCAAGGACTCTACTAGCCAACGATCATTGTTGATGTCGAAGCCCTGGTACGCACTTGCCAAGGGTGCCAATGGATGGGAAGACATAGCCATCTCCCTCCGGTGCCTCTACAAGTTATAGCTCAAGTGTGGCCCTGGCCAGATGGGGCATGGATCTAATCAGACCCTTTCACAAAGTGAAAGGGAGCCTGAAGTTTGCGGTGGTGGCAATTGAATATTTCTCGAAGTGGGTCTAAGCCGAGCCCCTAATAGCCATCACTTCGAATAATGTCAAGAATTTTTTCTGACAGAATATCATTTGTAGGTTCGGAGTACTCAGGCAACTAACAATCAACAATGGCACTTAGTTCGATGTTGAACCCTTTGGAGAATTTTGTGAAGGCCTGGATATTCAACTATGCTTCGCGGCTATCAGGCACCTGCAATCCAACGGAACCATCGAAAGGGCCAATGGGAATATCTTGTCCGACCTAAATCGCCTCATTGTAGGCCTCGCAAAGGGGCTCTCGACCGAAGAGTTGCCAAAAATATTGTGGTCCATTCAGACCACTCAAGCTTGGTCAACAGGATTCACACCATTCTGATTGTTGTTCGGGGATGAGGCAATGACATTGACAGAGTTAAAATGAGGCTACTTACGAACAACGGAGCCCGAAGATGAATAAGAGAGGCATGCCTCGCTGCATTTATCCAAAGAAACAAGGCTCCGGGTTAGGGCTAATTTAATGAAGTATTAAGATCAAACAAGGCTTGGTACAACCCCAAAGTGAAGCTAAAAGAATTAAGGTCAGGACACCTTGTTCTCTAGAGCGTACTTTCCCTCGGAAAGCTAGGTAACAAATGAGAAGGACCATATATCATCTTTCGGTCCGGCCAAACCGAGGTCATTCAAGTTGGCTAACTTAGAAGTGGAAGAGTTGAAGCACGCCTGGGACGCGGAACACCTCAAGCGCTACTTCGCGTAGGAGCTTTGTAAGCAAAAATTGTGCTTTGTTTTTAAATAAAGGCTTTGATTTGAACCATGGACGCCCCGACACAAACCCCTACTACGGTGGATGCACTAAGGTACGGGAAGCATTTTTGTGAGGTACGACATCATTCTAATAAAATAATATTGTCGCCCGGAGCCATCGACATGACGTGCAAAGAAATAAAAAAAATACAAAAAAATGTGCGTGTCACTCTGCACAAACTCGTGCAGTTCGGGTCGCTCCCCTAACAATTCGTGAGAAAAAGGATTCTGGGCCACTGGCCCAAAGCATCCTAAAAAGAGTTCAAAGAAACCAAGTAAAAGAATTACAGGCCACCTACCCGAAGCGTCCTAATAGAGTCCAAAGCGACCAAGTAAAGCATTCCGGGCCACGAGTCCGAAGCGTCCTAAAAAGAGTCCAAAGCGGACAAGTAAAGGATTTCGAGCCACCGGCCAGAAGCATCCTAAAAAGAGTCCAAAGAGACCAAATAAAGGATTCCGGGCTATCGGCCTAAAGCATCCTAAAAAGACTCCAAAGTGACCAAGTAAAGGATTTGAGGCCACTAGCCAAAAGCATCATAAAAGAGTCCGAAGGGACCTAGTTAATGACTACACGTCGTAGACCCAAAGCTTCCGAGAAAGAATCTGGAGTAATCAAAAGAAAAAGGAGAACAAGAGTGACCATACACTACGCAACTTACGAAACATAATTCAAAGTGTAACAAGCATTGCACGTGACCAGCACTTATTAAAAATAAGATACCCGCCCCATGCAAAGAGGGGGAGGGATAAAAGCACGATCGAATAAACACCTCGTATGTTTTGTTACTTTGGAAAGATGAATGTTTACAAGTACAAAGACAACAATAGGCAAATTTGTATACTACGAAAAATTGGTATCCAGCCCAAGAAGAAACCAAAAACCCCTTCAATCTCGAAGGTTAGGCTGGTTCCCTCTAGGGCCCGGAGCCCTTGAGGCAATAGAAGTCTTCATTTTAGCCTTCTTCGTAGCCTTGGTCTTGGACCGCTTCCCCTTTTTCAAAGCCCTCTAGGCCCTTTGATCCTATTGAAGCTCTACCCAAGTACGAAGCATTTAGGGACTAGGCTCTGCCACGACCGGCTCTTGTTCTACGTCGGACCAATATACAAGATCTGACAGCGAAGACAAGCCTTCGACAGGCCCTTCTCCTCCGTCAGACCAATCTACATACTTCGACGATGAAGAAGATACTACTACTATATTTTCCTCCTCTTTTACAAAAGAAAGGACTTCGTTAAGCATTTCAGGAACAATTTTCCCTAAGCAATCGCGAGGGATGGAAAAGAGATGGCGCCTATTGGGCTTTAAGGCTTTGAAAATGGCCCACTGATGATGAAGTCCTTTGGTGGCTTCGAGTACTTCGATGTCAGGAAACAAATCACAAGCCAAGCCCTAAGTACAAACAAGCCAAAAAGAAGTCCTTTTATTCATAAATTAAAAAGCTTTACATGACTTTACATTCGAGGCCCTAGGGAGACCACCTTTGGATCCACTGGAGGAAGGTCCGGAGAAGGTGTCGAAGGGGTTGCATCCGCACCTGCTTCTGGCGGTGGGCCTCGTCGATCAAAGCCTTCATCGCACCATTTCCCTCGGCCTTCCATGGCGCCTGGAAAACTTTCCAAGCAGCAGCGACGCCAAGAGAAGGAGTCAGAAGGTGCTCGCCTCCGAAGGTGATGGGCACAATCTCTGTCACTGGCAAGATGGTGCTCCCAACATCCTCGAGATGGTGGAGGACACCAAGTGTAGCCAACCTCTCGAAGATATCTCTGTATCAGGTGGCGGTGGTCCCCATTGTCCTCGCTGCTACTTGGACAACCTTCAGCTGACGAGCTAGGGGCTCGTTCGCAATAGTAGAAGATGGAGGACAAGACGTGTTGAAGCGCTCAAAGACGTCCCGAAGGACGTCCATGGTTTCGGCCACCACCCCGTTGCACTTTGACCACTCAGCGGGCAAGGCCTCTGTCGAAGCCTTCAGTCCAGAGTTTGAAGGTGCAAGCTCAGAAATCCTCTTTTCGAGGATGTCTTTCTAAGCCCGCAGCCTTTGCACCTTGGCCGTAAGGGTGCTCCGCTCGGCCCGAAGTTTTTAAGCCTCAGCCTCAAAGACCGCCTGCTCAGCCTAAAGGTTTTCAGCCTCGACCTCAAAGACCGCACACCTCCCTTATTCCTGCTGGAGTGCATCCTCTAGTTTCAAACCCTTCTCCTCTGAGTCAGCAAGATGGTCCCAAAGGTTTGTGGCCTCACCCTCTAGCCGACCGCACTCACTATCATAATAAATCATAGCTGATCGATATAAGACAATAAAATACAGACAAACAAAGAAGGTAAGTAAAAAACAACCCTATGAATTAATGCAGCAAAAGACCATGGAGGCCATCATACCTGGTATGAGGCCCGCTCAAGGGTGATGCCCAGTTCTGCCCCTTCTGCGCGGCTCACTTCGACGACCAAGTCGGTGTCACCCACTTCTTGTCAACTTGAGTCAAGGGCTCCACCAACTCACAAAGGTTGAGGCTCGAAGCCAGGAAGGGATCCAATAGAGGGAGCCCCACTAGCACCCCCCGGGCATCTTCAAAGGGAGAGGGCTTCGAGCAATGGGAAGCCCCCACCAAGCGGACCCCGCCGTTTGATCCAGACAGGTTCACCACATCAACGGGGGCCTTCCCCTTCGGCCCAGCCCTCACCATGACAAGCAAAGAGGCCTCTGAGGGACCCTCTGCCAAGGTACCTAAACCAAATTAAGGTATGTATAATATATTGAAAAAAGTAATTCAAGTGCTAAGTAATGATCTCAAAGTATGATCGGAAGAAGAACGTACCGGTCCCGACGTCGGTCATGGACTGCATCGGGTTGCTAGTGTATTCGAACATTCGTAGGAACTCCGCACCAGAGTCCCTAGAGAACCAAGAGGGGAAGCATCCACCTGGGTCGCTACCTCTTCGACCATGGCCACTTCAGCTGTCACCGGCATCAAGGCCTCCGGCTACATCACCTGGACCCCTTCGTCATCCACTTGCATAGGGGCCTCCAGCTCCATCATCTAGACCTCTTCGGCACCCACCGACATTGAGGTCTCCAGCTCCGTCGCTAGGACTTCTTCGGTTGTTTGCTTCCCTACAACCGGTGCGGGAATCGGGTCTGAAGCCGGGTGGACCGAAGGAGACCATAGGCGAACCGGGCTCTTTGGCTTATGGGGCGTATTCTTTGAAGGAGGCTTAGGGGCCCCTACTGGCCCCTTGTACACCTTCCTCTTCCTTGGAAAGGGGTCTGGGATGTCCATGTCCGAAAGAGCAAAGGACTCAGCCCAAGCTCAGCCCCACACCCTGTGTTATCTCTCTAAGGCCCCCACCAGGTTAAGCCTCCGCTTATTCTCCCCAGGCGTAGGGGCTCCAACTACCTTTTCGGCTGTCGGGACTATTTGCTCTCAGGTCATCGTCACTCGCAAACCTATGCGAACAAAGGTATCATTTATATATATGAAACATTTATAGGAAGAAAGTGTTAAAGTTGTAGGAAAAGTAGCGAAGTATACCTATGGTGTCGTAGGGTATCTCATGAAGGCCTCCCACCTGAGCCCCTTAGAATGCAAGAGGTCGGCTGGCCTTAAGAGGAGAAATGCGGAGGGAGATGAAATCCTCCGCCAAATCTCGCATGCTCATATGTTGAGTGACGATATCCATGAGTCGGACGCAGGCCCGAATCAAGCCCATGTATGATGAGACCTCTGCCTCCCTCCGATACAGGATCTCCTAAGGGCGTCCCACCAAGCTAGAGTCCACTCCCACTACGACATAGAACCAGCGGAGGATGCAGTTAGAGTACCACCGCTCATTGATGGCCTTCGCAGGGAAGATGTTCTGGAACTCCTTCCAAAGTTGGAAATTGATGCTCCCATAGGCTAGCATCTTCATCAAGCCATCAACATTGTACCGCTTCGTTCATCCCCGCAAAAACTTATGCCCTTGCTTCGCTCCCCTCCGCCCGCATGGCCTGCTTGAAGATAGCCAAGCATGTGATGATGTTCGAAGAGAGCAGCGGGAGCTCCACGTGGTATAGCTGAAGGACTTCGACTAAGAGATCCAATGATGGCAGCTCGAGCCCCACATTGAAAAAGGCCTCAAAGACCACCAATTCCCCTTCGTGTGGCTAGGGAATAACTTCATCTTCAGGAATCCGCACTGTGACCCCAAGTCCTAGACACTCGAACACCGCCTCCTTTATTGCCTCCTTGGTGCAGGTCGATCGGTCCAGAACGAAGGTTTGGTCTAGATACTTCTCAGACGGTGGTCGGAGGTCCCAAGGGGCGTAAACCCTAGGGGCACCTAAAGTCCCTAGCGTCACCACCACAACTAACTCCTATTGCTGGACAAGAGGGAAGCCTGAGGCAGGCCCCTTGGCGCTTTTCTTGATCATTTATGAAGTTTCTTGGAGGCATTCGAGGGCGAAAGTAATGGAAGAAGAAGGTTTTCAATAGATAAGTTTTGGAAGCCAGGAGATTTCATGATAATAGAACTCAGGGGCTAATACTGCATGCTTTTGGGTGATGCCTGTTCACATCTTTCCTACGCCAACCCTCGTCACTGATGAGTGGAGCCATCATCAAAAATTCTTGAAGATGAGATCCCAGAATATCCACGGCGGTTGTGATTTCAAAAGTGATGTCCTGTCAAAGATGGTGGTTGGTTGCCCAAGGCGATCTCCAGAGATCCCAAGACAAACGTTGGGAGTACCGGTGTAACAAATGGTCACCCGAAGCCATAGATTGGTACTTCAAGCCGAAGCATCCCCAAAAGTCACCGGTGATAGGCACTATGGTTTTGGATCACTTACCCTAAACCCCCTCCGCAACGTGGGACCATGTGAATCTATTTGTAAGTACTTCCGACATTCTAAGTTCAAAGCATGGAATTACTTCTTGCGTATATTGCCTTTCCCACTATGCAGGGCGTTTGGAAAAGACATATTCGAATGGCTACTTTTGGGGGGGGAATAATCCCGTCAGTCCTGCTATTAAGGGGGTTGCTTCAAAGGACAAGATTCGAAGTGTACAAGGTGTGAAGCCTCTTACCGTCGATACAGTACTTCGAAGGAAGGAGCTAGAGCCCCTATATTAGCTCCAGTTCAGGGGCATAAGGAGGAGAAGGCTTCGAACCAGGGAGCACGGAGTCATCCTGGCTGCCTCGCTACTAGGATGCCTCCCAGAGCCGCCTGCCCCGAAGGGGCGTCGCAAAAAGGGACAAGATGTTTGCTTTAACTAAGGGTTCACACGTGGTCTTATCATTGTACTCGTACGGGGCCTCGTGAATAGAGTCAACTATGACGGTTATAACTAGAGGATAGAGCAGTATTTCCTTGTTGGATTTCTGTCTATAAGTACGCCTCTTTTCTATTGTAATTGGGACATCATTCTTCACGTAATAAGAGATACTTCGAACTGATCTAAGGATATTATCTCTTTCAGAGGCCTGGTCCAGTCCATAGTCAATCTTTCCACTCAACTAACCCTTTGGGGTCATTCAAACCTATTAGCACAATCTTTTATGCCAATAGCAACTGTCTTAGTTAAGTATGATCTTGCTGTTATGATGATTTAATAGTATAGATGTATTGTTTGGTATACTTGATTTTGGTTCTATTGGAGTACAAGTCAGTAGATTATCTTTAATTTCATGTCACATCTCATTGACATCGAGGATTATCAATCGGCCCAAGCACACAGCATATCGCTTGTCCGATCATCGGCCCGATTGGTGTGGTTTTTACGTATCGATCGACTGCCTGATTCTTGTCTCGCTGCACCCGATGGTTTATATGTACCAAATGATACTGATTTTCTCACTCGATACGTGCGACCCGATGCATATTGTGGTCATTGGCTCGATAGTCGATAAGCATTGCTACTAACGTTTGTCCATACCTTATCAGTTATAGGGTCAAACTGATTGGCATGCTCAGAACCCAAGTTTTTAGGACCTACACTAGAGTTAAACAGATTTCCCAATGCACACGTGTGACCAAAAACGACACCAACAATGTGTAACCAAAAAATGACACCAACAATCGATAGATTGTGCGGGCAGGCAAGCGTCCGAGCGATCGAGCAAGCACATAGGTAGGGCACGGATCTGGTTCGGCCAAAGATCGGCCGAACAAGTATGACGTGGCCTAGTTGGGCCGATGGTCGGCCGACAGGTACCAGTTTTGTAATTTTTTGAATTGGCTATCTAGAGTTGATTTTTTTAAAAAAATATTATTTAAAAATTCTACAACTCAACAATACGTACTGAGAGCCTCTCTTAAGCTATGCAACGACCGAATGCACAAAATAACAGAAATCTTCTTGAGATGAACCCAAAAACTGCGGCTCCAACTCATAACTCCAAGGTTCGAAAGGTTTCATTTGAGGTTTAGAGGCGAAGATAGATAGGATGATCTCATCTATGATTTAGGAGATGAGATGATACATTTGAGGTATTTGGTTAGATGGATGGGATGAGATAATTTTTTGCTTAGTTAGATGTATATAACTTGGATGAGATAAGCTTAAATCTTAGTGGAACCCCAGGTGTCAAATATATTTTTTAACAAAAATATAATCACACGAGATCTTATTTTATAAATTAAATTATGATCAATACAACGATGTAATTAGATCGTAAATTGGATAAATAATTTGAGAGTAAAAATCATTTGAATATTAATAAACGGAAAATTAAATGTGTAATAATCAATCAGGAGACGACACATAATCTTGCCCAATATTGAAATTCCTAATCACTCCATCCAACGTATTGAAGAAATATTTCTCTCAGTGGTCATCTCGTCCACCTTCGCCCTCCAACCAAACGACTGACTGGATATGATGACCCTAACCCATCCTAGGATATCTAGCAAACCAAACACACCTTAACATCATTTTTTGTGGATTTCTTGAGCATATACCTGACTTAATTTAAAACATGCAGTTCTGTTACATGCATACCTTTTCTGCACTCATCACCAGGTAATGTTTTTTCAGACAGACGTCATAATCAGACAGTCTGATGCGCTATCACTCATAGTACCATGTTAATGACATACATTCTTTTCATGTAAGCTTTACGTCAAGTATGAAAATTTGAAAATCCATCCATGAGTGTAGGGCAGCTGATCAGGCTGCATAAGCTTCTGATGCACCGCTCCGAGTTGTCCTGTGCCTTGCATTCCAAGTTGAAGAATAGGATAATAAGAAGTTGGAATGGATGTGCTCGCGCATAAGTACTACCAACCCAACAAAAAGCAAAAGTTCACCCACTTACCTCGCAATTGGCCCAGCATAAGTTGCAGCAATTGCTCGTTATGAAGCTGCCTCACATTTGGATAGGCGATTGCGAGCACCATTGGAAATGTTGCTGGCTTGTTGCTACAGGCAAGTGGCAACTGCTAGACCTTGGTCCACTAGAACAATGCCTTTAACTGATACATCTGAAATTGAAATGAAGAACAGAGCACAAATCTGGCCGTAGTACTTAAAAATGCTTCATCTGTATATGGTTTCGCTTCTTTCATGAAGGAAATGTAACAGTTTCCTTAAGAAATCAATGAAATCATGGACTCGAAAAACAGATCTAAATGTGACTGAAATGCACGATCTTCACAGGTATCACTTTTCATGATATCCAAAAGGTGGAATAGCGATTTTCGAACCATTTCCTATAAGAGAAAGGTTTCCATTACTTTGAGAAATGGATTCTATATCAAACTATAGATTGTTGTAAATTAGATAGGGGACCAAGTAATTATTTCTGCGAAGAGTGAAGACAGATAAAAAGAAGACAGTCTGTCTGCCCCGATGTCACTTACATAAGGCTGCTATTTATAGTGGTGGGTTTCATAACACTGTTTCCTAGAAGACACATCAGCTTTACAATTGAATGAAATACCCTCTCAGTGGAGAGTTTCATTTTACTATTTCTAGGCTAACCAATGTAATTAAATGCAACTAGCTCTCATGAAATATCCTTTCTCTGATGAAATGATTTGACTCTTAGTGGGTGTTTCATTTCATCCGTCTTGGAAACGGGTTAGCATTATATCATGGTGATGACATTACTTCCTTCTATTTCCTCATTAAATGAATATTATGTTAGCAAAAAATCTAATGTGGCATGGTAATTAATGTCATTAAATACTCATTGTGAATAGCCTAAGAACAGATGCTGCGAAGAGCTCAGCTGGATGTGATGATACGGGACCTCCTAATTAAGTGCAGAAGGAAATATCTTTCGGTGCTTAATCATTCACATATTTACTTAAGAATCAACGTACATTGATTTTGACAGAACAATATCTGACGCTGACACAGAAATGTGTACTTTGTTAAAACATATTGAGTGGAAACGAAGGAAAATTCCGTAGAAGATATTAAAAGACTGCATCTTTTGTCTGTGTTGTTAACTCAGGCAAGCCTCATTTGGAACGAATAATTTTACACAAGAATTTTAAGCGAATTGAAGTAATTTCTATAAATTCTCATGAAATTCATGTGTTCCAAATGAGACTTAAATGGAATACAATGTACATTGTATGAGAAATCAGTTATTCAGTTGCACAGAATCACTGAATGTTTGTTTGTTTCTGTTGAGTGAGCACTGAGAAATTGCAAGTTGCAAAAATGGAACAAAAAGACACAGAGCAACTGACAAGAACAGAATTCAGCGTACTGTAGTCCAGTGGAGATCAGATGATCGGCGGCGGCGGCGTCTCCCAGACGTCAAACACATTTTCCTCGTTGTGCAGGGCAAAGAGCCGATCGCCTCCGATGGAGAAATCACAAATGGCGCCGCCGTTGCTCCTCCGCAGCGTCGACGTCAGAACGCACTCAGGACCGCTGAAGACGGAGATGCTGTCGTTCATTGACGAGAAGAGCTGCCCGCCGTGCGTTGAGAGCTTCGGGTAGCAGCTCTCCTCTCCGGGCACCTTCCGGTTCATGAGCTTGCTCCGGGAGCTCCACCGCACTCCACCGGCGTTGCTTCTGAAATCGAGGAACCCGAGGTCATCGTACTGGTTGATCACGCAGACCGACCGCTCGTCCTCCATGGCGATGGCGTGGAGCACGCGCTTGTCGTCGAGCGACGCGGCTGTGCCAGCGTCTGACCACGACCAGACCACGTTCTTCTGCCGGAAATCGAGCAAGCCGATGAAACAGTTATCGGTCTTGGGGAACAGTGTGGCCACCATGAGCGCGTTCGTGGCATCAAGCCATTGGAGCTTGTCGGCGTCGCCCAAGGCGCAGCCCGGCGGCTCGTAGAAGAAGTCAGCCTGCTCGCCGCTGGCGCGGTCCCAGACGCCTATGCCGTACTCGTTGAACCTTCCCTTACAGCAGGCGAAGATATTCGAGTCCTGGTCGAACGTCAGGGCACCGGCGGTGAACGACTTGGCCTGGCGGTCGTGCACGACGCGAAAGCGGTGGTGGAGATCGCCAGAGACCGCGGAGAACACGGCCAGGCCTCCATCATACTTCCCGAGGCGCTCGCGCGCAGCGATCAGGAGCGTGCCCTCGTCGAGGTACGCTACGTCGTTGACCTGCGAGTGGTCGAGCGACACCGGGCGGCGCTCGTCAAGCATCCAGTTGTAGACGTGCACAGCGCCCCCGTGCGCAACGCAGCACCCACCGTCGGGCGCGGCACGAATGGCCGTGCCATCCCCCGGGGCGCGCCCTGGGACCGATGCCGCGAGGAGGAGCCTGTCGCCGTCGAACGCGCCCCAACGCGCGGCACGGACGTGGTCCAGGAGGCCGTAGTAGAGCGCCTCCCTGTAGAGCAGCTTCTCGGGGAGCTGCGGCGGAACGTGGAGGCTACCGGTGCGGAGCAGGTCGAGGAGCACCGCGAAGCAAGCCGGGTTGCGGTCGATAAAATACTCCGCCACACCTCCCCCTCCTCCTCCACCGCCGCCACCGCTGATGGTGGGAGCAAGGTTCCAGGACGAGTCCAGCAGCGCGCCGAGCATGGAGTCACGGCCGGCGTTGGCGAGCGTGGTGGTGGTCGTGTCGAACACCTGCCCACCCACGTTGAACCGCACGCGACCCCCTCCCAACCCCATCTTCCCCGCCGCCAGCAACTTATCACCACGCTATGACTTCCGCTGCGCACGGCGCCGGAGCCTCCCCTAACTTGGGATTGATTCGGAGGCAAGCCGAAGGATTTCGCGCCGAATCTGGATGGGGAATTGTACGGATCGAACCTGGAACTGGAAGGGGCAAGCAGAATCCGGGAATGGGAGAGGCGGATTGGGTTGGCTATGTACGTTGCGGCAAAGGACACGAGCAAGGGGAGACAGGCGGACGAGCGGTGGTTGTGTTGCTTTGACGCGACGTGAACGCGACGATGGAGTTTAAACGGAACAAGTCTCCAGTGACCGGTGCCCAATCCATCGATGGAATTGGCGTTCGGCCAGTATGGCAGGAATTTGAGGAAATGAATGCCTCACTGTCCAACATAATGCGTAATAAATACTTAGCTTAGAATCCTATCACTTTCTAAAGGCTGCTTGTATCAAGAAACTAAATTTTCTTATCAGATGTTTGGACATTAGTTTAAAAGGTTAAATGTTGAATTCAAGAATAATTTACAAGACAAATTTAATAAGGCTAATTAATTCATGATTAACAAATGTTTATTGTAGCATTATATTGTCAAATCATGAAGTAATTAGGTTCATTAGATTCGTCTCGCGAATAATTCACTGATTATGAATAAGTTTTGTAAATAGTTTACATTTAATACTCGAAAATAGTTCATACATTTTATTGATTAAATGATGTCTTAACTATGTAAATCATATTTAAATATAAAAAATGTTTTAACCGTTGTTAGGGGAAAATATTTCATCCTTCAGTAATTAAGTAAGCCTCAACATCAATACAATCAGAAGAAACGAAGTCACAAGCGTTGGTCTCCGAAGATCCTAAAAGCATCAAGGCTTCGTTGTATTCGAAGCTCTCTACAGTGAAGGCCTCCGTCAAGGCCCCGGCATGACGAAGCCACCCAGAGCCTCTTTACCCGAAGGGGTACTACCAGCAAGGACAGAAGAATTATCTTCTCACTGATTAGATTAACCTTTTACTCTTTAACCCTACGAAAAATATTAAACAATATCTTCTAAATCGGTTGTAATTAGAGGGTAAAGGAGTCTTTTCTTAGTGTATTCCATCTATAAATACCCCACTTCGCTCTATAAAGGGTATCAAATACTCAGATATTTAATACACACTTCGAACTATCTCAAGCTATTATCCAACTCGAAGACTTGGAATAGTCTTCTTAAACAAACATTTCATTTGTTAGTCTTTCAAGTTCTTTTAACCTGTTAGCGTAATCCTTTATGCCAACAGTTGGCGCCATCCGTGGGGAACCTAGTACAAAAACTTCGTTCTCTACCAATCCTTTCCTATAGCCATGCCTTGTAAACTGAGCCTAGGCACTAGTCCCCTCCGGAGGTCTTCCCGGACCTCTTGGATGGGATCTCCAAACACCGTCGAGGTCGGAGGACCCTCCGTGGTCCCCCCACCTCAATCTCCCGAAGTAAATACATATCCTCGAGCACACGGAGCCCCCTCTACGGCTCCGTCTGTGCTTCGAACCAATGGAGCCCCTCTTGCGGCTCCGTCTGTACTCCGAACTGACTTCCTCCATTCTCAAAATCGAGAGGGCCCCTCCGAAAGAAATGAAGGCCATTCGGATGACATGGCGGCCCAGATGGATCGACTTCAGACCGAGGATGAAAGATGGAGGCATGAAGCTTCCAATAGACTTCACCCTCAGGCTAGCCCTATCATCCCGGAGATGCCTCAAGACGACGACCCTGTTTACCATCCCGAATCCTCCGAAGTGTACAGAAGAACCGAAAATGCTTCTTTCGATGATAAATCTCCGCTGCACCTGAACATGCAAAAGGTGCGCTTCGAACCCAAATTAAGGACTTTGAAGCTGAGCAAGTATTCCGGAGAGGAAGATGAGGAGCCATGTTGAAGAGCATGGGCCTCATGGCTCCAAATGTGATGAGTGATTGTCAACGGAAGTCAAGAGGGCAAGAAGAGAAGATGAGACCTACTGTGTCTGTGCCGCGTGTGACTCAAGTACACGGGCAGCGAGTGACTGCCAGGCTGAGGGGCCGCGGAGTCGGGCTGGCCCAATCCGAGTACATGGGCTAGGAGCAGCAGAGGATTCACTGGTCTGTTGACTAGGATCGACTCAGGTATACGGGCGGCAAGCGATTTTCGGTCTGAGGGAGCTGTGGAATCAGGCCGGCCCAATTCGGGTACCCGGTGCAAAGACAGTGGATGCTTTGTCAGTTTCGGCGCAAAACTGACGACCGCTGATCTCGGATCTGACCGTTCTGAGACGAAGCCGTAGCTGCTACGAAAGCTCTGCATCAGGACAAGTTATCTTTATTTAGGATTTTACTATTTTTCCTTTAGGCCCACAGTTTGTTAGTCGAGTCTGTAAAAAATCCTAAGGGCATGTTGGTCTTTTCCATTTTATTTCAGCGTTTATAAAAACCCTAAGGGTATTTTTGGTTTTTCCTAGTCTATTGGGCTGCCTATAAATAGGCCCCCAATCCCTACGGTTGCGGTTAACTTACTTTAATCTAATCATTAGAGTTCATCCCCATCTCTCTCTTGTTTTGAGCGCCGCCACTAATCTTCCAGAAATTTTTCTCTGCCGTTTCTTTTTCTTTGCATCGCTAGCGTTTTGTGCGAGGGTTTTAGCCGCACGGTAGCCTAGGTGTGCGCACGAGGCAGCCAAGGCAGCAGGGCTGCAGCCTAGCTATGCTGGTTGTGCGTAGCTGCGCCGGTGGCGTGTGATGGAGCTGAGCAGCGGGCGGGGGAGCCAAGAAAGGAGAGCTGCAGCATCACGTTTTGTGAGGAACCAGGCTATGGATTTTTCAAGGCAAGAGGTTCTAATTAGCCAAGATTAGTTTTAATCTCTTTTCTCGTTTTGTGCGCCCATATTAGAAATCTATGTGTGCTGGTTTGATTTTTGCTACATGACCTTTGTTTATTTATTTTCCTGTTCATCGTGTGATGTTTTTCAGCTATTGCACAGCTAGGCTGTAGGTTCTATTGTTTATTTTGTGTGCTAGCTGTCATTAGCTATGTGCTAGGCTTGCTAGGATAGCTCGTGGCAGAAAAATTAGCAGCAGCAGAAGCTTGTGCAGTAGGCACATTAAATACGGTTTTAACAGCGTCACATCAAGGCAGTGGCATGACGATTCAAGGTTTTTGGCGTGCTAATCGAAGCGTTCAACCGAGCGAAGGCTCTGTTTTTCTCTTTCTCTTTGATTACGCAGTCTGCAGAGAAAACGGCATGTTGTGTGGGCTTCATTTACTGGTGGAGGCTTAGCGAAGGCTGGCGCGAGACTTTGGTTTTTTGGTGGCTTCGGCTTTCGTAGGCTTTGGTTCTGAAGTCTGCACACTTCGAAGGCTGAAGTGAAGCTTCGGCTAGTTCTAAAGTCTGCACGCTTCGAAGGCTGCAGTGAGGCTTTGGCAGCGAGGTGTTCAGATTTCATGAGCTATCAGCACATAGGCTCCGATAGCCAGTCGCACAGACTTCGGCAAGTAACAACCAGGAGACAAATTTGAATAGTAACATTTCTTCTCGTTTTGCCTGCACTTGAGTAGATTACTTGTGATGGTTGTTCTATTGATGCTTGAAATGACTATGTCATGAATGATCTGTTGATCTTCCTTTGAACAATGTGTTGGTGTCTTTTCGTCTAGGACACCGGTCGTTTTTAGGCTAGATTATTTTAGCACCTGTAATTTGTTTTTGCTTCTACTGTTTTTCTGTTGAGGTGCGTTGGGTGCTGGGAGAAGGCCATTGATTTGAAAGAATTTTTAGGCACCCATTCACCCCCCCTCTGGTCGCTACTTTTGGTCCTACAGAAGACCCTAGGGAATTCTCCCGCTCTCATGCTCTATCAACTGAAGCCAGCGGAGGGGTTCGAGACACAATGGCAAATTGTTTCCCCCTTACGCTCAAAGGAGTTGCTCTGCGTTGGTTCTGGTCTTTGAAACTAGGGTCAATCAAATCCTGGGAGAAGTTGAGGAGATGTTTGTGAGTAATTTCCAAGGGACCTTCGTGCCCCCTATGTCTATAGGGAGTCTTATTCAGGTGAAGCAGCAACTTGGAGAAACTCTACGACATTTTTTCAAGCGCTTTGCTTATACGGAGTCGCAGATAAGAGGGTTGTCTACATCATCCGTTGTTGATGCAGCACGGGAAGGAGTCACGAATGCAGGCCTCCTCGACAAGATTCACCGGAAGCATATTTCCTATGTAGCGCAGCTAATGGCCTACTTCGAGGAATATGCTAGGTTGGAAGAAGGATGGCTCTGAAGGATGGCTTCGAAGGATGGCTTCGCCTTCACCAACCGTGCTTCAAGAAGTCAAACTTGAGATGAAGACTTCAACTCCACCACAGGTGTACCCCTTCGACAACAATCAGCATGACGAACAAAGAGGACAAAAGCATCCTCACTCAGAGGTTTTAAATATCACCCCCTCTTCATCGAAATTCCCCCCTAAAATTCCACAAGCTCCGGGAAACAAGGTAAGCGGCTGGAGGTCGCTAGGGAAGCCGGTTGGCCGAGGCTAGGCCTTCTTCTGCTATGTACATGGCAAAAATTAAAGCCATGCTACCAACGCATGCAAGTCCATATTATATCTACAGAGCGAGTATCTCAAGAGGAGCTCCGGTCGAGGCACTACTGACCAAGCCCCTCCCGCGACACGTCCGGAGCCAGTGCAAACTATCGGACGTGTGGACAACTTTGAAGCCCTAAGGCAGCTTTTGGTTGCCAGTGTTATGCCACCTCCGAAGCAAGAGGACAATCAAGACCACAGTGTTGACACAGAAATGTGCCCCCGCACTTGGGTCAGTTCGACGATCCAAAAGTGTGCGGATACTTAGGGACAAGCCTAAGCGTAACACAACACCGACGTCGCGTTCCGACTACCCTTAGCCATGGTAAGGGGGGTGGAGTCGCCAGGTAACCAGATCACACAAAAATAATCCAATTAGCCGAAAGAACTGTGTTAAACAGGACAAGTCAGAAACTGGACGAAGCCTGACTGATTCGAAGTACGGCGCGAAGGGTGTCGGTGAAGCGTACCTTCGGTGTCTAGTGCGAAGTGTACCGCCGAAGGGTACCCTCGGCGTTTGGACTGATCTGGACGAAGATGAACTCCCAATGGATATGGACGTGATAATCACCTCCGAACAACGGGGTTTGGTCCGAAGTCTCCGATGCAGTAAGATATAGAATAATGACTTAGACGCAACGCGCGAGCGCGACTTCATCCGGAGCGGAGTACGAGCATGGCGAAGCCTGTCTTGTCGAAGCAGAGATCTCGCCGAAGGGTGTTCTGGCAACCTCCGAAACCAATCTCTCAGCTCTGGATACCTCCGGCAGAGTAGCTCCGAACGTGGGTAACCTGCAACAAAGTAGATTCGAAGTACCAATTCGGCCTAAGGACCGAATTCTGCTATGTGTTGCACTAGTGGCGAAGGTAGCAATCTGTTATGCAGATTAGCGGATACTTTACAGGGAAAGTAACAAGGCGATAGCAATCTATTACATAGATTAATGGATACTTCACAAGCAAAGTAACAAGGATTACCACTGTTCTGAAGTGGCCTCCGGAGGGCTTCCAGGCTGTCACACCCCGATTTAATAAAACCGGGGATTTATTGAAATTCCATAGAAAATCAATAAATACAAGATGTTCATCACACGACTGCGTACAATACACCAATCAATCATTATTCATAGACCATATTAATACAAAAGAGTTAAATAAAGAGAAACTAATAAAATAAATCCTCTAGATGAACGTCTTCTTCCAGTCTCGTGCCTTGACTGGGTCGCTACTCCAGACCTTCGCCCTCCTCGTAGTAGATGGCCTCTGGTGGTGTAAGTCAACAGGGGTGAGTACAATCGTACTCAGCAAGACACCGAATGCAATTATAATGCAAGGTAATAACAAGGAAGGTAGTGGCTTACTTTTGCGGAAAAAGCACAATTTGTAAAACAATTAATGTAATCAAGTTATTATTGCAGAAAAGTAAACATGAGTCATGCATCCTCTTTCATCATCTTCTACCTCGAGGGGTATAGTCAGCCAACCCTCGCTCAACAGTCTTTACATGCCATGAACAACTCAAATTTTCACATAAAACTAAACTAACTGTGAGAGGTCACACAACCCGCCCTTGACTGTGGGCTCGGCTTTTCGAAAAGATTTATAACTCCGATCAGAGGTGTACTACTGTACCCACAAGGCACTCATTTCCCGCACACCGCAGTGTGTTAAATGACTCCTGTCATGAGAAGCTCATGCCAAAACCTTCAGCATGGAACGCACCAATTCGATAACACCCTCTCATAGGTTTCGTAAGGTTTCCCAGTCACTTCGGGCCACGCCTTACCCCCCTTGAGCCACGTCGGTACAAGTCACCCGCAGGCTTGCCCCTTGTACCCCTCCACTATGGTGTTCCAAGTTGGTACGATCCATACCTCTAGTTAGGACTTACCCAATAGACTTGTGGTTAGTACGGAAGTGCTCTGCAACGGATCCCGCAGACCGGTCCTTATAGTGCCCCGGGTGCGACCAACCAATGCCCGAGCTTGCACCCAGAACCCACCATACTTATAACACAGCCAACTCCAACAGATTCCAGAGACGAGAATAACGGGGTAAATCATATAGCAGAATCCATCTATCTACGAATCGTTCTTTTACCCTATAGCAGTTGTGTCGGTACATTGGACACTAACTAATATAGTATTGTAGAGTGACAAGGTATTCAGGCTCAATAAGCATGGCTTGGTTTTACACACAAGGATGGGGATCTAATAAATATAATGTAGGGCTTGATATCAGACTAATGCAATATTTAATTCCTATGAGTTATAGCGGTAATTACGAAAACTGGGCTCAATGATGATCAAAATGGGGGTTGTGACTTGCCTTGATCCGCGAATGGTGAAGGTGGAACCTCGGGGTAAGACTCCGGATCATTGACGGCGTAGTAGTCTTCTCGATTCGGAAATGTAAACACAACATTCAATAAACAACCCAAAATCAAGCATTCAAGCAAACATGTTTTGTTGGATTAAATAAAGGAGATAGGGTTTTAAGTTCTATGAATTTATTACTTAAATATTTAAGATTAAGTTTTAAAGACGTTCCTGAATTTTATAACTTGATATAATTATTTTTCCTATGGGGGTTTTTATTTTCCCTTTTTAGAGATGAATTAAAAGGTATAAAATTAGCCTTAATGTTCTTATTGAAGTAGAAAGAGTGAAATTAAGTTATTATGTCTTCTGAAGTTGTTATATAAGTTTTTAAGATATTTTCATAAAGTGTGGACTTTTTATTATATGAATTAATTAAATAACCTAAAAGGCTTTTGCAATATTAGTTAATAGAATAAAGTTGGCAAAGTGAACATGCTATTTTTATTGTAGTAAAATAATGGAATAATGTCATTAAATCTTCTGAATTCAATATATAAATTATTAAAGGTTTTTCTGAATTATTTAAATGAAATATTAATTAAATCCCAAAGGGGACTATTCTTTATTATTTTATAAGAATATTTTGTGCCAAATAATCATATTGTTTTTATTGCATAAAAGTGCAGAGAATAAAAAGACAAATTTTCCAGAATTGAAATGGTTAAATTTGGAGTTAATTTGAGCAAGATATGAATTTTTAAAGTTTAAAGTATTTTTCTAAATTTCATTTAAATCAGAAAACAGGCGTGGGTCCACGGTGAGCCACGTCCACCATGGACCCGCGCACTGTGCGCGTGGGAAAATCGGATCTGGACTGTTGGATCCAGATCCAACGATCTGTGGCGCGGCGGGACGATTAAATGAAAACGGAGGGCTGAGATCAACTCATACCCCTTCGCAAAAACGGGTGGCTGAGATCTAATCACTTAAGTGATTTAATCTCAGCCGTTCAGTCCGGATTGAATGGTGGGGGCGCCGTCTGGCACGCGCGCGGCACGGGGGAAGCCGAGGGCTTCGTCCCCGGCGCCGGCGAGCGGCCACCGGTGGCGGCGACGGCCTAAGGCCCTAGGCGTTGGTGAAAATGGATAGAGGGAGATGGGAACACGGTGGTACCGGTGAAGACGGTGAACGGCGGTCGATAGTGATCGGCGGCGGGGAGATGGCGGCGGTGTTCTTCGGGACCGACGGCGGCGAGGCGTTCAGGCGATGGTCCGTCCCAGCTGAGGCGGGGCCGGGGTAGTAGAGGGGACGGGGGTCATGGAGGTGCGGATGGGGGCGGCGAAGGGGACCTTTGGTGACCGGAATTCGCTGTGGGAGACAGAGCGGGGGTGGCGGCAAAAAAATGAGTTGCGGACGCTTCGGTTTGCTTGGGCTTGGCTTCTTTTGGGTGAGCTGGATGCGGCAGCGTTGGAGGGGTTAAATAGGGGTCACTGGTGGGGAAAAAGGAAGGCCGAGAGGAGGAAACCGAGGGGGTTTCCAAAGCTCGCCGGCGAGGTTTCCATGCGCTCGGGTCCTTGCCATATATGGAGAAAACGTGTCGATCCTAGGTGGAATGGGATCGCCGGAGGTCGGGGAAGGGGATCCTAGGTCCAATTTTGCGCACGGTGACGTGTGGCAGCGGAATTTGGAAGGAGATCGCCGGCTTTCGGAAAGGGGGCAGTTTCCTTCGAGGAAGAAGATGCCACATGTCAGTGGGTGCTGGCGAAACCAAGCACGCCGACAGGTGGGCCAATGCTGCCAGAGACCGAGGGCAAACGCGTGCGGCTGACGAGCGGGCTAGGGTGGCAGCGAGAGGGAGGTGCACTCGTGAGGCTGGTAGGTGGGACCTGGCTGACGCGAGCGGGCGGGGAGCGAAGGGCGGGTGCGCCGACAGGTGGGTCCCGCCTGTCGGTGGGCGCAGTCTTGGACTAGGCCGGGCCGAGGAGATAGGAGGGAGGCGGCCCATTATCATTTTAAATCCTTTTTCGATTTAAATTAATTCCAGAAATTCGTATATTCTTGTAGAGCTTGAAATAATGTTTCTAAAATTTTGTAAAAATTCTCAAAAATATTTCTTGGCCTCTAGACTCTACCATAAATTTTCACCTTCAGATTTGAATTATTTCTCCCTGTTTTTCTTTAATAGGGTACTTTTAGCCTTTTCTTTAATTAATTAAATTCTTTTATTCCAGAAAATTTATTTTTCTCATTTTTATTTTACTTTTAATTCTGGGGCTGTTACAATCCTATCCCCCTTACAAAGAATCTCGTCCTCGAGATTCAAAGCGAACCTCGGGGAAACTATGGGACGGGGTTCTACGGGTGCTCCGGATTAGGAGAAGGGGTTACATCAGGAATAGGCAAATTGATCTCCGGATCTGGGTTGGTTGAGACCAAATTGGGAGTGTCTTCGGTCGTATCTTGGTCTTCTTGGGCGGAGATGTGATGAACTAGGGCACGTCCCATCGGGTTTGGAACGGATGATGAGTCCTGCTTGGGGTAGGGGCACATGTTGGAGAAGTGGCCTTCTTGGCGACAGTTGAAGCACACGATTGGGTTGCCGTGCCTGTCCCTCTTGTATACGACAGCTTGCACGGGAGCTCTTCCGGCTGGCGGTGCATGGGGTGGGATGACTGAGCTTGGCCCTCCAAGGGTGGTCCGTTGCTCGGTCGGAGTTGAGGCTTGAGGCGTGATCACCAGTCGTGGCTTCGATACCATTACTTGTTGTTGGCGGTAGGCGATCATCCTTCGTTTCTTCAGGTCCACCTTGTTTTGTTCGGTTTCCTGAATGATGGCTTTGTTCACCAATTTCTGAAAATTGGCGAAGTCCCCGGAGACCAACTGAAGGGAGAGCTAGTCCTTTAGTCCCAGAAGAAACTTATCTTGGCGGGTGGCGTCCGTGCGTACTTCTTCCGGTGAATAACGGGCCAACTGGTTGAATTCGTGCAGGTACTCCATGACGGTCCTACTCCCTTAATGCAGGTCCCGGAATTCCTGCTGCTTTTGAGCTACCACGCCATCCGGAATGTGGGCGGCCCGGAAAGCAGTGGTGAACTCAGCCCATGAAATTTCATGGCCCTCAGGCTGAGTCTCACGGAAATTGTCCCACCACTCCGCGGCGGGTCCTTGGAGCTGGTGAGCGGCGAATGCCACTCGCTCCTGCTCGGAACATGGCAGAAGGTCTAGCTTCTTGCCGATGGTCCTCAACCAGTCTCCTGCCTCCATTGGATTGGTGGTGTTGGAGAAAGTTGGGGGCCGGACACGCAGAAACTCTGAGAGTTGAGAGACTGGTGCTGGAGCATGGACGGCGGGGCGGAGAGGAGGCTGGGGCTGATGTTGATGGAGATGAAACAATTGTGCCGGCTGCTCTTGCATCTGGTTTTGTTGTTGTTGCATCTGAGCAAGCAGAGAGGCAATCAGCTGGTTTTGGTTTGCCATCACCTCCGCTAGTGTGGGGTGATTGGTAACGGGGGCCTGCCGTTGGCCAGTCGCTCCCCACTGAGGCAAGTTGCCTGAGGTGTTTTCATCGCGCGGGGCTTCAGATCCTTGGTCGTTGGCCATCCTGAAGTTGAAGGGTTCAGAAAGAATGTGCCAAAATTTAAGAGGAACTGATATTGATTTTATTGCTCAAAATGAATATTAGACCTAGATGCTTACATGTTTTATTCTCTTAGTAAATTTTACACTCATGCCTTATATTCCGACATGAGTGACACTACATTCCAAGCAACAAAAGAAAACAATCAACCGTAGAACTACGTCTAGGGCAGCTCGGGGGATGACTCGATCATGGGCTCGATGGAGGTGGTCGGTGCAGGGGTGGAGCTGGAGGGTCCGGCGGGTGGTGCGCTACGAGAAATCCTCTTTGGCTTCATTGTGGGAAACCAAAGCGATTTCCGCTTGCGAGGCGGAAGAGGGGCGACCTCCTCGAGATCCTTCTTTAGTTCCTTGAGCTGATGGCGGAGCTGTGTGGTGACGATGGTGCCCTGGCGTAGAAGCTCGTTCTGGCGTAGAAGCTGGCGAGGTTTCCATGCGCTCGGGTCCTTGCCATATATGGATAAAATGCGTCGATCCTATGTGGAATGGGATCGCCGGAGGTCGGGGAAGGGGATCCTAGGTCCAATTTTGCGCACGGCGACGAGTGGCGGCGGAATTTGGAAGGAGATCGCCGGCTTTCGGAAAGGGGGTGGTTTCCATCGAGGAAGAAGATGCTGACATGTGGGGGCCACATGTCAGTGGGTGCTGGCGAAACCAAGCGCGCCGACAGGCGGGCCAATGCTGCCAGACCCCGAGGGCGAACGCGTGCGGCTGACGAGCGGGCCAGGGTGGCAGCGAGAGGGAGGTGCACTCGTGAGGCTGGCGGGTGGGACCTGGCTCACGCGAGCGGGCGGGGAGCGAAGGGGGGCGCGCTGACAGGTGGGTCCCGCCTGTTGGTGGGCGCGGTCCTGGACTGGGCCAGGCCGAGGAGAAAGGAGGGAGGTGGCCCATTATCATTTTAAATCCTTTTTCGATTTAAATTAATTCCAAAAATTCGTATATTCTTGTAGAGCTTTAAATAATGTTTCTAAAATTTTGTAAAAATTCTCAAAAATATTTCTTGGCCTCTAGACTCTACCATAAATTTTTCAGCTTCAGATTTAAATTATTTCTCCCTATTTTGCTTTAATAGGGTACTTTTAGCCTTTTCTTTAATTAATTAAATTCTTTTATTCCAGAAAATTTATTTTTCTCATTTTTATTTTACTTTTAATTCTGGGGCTGTTACATAGGAAAACCCATGAAGAATACAGAAAATAAAGATAAAGTAAAGTACGGTTCAAAGCTAGGGCTTTATGGTTGATTTTTTTTGGGGGTCCGTTCTGAACCGGCCTCACCCCAATATTTATAGGAGCTAGACTTCTATTCTCTAAGCCTAATCTGGTGGAATTCTGTTTGATCACGCGTAAAGACTTAGTCAAAAACCGGACTCAATCTCTAACTCCTGCCCGAAGTGGGCCTTCGGCCAGGCCTGTCGAAGCCTGCTCCTCGGGCCGAAGCATCGGCGGAGTGGGCCTTCGAAGGCCTCCGGGTCGAAGGCTGTGGGCTGGCTGGAAGCTTCCGAAGCCCATAGCCTAGTGGTCCTTCAGCCCTGTAGGGCTTCAGCCTAACCCGGGACATGTGCATTTTCGGCCCAAATTACCAAAATTAATATTTTGACAATCTTAACCATTAATGCCATTTTTTGCTATCAACACATGCCCCTGCCTTTTAGTGAACTAAGTGAACTAAAACCACAATGGGCTAAAGAAGATACCTTCCATATCGGCCTTTTGACATCTTTTAAGTTGTTTGCCACACACTTGGGAAATACCTTTTCAAGTATCTACCATTCAAAGCTCTTCGAAACCATTCTCCTTGCAGAGATTCTAACACATATGCATTGCTAGAAGCGATTTCGGCTATTTTGAAAGGGCCTTCCCAACTAGGTGACCATTTACCAAATTTGGGACTCTTAGTGCCTAACGGTAAAATCATCTTCCAAACCAAGTCATCCACTTGAAACGATTTTGGTTTAACCTTCTTATTGTAGGCTTTAGCTACTCTCCTCTTGTCTATTTCTATGGCTTCTAAAGCCCTCAATCTCTTATCGGTCACTTCTTCTAGATTGTCTTTCAACAGAGTTTCATACTCGTTGACCGATAAGCCATCTTTCTTTAACACTCTTAGAGAGCCAAGATCTACTTCTACAGGTAGAACGACTTCTTGTCCATATACCAACTCATATGGACTAACTTTGGTAGCACCATGCTTTGCAATTCTACAAGCCCATAGCGCCTCAGAGAGCACTTCATGCCACCTTTTAGGGAACTCTTCAATTCTTTTCTTAATGCATTTAATCACAATTTTATTACTAGACTCGGCCTGACCATTGGCCTGAGCATAGTAGGGCGGAGAATTTATCAACTTAATACCATAATATTTGGCAAAGTTTCTCACTTCTTCAAAAACAAATCAGATACCTTGATCTATAGTGAGAGTTTCAGGAATGCCGAATCTATGTATGATGTGCTTCAAGATAAAGTCAAGGACCTCGTTGTGAGTCATGTTCTTGAGAGGCACGGCCTCGGTCCACTTTGTGAAGTAGTCTGTCGCCATCAACACGAACCGATGCCCTTTTGAGGAAGGAGGGTGAATTTGGCCGATGAAGTCTAAACCCCAACCTCGGAACGGCCATGGTTTGACAATAGGGTTAAGTAATGAAGCAGGAGCTAATTGAATATTGCCAAACTTCTGACATGCTTCACACCCTTTGTAATACTTAAAACAATCCTCAGTCATAGTCGGCTAGTAGAAACCCGCTCTTTTGAGCATTCAACTTATTTTATGGGCCAACTGATGAGTGCCACAAAGTCCTTCATGGACTTCTCCCGTAGCCAGCTGGGATCGTTCATGGTCTAGACACTTTAACAGTACTCCGTCAATGGTTCGACGATACAGTGTGTCGTCTAGCAACACAAATTTAAACGCTTGTCGCCAAACTTTCCGATCAACCCTTTGGCCAGGGTCTCTCAAATACTGGACGATTGGAGTTCTTCAATCACCCTTGTGGACTTATGAGGGTTTTGCTAGCTCACTCCTTGAAAAATATCTAGGCTACTGATTTCGGGGTGTCCCCCGAGCCCTTCTTGCTTCTGCCGAACCCTGGCTGGACTGGCTATGCGGAGCGCATTAGACCGAAGCCCCTTGCTAGAGGGTCCAGGCTCCGGAAGCCCTCACTGTCCCAAGGACTCTGGCTCATGGGCTCCGGCGTGCCAGACCCTTCGGTGGGCAGAGTACTTCGGCCCCGGGACCTCGGCGCGCGGTATTCTCCGGTAGTCAGAGGAGTTTGACCCAGAGGGTGCGCCTGTTCGAAGTCACTGGCTTCGGCAGTGGGACCAAGCATCGGCTTCTCCCGTACAAAAAATTTTCCACTCCTGACTTGGTAACCAGATGCTTGGTGAGCCAAATCGTTTGCAACTGAATTGGCCTCTCTTGACACATGAGAAATTTTGAAGTCATCAAAAGTAGCAACTATGTCCAAGCACTTATCCAAGTAGCCATTTAGTAAGCTATTAAAACATTGAGCACTTTTAGCCACTTGTTGCACCACAAACAGGGAATCACCATGCGCATGAACATGTTTAACACCCATGGATTCCAACAATTCAAGCCCTAGCAGTAAAGCCTCGTATTCAGCTTGGTTGTTAGTAGAGGGAAATTCTATATGAGCCAAGGTTTCGAAGTACGCTCCGCTAGGTGATATGAGAACCACACCAACACCTTGGCCATTCTTGCAAGCTGAACCATCAAAGTAAAGTTTCCACGGTATTACCTCAATCATAGCAACATTGTCGCTCCAACTGACATCTACGTAGTGATCAACTATAAAGTTCGCTACAATCTGGCCTTTTATAGCTCTTAGGGGTTCATAGGCCAAATCATATTCAATCAAAGCGTAAGCCCACTTTCCGATTCTTCCACTTAGAATCGGCTTTTGTAACATGTGTATTATAACATCGGCTTGGCAAACGACAACACATGTAGTAGAGAGAAGATAGTGGCGTAATTTGGTACACGCGTAGTAAAGTGATAAACATAAACGTTCCACAAACGCGTACCTGGTCTCAGCGTCTAGCAGGCGGCAGCTCAAAAACGTGATGATATACTCTTTTCCTTCTACCTCCTGGGTTAGCACGGCCTGGATCAAACTATCTTCAGCAGCAATATACAACCGAAATGGAATCCCGGCTTTGGGTGCTCTCACCACGGGTGGTGATGACAAACACTCCTTGATCTTTTCAAAGGCACATTGCTGACTTGCCCCCGAAGTAAACTCGGCTTCATTCTTTAGTCGGAGTATGGGGACAAAGGCATCAATCTTGCCAGACAAGTTAGATATAAAGCGACACAAATAATTCATCTTGCCTAGCAACTTTTGCACATCTTTCTTGCATGTCGGCACCGTAACGTTTCTAATTTTCTTAAGTCTCTCAGTATCAATCTCTATGCCTCTTTCATGAATCATGAAACCTAAGAACTTGCCTGCAGACACACCAAAAGCACACTTGAGCGGGTTCATTTTTAAGCCATACTATCGCATCCTATCAAAAGCAACCTCCAAATCGGCTAAGTGGTTTCCCATAGCGTCCGATTTGACTACAACATCATCGATGTATACTTCTAGCATAACTCCTAGCAAGTCATGAAAGATCAAGTTCATAGCACATTGATATGTAGCTCCAGCATTCTTTAAACCAAAAGTCATGACGACCCACTCAAACAAACCGACAAAACCAGGGCATCGAAAGGCTATCTTGTAGATGTCCTCTTCGGCCATAAAGATTTGATTATAACCGACATTGCCATCAAGAAAACTTAGTACCTTGTGTCCTGAAACATCGTTGATCAATATGTCGGCTATCGGCATTGGAAACTCATCCTTTGGAGTGGCCTTATTTAGATCTCTGAAATCAATACAAACTCGTATCGTGCTGCTCCCCTTCTTTTCTACAGGCACAATGCTAGCGATCCATTTTGCGTACCTGCATGGCCTAATAAATTCAGCTTTGAGCAGTCGCTCTACTTCTTCTTTGACTCGGTCATAGACGGCCGAATTAAAGTGACGAGGAGGCTGTTTATAAGGACTAAACCCAGACTTGATAGGTAGCCGATGATCCACGAGCTCACGGCTTAGTCCCGGCATCTCGCTATGCTCCCATGCGAAAAATCGACATACGACCGAAGCAACTTTATTACTTCGGCCTTTTCATCAGGCTGTAAATGTTGGTTTACAAAAGTCGGCCTTAAGATGCTACCATCACCTATGTCAACTTCTTCTAAGGTATCGACCAACGCAAAACCTTATCCTAATTTCTCTACTTTGCTAAAGTCCTCGATGGCTTCGGCGATACCATCTCTAGTAGACCGATACTGCTCTACACGAGACTTTAGCCAATCCAGATTACTCTTGCTAGACATGACTACTAATATAACAACATCCATGCTACACCAGCCAACTTTACAGACACTGGTACAAAATGTCCTTCGTACACGCTAACAAAATTGTAATATGAAAGATCTCTACCTGACAGGCACTCTACCTTGTTATTAATGGCGTCAACTGACACATCGGCCAGCGTCACTTGGGACGAAGTGTCTGCAGGTATGTCTTCTACTTCATCATCATCCCACTGAATTAGGCACTAGTGCAGCATAGAAGGAATGCAGCAATTTGCGTGAATTCAGTTGATCCCAAGCAGCACGCTGTAGTTACCTTGTACATCGACGACGAAGAGTGTTGTTGGCAATGTATTGTTGCCTACCGTCAAATCCATGGAGAGCATGCCTTTGGCCTGGGAACTCTCGCCGTTGAAGTCATTGAGCATCAAGTTGGTCTTCTTCAGATCATCCTCGTCCCTGCCAAGTTTCTTCAATAGCGAGTAAGGCATTAAGTTAACAGTGGCACCATCGTCAATAAGCATTCAGGAAATCGGCTTTCCGTCAATGTGACCCCTGACGTAGAGAGGCTTTAGATGGTGAGCCGAGTCCTCGGGTTTCTCAAAGATAGCAATGTGCAGGCTGAGGTTCAACTGAGCGACCTCGGCCTCGTCCTGCGGCAGGGCAAACTCGGCGGGTAGCGTGACGACGTTGATGTCCATCGCCTAGGGTGTGGGCCCCTCGGAGATGGGCGAGTAGTCGTTGTCGAGCATGTCGTCATCGTCGCTCGGACTAGGAGCCGGGTTGGTTATCTCAACCGACTTCATCCTTCATACCTGTCTCATCATTGGTCGTGGGCGAATTTCTTCAAAAATAGCGTCTCGCTCGTTCTCGGCCTTCTTCTCGTGCATCTCCTGTGCCGTAGTCATTGTAGACACCTCTTTTTTGATTTGGACATACCTGGAGGTGCACAAGATGGCTGTGGCTTGGTGCCGGGTGCCACTGCTTGGTTGTTGTTAACGCTGGCCAAAGTGGTACTGTCCACCCCGACCTTGCGTGTTCTGTATTTGGAGGGGCCTTCGCTACGGACCCTAGCCATCAGACCGGCCTCATTCGACCGATCGGACTAGGCTCCGGCGTGAGCTTCGGCCGGAGTAGGGGACTTACCTCCGTCAGACTTCGGCGAAGGGGCCTTCGAGACTAGGACTTCCTGAGACCCTACTCTAACTGTGATAGCTTGGGACTCCCTATCCTTTGCCTCTTTGCACCCGTATTCTTCGACTTCGCACTGCACGAGCTGTTTTGGAGGCACCACGGATAGCCTGTGGATGATGCCTCCCTCTATTGCGTCTATTTGTCCCTGTCATTCATAATATTCCAAAGGAAAACAAGGCATAGTGTTAAGTTGTGGAGAGTACTCCGGCTGTGATACGTATGGAGCCCACGGAGTCCCCGCCCAGTTTTACGACACAGGCATCGGCGGATCTAGTGGCTTCGCCCACTATGAGCCCAACCCGTTACCTGGAGGGGGCCTCGGCAGAGTCAACGGTGTCTCGGACCATATCAGTGAGGGGTCCTGCAAGGCCGGAGGTACGTTTGGCCAGTGTGGACCGAAGCCTCCTATCGAAGGGTTCTCCCAGAGTGGTGCGTGGTTCGGCCATTGGGGGACGACTCACTCCTCATGGGGTTTGGCCACTGGGGTCCGAAGCTATTGTACGGGGGGTTCGACCACTGAGGTCCGAAGCCACTGTACGGAGTGTTATGTCACTGTGGCCTGAAGTCACCGTGCGGAGGGTTCGTCCATTGCTGGTCCGAAGCCATCATGAGGAGGGATCAACCACTGTGGTCTGAATCCACCCTCCAGATGCCTTGGGCAATTCGGCTGACTTAGTTTCTTACCGCTGGCGCCTGTTTCCTTGGCTTTTCTTTGGTGCTTGTTTAATAACATCTTATATGTTACCTTCGGCTTCTTGCGAGCCTTAGCCGAAGGAATGCTAACATTTTGCTTCGACACTCCCACCTCGGGGTTCTTAGGTATGAGTGTGCGTGTGCGCGGCTCTCCAACAATTACTGTCTTCCCTTTAGTCGACTCGGCCTGTTCTGGCCGAATCAACACCTTCTTCTCGCCGAGGTCGATGGCGTTGACGGGGAACGGATCTTTGTCCAGTTTCATCTTGGATTGTGGTCTATTTTCAATCGTCCTTCTTCTATGGCCGATTGAAACTGCCACCGAAAAACATTGCAGTCATTAGTATTATGTGAATGCGAATCATGCCACTTACAGTATGGATGTTTCTTCAACTCATCGGCAGAAGGAATGACTTGGCCTTTAGGCAACCTGAGAAGCTGGTTCTTTAAGAGAAAATCAAATATTTTATCACACTTAGTTATGTCAAATGAATACTTGACCTCACTAGGCTGATTCTTCGTGGAAGACGGTCGTAACTCGGAGCAAGTGATAGGTTTACTGTTGGACCGGAAACGGCGACCAGAGGGGGGGTGAATGGGAGCTTTTAAAATTTCAGGCTAAAAATAGCCTTCTGTTTTAATTCTGTCTTCTGTGAAATAGGCTTCGAACACACCCTTCAAAGTTCTGGTTCAGAGATATTTCACAGCTCCGAAACCAGGCTTCGCAAGGAGCAAAAGTTCGAAGTTAAGAAGACTTTGCTCCACCCACAAAACCAAACCCTTAATTCTGCTAAGTCAGTGCAGGCTCCGCACACTAGGTGCCTTGAGCAGACTACGCATTTCACCCTTCGCAGGAATGGGTTACCCTATGCAGACTTTGACTTAATACTCAGCACTAGCAATAGGTACTAGGCTTTGTATTTTGGAGGTCAGGACGCATACTGAACACTACAGCGTTGAGGACTTCGATAGGGAAGAAAACAGGCTTCGAGTTAAGCCATGGACAATGCTTCTCTAGTAATTCAGAGAGGACTAGCATCCATTTACACAGAGCGAACACACACTTCACAAGCATAGATCACTCACACTCTTCTTCAAAAAGAGAACCAGTGCACTAACTCGAACCAGGAAGAAGTGGAGATCAACAAAATCAAAACATGCAGTGCAAGACAGGCATACAAGTTCAAGCAGAAATGAAAACAGAATCAAAGTTTCATTTCTTGAACATGGAACACAAAATGAACTCACATACTGAATACAAGAGAATGGCGGCTAGCATAGGAGTTCTAAAATGGCTGCTTAAAGTGTTATTGTTACCTAGCTAGCCTCCACTACTTATAGGCACTATTCAGCCCTGTGAATAGACTACTTTACCCCTAGGGTTTACACTGATTTTGTCTCATCAGAATCGAGGGTACAGATGGTAGTCTACTTTTTTTGGAGGCTTATTTTGTTAGCTTCGCAGAGGAGACAACATCAGCTTTTGCAGAGCAGACACGATCAGCCTTAGTAGTTTTGGAGTCTTCTGTAGGCCCCCTTCACAAGCGAGGGGTGCGGTAGCTTCGGTGAGAAGCCTTGAGCCTGATGGCCTTCGCTTCACCGAAGTCAAATTTTGATACATTGACGGTTTTCAGCCGAAGCCGTCAAAGCCCTTGAGCCTTCGCGCCATCACCTTCGGAGTGGACCACCACAGCTTCGTAGCTCCTCCCAGCTTGAACTCCATCAGTCCGTGTACCGAAGCCATGCATTGCCGAAGTACTTCAAGACAAACACACTCTAAAGACCCACCTTCGGAGTACCACCATTCAAAGTCCCTTCTTCGTCCAAGGCCTCCACATGAAGCATTCCATGAGCACTTCATCAGTAGTGTCTTCCCCGAGCACACTCCTCGACGAACCTCACCCGGACCATGCCTTCGATGCACCTCAACTTTTGAGACCTCCGTCGGGTGAATCTTTGAGTGTCTCCATCTGTAGCATACTTCGAACACCTTGCCTCATTGCTGAGGACTATGTCCACCATACTCCAAAGTCACTCCATTCGGAGTACCCTTCGAAGTGCCTCGCCTCCGAGGACTTCGTCTCGGGGTACCTTCTACCGGAGCCACGCTCCGCACTCTCTGCCTTCGCCAAGCGCACGTTGACCCGAGGACCGACCTCGACGCCATGCAGCCTTCGTGACCGAGCTCCCCGCTCACCTAACATCAAGCCTCCCGCTTGACCCAGGTTCACCTGCTGCGAACTGTCCGTCGCCTCCGAAGTCACCTGCGCACCACAGATAGACAGACAAGTGTATCTAGTACCCCGAAGACCTCTCTGGGTAAACAACCTCTAGTACACACTCCGGTGTACTACCCAAAGTACCGAACCTTTCGATGAAACATCCTCCGAACCCCTTCGGAGGGACCCTTCGAATCCCAAAGGTCAATCCTGTCAATCACTCATCATAGACTCCGAAACCAACCCTTGGTTTCTCAATCTCCCCCTTGATGAGTGCATTAACAACCAAATTCAATTTAAAGAAAATTTGACAAATTTTAGCATGCAAGTGACCATAAGATCTCAGAAAAGAGCCAAATCATGTCACTTGACAAAATAATTTATCTCCCCCATTTTCAAAAGAGTAAAAGTCCCTTCGACACATCTTTTTCTTTGCAAGATAAGAACTCCCCCTGATTTATTTTTCCCCTTGCTGCAGAGAACTCAAAATTTCTCCCCCTTTGACAATGCAAGCATCAAGGAGCATTTAAAAGATGCATAGCTTCAAAATGGGTAGACTTGCAAAGACAGATAAAGCAAAAATATACCAAACTTAACGACAGTTAACATGTGCTCAACTCAATTTAACATGATCTAAAAACATGATGACATCATGTGATTTCATTATTTTGAAATAAAAGCATCACCACTCAATCAAGGTAACTAGGCAAGGAAAATCAGGGACTACACAAAGCTAGTCAATTTCCACTCTAGACAGACAAGTCCAGTTCAAGTGGAGTATTGAAAGCAACCTTGATTGACAATGAATTTATACTTGCTGTTCTTTTCATAAGGCCATGGGTTATTTGTTCATCTACCTTATACTTTACAATCAAGCCAAGCCTAGGCGAGAAAGCCATCATAAGCTTAAGGCAGTGATTTTGGCATACACTAAATTATCCCAGCTCATACCAAAGTGCAATGGTAAGCAGTCTAGAATAAAGTAGTGTGACAAACAAACCCACCTACATCTTTACACTTTTAGCATTCAAATCATGGATTTTGGATTTTTGATAAGTGAACCAATTGTTTAGCACTTGAAGAATATCCATGAGTAAGCAATATGATTTTTTTAAAGTTGTAATTGTTGCATCCAGAGAAAAGGATTCTTGCTACCAAGTAGATAAAGAATAGCTAAGGTAGTCCTGCCTAAACACGCTAGATTCAAGACTAAGCAGTGAGCATGATTTGTCTTTGGAAAGGAAAATCATGCACAAAATGAATCAGACATATTAAATAGAGCTGAGCTATGATGATTACAGGAATTAAAACAAGGCATATCAGTGCAAAACATGTAAATGAAATTTCACACACAAGAAGCATGTGCATATCATTGAAAATGTGCTCCCCCTCATAGAATGCCGTAAGGGTGACAAACACCAAGTTCCCCACGTAAGTAGGCAAAATGCGAAGCACCAAGGGGTTTTGTTAAGATATCGGCTAGCTGGTGTTCGGTATCAACATATTGAAGTTCAATATCACCCTTCTCATTATGATCTCTGAGAAAATGATATCGCACATCAATGTGTTTGGTTCTGGAATACTGAACCTGGTTATTTGCATTACAAATAGCACTAGTGTTATCATAGAAACGTGAAACAGTCTTATAATCTAACCCAAAATCCCGCAAAGTGGAAACCATCCACAAAACCTGAGAGCAATAGCTAGCTAGCGCAACATATTCGGCCTCAGCCGTTGATTGTGAAACACTAGACTGTTTGTGGGAAGACCAGCAAACTAGTGAAGTACCCAGAAAATGACAAGTACCAGAGGTACTTTTCCTATCAATCCTACACCTAGCAAAATCCGCATCGAAATAACCTCGGAGACACAAAGAGGAAGACGTAGAATTCCAAATGCCAAACTCGAGGGTGTGCTTGAGATACACGAGAATGTGCTTTACCGCTTGGCGGTGCGAAGCTCATGGCGAAGCCTGAAAACGAGCGCACAGACACACTGCGAAGTGTATGTCCGGCCTCGTAGCAGTCAAGTAGAGGTGGGAGCCGATCATGCTTCGGAACTCCTTCTGATCTTTGGCTTCTCCATTCTCGTTAGGATCCAATGCTATAGATGTAGCCATTGGAGTAGCGAGGGGCTTCGCATCGGACATATCGAACTTCTTGAGAAGGTCCTTGGTGTACTTCGTCTAGTGGACAAATGTACCTTGTTTGCTTTGCTTGATTTGCAAACCAAGGAAAAATGTGAGCTCACCCATCATGGACATTTCGAACTCCCTGCTCATGGTATCTGCAAACTCGGCAACCAAATCATGAGAAGAGCCACCAAAGATGATATCATCCACATAAATCTGAACTAGAAGAAAATCTTTGCCATGCTTGAGAGTGAACAGGGTTTTATCAACAGATCCCATCAAATACCCCGCTCAAGCAGAAAAGACATAAGTCTATCATACCAAGCCCGAGGGGCCTGCTTGAGTTCATAAAGAGCCTTATGAAGTTTAAGGACTTTATGCGGGTATTTGGGGTTTTCAAAGCCAGGGGGTTGTTTTACATGCCTATGAAGCCATTAAGAAAAACACTTTTTACATCCATTTGATAAAGTTTGAAACCACGGGATGCCGCAAATGCAAGTAAAATCCTAATGGCCTCAAGACAAGCAACAGGTGCAAAAGTCTCAGTAAAATCAATCCCTTCTAATTGAGAATAACCCTGAGCTACAAGTCTAGCCTTGTTTCTAAATACATCCCCATCCTCCCCTTGTTTGTTTTAGAAAATCCATTTTTATCCAATGAAATGAACATTTTGTGGAGGATCAAGTAAAGTCGAGACTTGGTTTCTCTCAAAATTTTCAAGTTCTTCATGCATGGCATTGATCCAACTAGAATCAGAAAGTACATGACTAACATCTAAGGGCTCGAAAGAAGCAACAAAAGCGGAATCGATGAAATGAGCATCAGAACGTGTTACCATTTGATCAAGCTCACCAATGATCTGCTCAGGAGGATGCATCCTTTGAATATGATGTGGAGCCTCACGGCGGGATGCCGTCTCCCCCTCAACTTGTGCGTTGGTGTGGTCCAAGATGACCGATGTTGAGGTAGTTGCTTTGGGGCCTTGCACCGAAGTGGTCATAGCGGGGTCGACTTCGGGGGTAGATGTCAAGGGTAGTAGAGGTTCATCCTCGAAATCTCCGGGATCTTCATATTCGCAGATGGTCTACTCCATGTCGTGTTCATTTGCCTGTTCAAAAGTAGAACTAATAGAGGGGGTTGATTCATCAAAAGTCACATCACACAACTCGATGACAGTGTTAGTTTCCAAATTGAAAACACGATAAGAATGAACATGTGTAGTGTAACCCAAAAAGATCCCGTCAAAAGAGCGCGACTCAAATTTATTCAAATTTCCACGTTTTAGGATAAAGCAACGATAGCCAAAAACTCGAAGATGAGTAACTTTGGGCTATCTCCCAAAACGCAGCTCATAAGATGTCATGTTCAAAATTGAGCGCAAGAAGATTCAGTTTGAGATGTAACATACAATGTTCATGGCCTCAGCCCAGAATTTCCTAAGAGTCCTGTGCTCATCGAGCATCGTCCTAGCCATCTCAACCAAAGTGCGGTTTTTCCTCTCAACAACACCATTTTATTGAGGGACCCGCGGAGCAGAGAATTGATGTTCTATGCCATGCTGCCTGCAAAAGTCAACAAAGAGACTATTCTTGAACACATTGCCATTATCACTTCGAATGAATTTCAATGCACCAGGGAGTTCAGTGAAAAGTCTCAAAGCCAAGCTCTGAAAGTGTGAAAACACTTCATCCTTGCTGGCAAGAAAGAAGACCCAAGAGTAGCGAGAGAAATCGTCGACAATGATTAACACATACCACTTGCCACCTAAAGAACTAACTCGAGAAGGACCTACAATGTCTATGTGGAGAAGTTCTCCGGGTTGTTCAGTCAGCACACATCTTGGTCTTGGCCAAGAGCAAGTCCATCCTACCCTTCCCTCAGTGCATTTGTTAACCACAGAAAGAAGGTATTCATTTTTAGTCATGAGGTTTTCAGCTCGCTCTCTAACAGTGCCTAGCTAGTCCTTAAGGGTTATGCAAGTGTAACACAAAGGTTGCACATCGTTAGAACTACTGGCCCTCTCCAATCTAGCCTCTAAATCCTGAACATGTTTATCACATAAATTTATGCTCTCACGTAATAAAGAACAGTTCACTGCACTCATTTACATCATGAGGACTAGAATCAACCATCAAAAGTTGCTTCTATGCAGTCTCAAGCTCAGAAAGAGTTTGAGCATGCACATAACACAATTAAGCAAGCTCATCCATGACAACAGTGCAAGATTCACATTCAACATCATTACTCTAGACTTAAGCATGGCATAATCAGTAGAAATAGATTCTAGCCTAAGTCTAATGTCTTTTCTATCTCTAGCGACTTGCACAAGCAACCTATCCTGACCAAGAACTACTTCATTCAGTTGATTTAATTTAATTAAAGCTAGTCATATGATAGTGGTATCTCAGATGAGTCAAACTCATCGATGCTGTGATCGCTGTCGGCCATGAAGTAGAGGCCAGTGAAATCTCGTCCCTTCTTGTCCTTCTCCTCCTTCCTTGAGGACTCCTCCTCATCATCAGAGGTCGAATCCTCAGTTGAGAAAGTGTCGATATCGCTGAGAGTAGCAACAAAAGCTCTAGAAGTGGCTTTGTCTACCCTCTTAGCTACCTTGCCGCGCTTGCCCTTCACAAAGGGTTTCCTATCCTTTTTGTGGCATTTGGGGCGCTCACTCTCATCTCTCTTCTTGAGTTTAGGACAGTTGGCCTTGATGTGAGAAGTGTCGCCACACTCAAAACCACCACTAAAACCACTTCTCCACACTCAAAACCACCACTAAAACCACTTCTCCTCTGATCCCGTCTCTCATGTTGAAAGCGGGTGAATCTTTTGGCAATGAGAGCAATCTCTTCATCATCCAGAGTATCCACATGTTCCTTATTAACGGAGACCAGGGAGGACAAGGCAAAACCACCTGCTAGAAGACAAGTGCCAGATGATCTTGGTTCTATAGTGGTGCCACTGCTAGTGCTAGAAACTAGTGCCAAAGGCTATGTCAAGGAGTTCCTATGCACTGCAAACGATGCCTTGGCAATCTCTGCGGACTTCAGCTTGCTGAAGAGCTCATCACAGGTCAATGTGTCATAACCTGCGGACTCCTCAATGCTAGATATCTTCACTTCCCATATGCTACGATCAAGAGCATAGAGAAGCTTGATAGCCATGTCATGATCATTGTAAGCAAGCGTCTCGTTGGACCGCAAGTTACTCACTATCGCATCAAAGCGAGAAAACATGGCATCTATAGATTCACCAGGCGCCTGCACAACAGCTGATACTGTTGATTGTACGTGCTTTGGCACCTAGCCTTAATCTGTGTAGAGCCCTCATGAAAAATAGTGAGTGTAGTCCAAATCTCCCTTGATATCCTTAGGTGCTGAACCCGATCAAAATCACTCCAACTCAACCCGATGAACAATAATTTCTTGCTTTGGAGTTAGCATTATACTAATACTTTTCTGTTTGAGAGGTGCGAGTTTTAGGGATGGAGTATTGTGAGTCCACAATCTCCCAAATTGCATTTCCTTGGCTTAGCAAGTAAGCCTCCATGCGCACCTTCTAGTATGCAAAATTAGTCCCATTGAATAGAGGTATTTTACTAACTCTGTCCATGTCGCCAACAGATCACAAACCCGCTCTGATACCAATTGTTGGACCAAAAACGACAACCAGAGGGGGGGTGAATGGGATCTTTTAAAATTTTAGGCTAAAAATAGCCTTCTGTTTTAATTCTGTCTTCTGCGGAACAGGCTTTGATAACACCCTTTGAAGTTCTGGTTTGGAGATATTTCACAGCTCCGAAACCAGGCTTCGCAGGGAGCAAAAGTTCGAAGTCAAGAAGACTTCGCTCCACCCACAAAACCAAACCCTCAATTCTGCTAAGTCAGTGTAGGCTCCGCACACTAGGTGCCTTGAGCAGACTTCACACTTCACCCTTCGCAGGAATGGGTTACCCTCTGCAGACTTCGACCTAATACTCAGCACTAGCAACAGGTACTAGGCTTTGTATTTTGGAGGTCAGAATGCACACTAAACACACTGCGCTGAGGACTTTGATAGGGAAGAAAATAGGCTTCGAGTTAAGCCATGGACAATGCTTCGCTAGTAATCAGAGAGGACTAGCCTCTAGTTACACAAAGCAAACACACACTTGACAAGCAAAGATCACTCACACTCTTCTTCAAAAAGAGAACCAGTGCACTAACTCAAACCAGGAAGAAGTGGAGCTCAACAAAATCAAAACATGCAGTGCAAGACAGGCATACAAGTTCAAGCAGAAAATGAAAACAGAATCAAAGTATCATTTCTTAAACAGGGAACACAAAATGAACTCACAGACTGAATACAAAAGAATGGCGGCTAGCACAGGAGTTCTAAAATGGCTGCTCAAAGTGTTACTGTTGCCTAGCTAGCCACCAATATTTATAGGCACTATTTAGCCCTGTGAATAGACTACTTTACCCCTAGGGTTTACATTGATTTCGTCTCATCAGAATAGGGGGGTACAGATGGTAGTCTACTTTATTTGGAGGCTTCTTTTGTCAGTTTCGCAGAGGAGACAACATCAGCTTTTGCAGAGCAAACACGATCAGCCTTTGTAGTTTTGGAGTCTTTCGAAGGCCCCCTTCGCACGCGAGGGGTGCAGTAGCTTCGGTGAGAAGCCTTGAGCCTGATGGCCTTCACTTCACCAAAGCCAGATTTCGATACAGTGACAGTTTTGAGCCGAAGCCGTCAAAGCCCTTGAGCCTTCGCGCCATCACCTTCGGAGTGGACCACCACGGCTTCGCAGCTCCTCCCAGCTTGAACTCCGTCAGTCCGTGTACCAAAGCCATGCATGACCAAAGTACTTCAAGACAAACACACTCCGAAGCCCCACCTTCGGAGTACCACCATTTGAAGTGCCTTCTTCGTCGAAGGCTTTCTTATGAAGCATTCCATGAGCACTTCGTCGTAGTGTCTCTCCCCGAGCACACTCCTCGACGAACCTCACCCAGACCATGCATTCGATGCACCTGACTTTTGAGACCTTCGTCGGGTGAATCTTCGAGTGCCTCCATCCGGAGCATACTTCGAACACCTTGCCTCATTGTTGAGGACTATGTCCACCATACTCCGAAGTCACTCCATTCAGAGTACCCTTCGAAGTGCCTCTCCTCCGAGGACTTCGTCTCAGGGTACCTTCTGCCGGAGCCACGCTCCACACTCTCTGCCTTCGCCTGGTGCACATTGACCCATGGACCGACCTCGACCCCACGTAGCCTTCATGACCGAGCTCCCTACTCGCCTGACATCAAGCCTCCATCTTGACCCAGGTTCACTTGGTATGAACCGTCTGTCGCATCCGAAGTCACCTGCGCACCACAGACAGACAAACAAGTGTATCCAGTACCCCGGAGACCTCTCTGGGTAAACAACCTCTGATACACACTCCGGTGTACCGCCCAAAGTACCAAACCCTTCGATGAAACGTCCTCTGAACCCATTCGGGGGGACCCCTTCGAATCCATAAGGTCAATCCTGTCAATTACTCATCACAGACTCCGAAACAACCCTTGGTTTCTCATTTACTCTTAGCATTCCAAACCCATTCGACTGCGTACATGTCGGCCGAATCCTCCTCTTCCGATTCCTCCTCATCGGAGTGTTCCATGACGTGCATTTCAGCCCTAGGCTTGTTAAATGTCTTAATAAACTTTTTATCGTTGGATCGGCCTTCCTGTACCAGAGCCTATTGCAAGACTTGGCTAACCTCTAAGAAGTTCTGGTTGTCTAGTTTCTCTTTAATCTCAGAACGCAATCTCGGGATTATTATAGAGGTGACCCACACGGAGTGGTTAGCTACCCGGTATTTGTTAAGAAAAAGGTCTCCAACAAGTGGTGCATGTGCATTGACTTCACATCCTTGAATAAAGCATGCCCATTTGACCCCTACCCCATGCCCCACATTGATCAACTCGTCGACTCCACTGTCGGCTTCGAGCTTTTAAGCTTCCTCGACGCGTACTCCGGATATAATCAAAAATGGTTAAAATGCGAAGACGAAGCCAAGACAAGCTTTATAACTCCTTCAGAGTCTTTTGTTATGTTAGAGTGCCCTTTGGCTTAAGAAATGCTAGGGAAACTTTTTTAAGGTTAATTGCTAAGGCTCTAGGTCACCAGATACGTCGTAATGTTGAGGCCTATATGGATGACATTGTAATAAAGAGTTCTTTAAAGCACCAACATAGTCTAAAGTTAGTAAAAATTTTTGAGAGCCTCCGAGCATGTGGAGTTCGTATCAAACCCCGAAAAATGTATCTCCGGGGCTCAAGATGGAAAATTATTAGGTTACTTAGTTTCGAGTAGAGGGATCGAAGCTAGCCCAATGCAGATAAGTGCATTGCAAAGGATGGCTTCCCCGAAAAATTTGAAGCAAGTCCAGAAGCTCGCCGAACGCCTCGCGGCCCTTAGCAGATTTTTAGTAAGGTTCGCAGAGCGGGGCCTCCCAATATTCAAAGCTTTAAAAGGGTCCGAAGATTTTGCCTAGACACCGGAGTGCCATAAGAGCTTCAATGAAATCAAGGACTATCTCGGTAATCTTGCAACACTCACGGTGCCCCTCTTAGATGAAACTCTTCTTCTTTATCTTGCAACCACAAGCTCCACTGTCAGTGCAGTCCTTGTCTGAGAAGTGGATTTCAATCGGAAGTTGGTACATAATCTGATATACTTCGTATCGGAAGCTTTATCCGGAGCCAAAACTCGGTACTCTGAGCTCAAAAAATTTACCTATGCCCTGATAATGGCTTCGAGAAAATTACGACATTGTTTTTTGGCAGCATAATGTAATTGTACCAACTTCATACCTTCTTGGGGATATGCTCCAAAGCAAAGATTATACAGGGAGAATTGGAAAATGGGCTGTCGAGCTAGCCCCCTTTGGTATTATTTTCACAGCAAGAATAGCCATCAAGTCACAAGTGGTGGCTGATTTTGTAGTAGAGTGGACTCCGTTTGCAGTATGGGCTCTGGAAGAATCTAATGAAAGTATATAGACCATATACTCTAACGGAGCTTTTCAAACATCAAGAGCAGGTGCCGGAGCAGTCATAATTTTGCCTTCAGGGCAAAAAGCAATGTACTCCGCAAGGCTCAAGTTTAAGTCCACCAAGGCGCGTGCACATGGTGCTACAAGAGTTGTTATAAAAACAGACTCCCAGATTGTGTTAGGGCACGTTGATAAAATCTTTCAAGTTCGGCATCCACAACTTGCTAAATATTTGGAAGAAATCCACAAGACCGAAGCAGCATTTAAAGGGATTTCTGTCCGGAGCATTCCACGAGCCGATAACTTACAAGCAGACATCCTGGAAAAAGCTACAGCCGTAGCCCTAGACATCCCGGAAGGGGCTTTTTATGAAGATCTTGCTTCCCCTTCGGTGCCCCAACTCCCTCCTGCTGAGGTACTTTGCATACAAAGCACCGATTGGTGGAGTCAAACTATGGATTTATTGCAAGACAAAGCTAATTTGCCCGAAGGCCCAAAGCTATCAAGATTACAGTTAATGGTCTAGAACTATCTATTATCAACGGTATTTTATACAAGGACAGAGTCTGTACTCCCCTACTCCGATGTATTTCCCAAGACGAAGGACAGGACATACTCTGAGAACTTCATGAAGTCCTATGTGGTAGCCATCTTTCTCCTCGGGCTTTAGCAGGCAAAACACTTCGCTAGGGGCTCTATTGGCCTACAATAGTAGTTGATGCAGAGGCATTAGTCCGCACGTTCTAGGGTTGTTAATATATGGGATGACGGAGCCATCATTCCCCAACACCTCTTCATGTTATCACTCCGGTGTGGCAAATGGCCCGGTGGGGGATGAACCTTATTGGCCCCTTCCCAATGGCTAAGGGCAGCCTAAAATTTGCAGTAGTAGCGATTGAGTATTTTTATAAGTGGGTTGAAGCCAAACCCCTCACCGCTATCACTTCCAAGAATGTGCAAAAAATTTTCTGGCAAAATATTATTTGCATATTCGGAGTGCCCAGGCAGCTGACAATTAACAACGACACTCAGTTCGATGCCGAACCTTTCAGAGAATTCTGCGAAGGTCTTGCTATTCAAATGTGCTTTGTAGCTACCCATCATCCCCAATCCTACACAGCCATCGCGCGAGCTAAAGGTAATATCTTGTCAAGGACTAAATCGAAGAATAGTAGGATTAGCAAAGGGGCTATGGACCGAAGAACTTTTGAAGATTTTGTGGTCCATTCGGACCACTCAAGCAAGGTCCATAGGGTTCACCCCTTTCCGATTACTATTCAAAGATGAATCCATGACACTGAATGGAGCTCAAGGGAGGATCCCTCCACACCATCAAACCTGAGCTAGACAATGAAAGACAGACTTCGCTAGACTTAATTGAAGAAACAAGGCTTTCAGCTATTGCTAACTTATGAAGTATCAACATTAGACGAAGACTTGGTATGGTCCGAAAATAAATCTTAACGAACTTAAGATGGGCCATTTAGTATTGCGAAGCATTATTGCTCTGAGGAAATTAGGAAATAAATGGGAAGGACCATATATCATCCTGCGTTCAGGATGCCCCGAATCTTTTAAATAGCTAATTTAAAAGGTGAGGAATTGAAGCATGCATGGCATGTGGAGCACCTTAAATCATACTTCGCGTAGGAGTTCCTTGTAATAAGTTGTAAACACCTTTCTAAATGAATAAATCTTATGGTTCAAATAATGCATGCTTTCATGATGATTCCTACCCCTAGTGGATGCACTAGGGGGACGGAGCTGATTGCAGAGGTAAGTATTATTCATTCTAACCCAATCAATGGACTTCGAGCCACTGGCTCAAAGCATCCGTCAAGGTGGGAAAGTACCATAAAAAACAGGATTCCGAGCCATCACCTTGAAAGAATTCATAAAAAGAGTCAAAGGAGACCAAATTATACGGATTCTGGGCCATCGGCTTGAAAGCATATGTAAAAAGAGTCCAAGGAGACCAAATTATACGGATTCCGAGCCATCGGCTTGAAAGCATTCGTAAAAAGAGTCCATGGAGACCAAATTATACGTATTCCGAGCCATCGGCTTGAAACCATCTGTAAAAGAGTCTGAAAGACACCAGAATAATCGGATTCCAATATATATCCAAAAAAGAGTACTAAGCTACCATTTACGGACTCCGGACCTATGGGTTCGAAGAGACCTATGAGGTCAAAACAACCATCTACTCGAATTTCGAACTACTAGTTCCAAATTCTTATTCCATACAATAAGGGGCTCTAAGCCTGCCCAAAAAAACTAATTGAAATTTTACTCTTAGCAAGCATTACAATCATTGCGCGTGACCATCTTCACTTGAAAATCGGAGGTGCTCACCCTCAAACAGGGGCTAGGTGGTAAAGAGACAATTTCGAAAATTTTTAGTTTATATTACTCATTCAATTATATTACACTATGAAAAATCAGTGTCTGAGCCAAGAAGAAAGCGAAGACCCCTTCAGTCCCCAAGACTAGATTCAGAGTTAGCTCGGCTTCAAAGGCGACTTGTCCCTGAGCCCGGAGTCTTCTGAACCTTGCGTTTAATCCGCTTCCCTTCTACGAAGCCCAGAAGTCTTTTTGTTCTTGCTGAAACTCGGCCCAGGTCCGAAGTCGTTCAAGGCTAGTCCTCACTTGATCTTCGCTAGACAACTCCTCTTCAGACCAGTCAACTTCCTCTGAAGATGAGGATGATAAATTTACAACCTCCTTTTCCTCCTCCACCTCAGTATAAGCTAATACTTCTTTACAAATTTCAGGTATAACCTCTCCATGGCTCCCTTGAGGAATTGAAAATCGAGGATGCCTGTGAGGCCTTAAGGCTTAGAAGGTAGCCCACTGTTGACTGGAGCCCTTCATTAAGTTCTAATACTTCGAGTTCATCATCTAAAAAAGGTTGGAAATACTAAAAACATTTCGAAATAAGTCTTTTTTATTCAAAAGAAAGACAGAAACCCAAGTTTTTTACATAACGGAACCCTAAGGAGAGCTATACCTTCGGGTCCGAAGGAGGCTTGATGGTCGAAGGAAGCGTCCGTGCTTGCTTTTGATGATGGCCTTCATCGATCCATGCCTTCACTGCCGACCAGCCTTCAGCTCTCTAGGATGGCTAAAAAGCTTCCCAAGATGCGACCACGTCAAGCGAACGGGTCAAGAGCCGGTCATTGCCAAACCTAGAAGGGGCTACTCCGAGGTCCGGCTAAACAGAAATCCCAATGTCTTCAAAGTTGCAAAGTACTCCAAGAGCGGCTACTTGTCCAGAGATCTCTTTGTACCGCGTACCCGAAATATTCATCGTCTTCTCTGATGCTTGGATCATCTATAATTTCCACATCAAGGTATCGTTGGCCGACGACGAGGAGTCATAAGAAGTCCCGAAATATTCTAGGACGCCCTGAAGGACGTCCATGGTTTCGGAGGCCATGTTGTCACACTTTGTTTTCTCCATGATCAAGGCCTCACTCGAGAGATTCATGTCACGGATCAAAGTGGAGAGCTCAATCGTCTTTTTCATAAGGATAGTCTTCTTCCCAAGCAATTTCCTTGTGTCATCAGCCAAGCGTTGCCGCTATTCCCGAAGGCTTACCATCTCAGGCTCCGGAGGCTGCTTGCTCCTCTCAAAGCCTTTTGACTTCGGTTTAGAGCACCACCCGCTCGGCTGCAAGCTCCTCATTCGCAGCCTCTAGCTTTGCTTTTCCGCTCTACTTTGCGTGAGCCATCTCCTCCAAGTTCGTAGCCTGATTCTCAGAGTTAGCAAGGCTCTCTTAGAGAGCTGTCACCTTCTCTTTGAGCTGGTTACACTCGCGCTCGTTGGAAACAGCAGCTGCACGAGCTAAAACAATGTGATGCAAAGGAAAAGAAGAGCAATGTGAGTATGTTATATATATACTTTAAATGAAACTAACTTTTGTAGGTGCTTCGTACCTGGTAAGCTGCCCATTCAAGGACGGCGTCGATCTCGGACCTTTCGGCCTCGCCAATGATGGATACCAATTCGGTCTCCTCAACTTCGCGACTAGCCCGAGCCAGAGGCTCTAACAAAGTTCGAAGTCATGTCCTCCTTTCAATAAAGGGGCCAGGAGGGGAGCCTCATCAATGCGCTCCGATCAGTCGTTGTTGGGAGAAGGGCCGGAGCGCAGTGAAGCGTCTTCTGAGGCTTCTGTCGACTCCAACGGAGTCCACCCCGCATTAGGAGCAGGCATTGGCCAAGATTTGCCTTTGCCCTTTCCAGGACCCGTCGCCTGCTTCGAAGCCACCTCTGGTGCCAGAACTGCCTCCTACGCTGAAGTCGGCAACGACACCAAGCTGCCTCAGGCTCCAAGACCACCTCTGTAGCAGGGAGCACCTCCGTCGGAGCTGATTATGTGAAACCCAAGGTATGTGCTATTATTTAAATGATGCAGGTAAAAGAAAGAGAATCTAAATTCAGTCGAGGCTTACCTCTGGCACCTTGTTGTCGGGTGAGCACTAGATTGCTCGGAAGCTCAAACATTTGGCTGAAGTCTTCTTTGAACTCCAGAGATCGAACCGAGTAACAACTGCTGGAGTTTCTTCGGCCACAGCACCATCACTTCGTCCAGAGCCAAGACCTCCGTATCCAGGGTCTGAACCCTTTTGGTATCAACTCCGCCTTGATCAAAAATAGGACATTCGTCTGGCCAGACGGAGTAACTTTAGCATCCATCTTGCCCAGGATCGCCCTCAACTGTTAGTGCCACCTCCGCGCCATCTTGGATGAGGGCCTCAGTTCCCATCCGAGACTCTTCATCGTCCCCCATGAGAAGATCTTCGAACTCCTCCACCATCTGCATGTCCGCGTCGCCTTCATCTTCGGATTGCTCCAGCGACGAGACAAACGATTTTGAAGGAGTAAGCACCTTTGGTTTGCGGGCCATCTTCTTTGCAGGTGTCTTCACCAGGCCTGAAGATCCAATCTCAGCCTTCCTCTTCTTTAGAGCTTGGTTCGTTGTGGACAAGTCTGGAAGGGTCGGGGGCTAAACTCCGAGTACACTCCATACTCGGTTGAACCACTCCCAAGTCCCCACCAGCTTCATTCTCCGCTCCTTTTCTGAGTGTAGGGGCTCCGAGGACCTTATCCACTGGCCCGGACAATTTGTTTTGGAGTCAAAGTCATGCGCGGGGCTGAAAGATAAGGTATCATCCAATTAATTTATTGAAGTAAAATCAATATTTGTGTATGAACCACCTTGATGCAGGATATGCAGAAAGCTTACCTACGGAGTTCGAAGGAAGTTCCTGAAGTCCCCCCTCCAGATTCTCTTCGAAGTTAATTGGCCAGGCGACCATCAGGGGATGAATCCGGATGCCGATGAATTCCTCCGCCATGTAGCGCATGCTCATGCGACAACTCACTAGAGTGCAGCAGCGCAAGACGACCTAAAGTTGGCTCGGATCAGGATGGATCTCCGCCTCCCTCCGATACATGATCTCCTCTAAGGGCCCCACCAAGGCACAGGTTGACCCCACCTCCGCATAGAACCAATGGAGGATCGAGTCAGAGTACCACATATCATTAATGGCCTTCGCTTGGGAATCAATCTTAGATCTCATCGCGGAGTTGGAAATTTATACTTCTAAAGGCAATCACCATCTTCTATCCTCTGAGTCCGGTGTATGTCTTCGCTGACACGAAGCCTTGTGGAGAGCAGCGAAGATTTCTGCCCTCCCCGCACACCCTTCGGCCTGCATGAACCACTCAAAAATGGCCAGACGAGCGATTACGTTGGGGAGAGTTGAGGGAGCATTACATGAAATAGGTCCAGTACCTCCGCCAGGAAGTCCACCGCTGGGAGCCCAAGTCCAACTTCGAAAAAGGCTTTGAACACTACCACCTCTCTTGCTTGTGGCACTAGAATCACCTCCTTCCTGGGAAGACACACCTTTATTCCGGGCCTCATCTTCCCAGCTACCGCTGTGGAAATCGTTTTCTTCGAACAAGACGATGCCCCAAGACTATACGACTAGTCCGTATATTTTGCGGACGCTAGGCGGAGATCATGAGGACCGGCTGGATGGGGATTCTCTGAAGGCCCCGCCGCTACATCCACCGCCACCGCCTGCTGCCGAGCCAAAGTAGAAGCAGGCACAAGAGCTTTGTTGCTAGTCTTCGCCATTGGAGGAAGTAAGGGAACTAGGAGTATGTGCTCAAGAAGAAGAAAGGAAGTATGCAAAGCAGTCGGTAAAGTGTCTAAAAATCACTTTTACTCTTCCTTTTATAGCATTTGGAATTCCTTGTACTATACGTTACAGAGCAACATTTGGGTTGCTCTATTTCGGTTTCGACGTCATCATAACATGTAAGTTCATCTCATGAAGAGTTGCAACAGTCGGAGATCGTGTGACTGTTAGCCTTCTCAGAGAGTAATGACTCTAATTTGAGTCTAACGGCTCTGAAGGCTAATGACTATTTTGGTTGCGAAAGAAATTTGATTCTGAAGCCACTCCCTTGGACGCCTCCGAACATGATTCGGGTCTGGAGATCCTTTACTTTTGACTATTTGTAATGGTTGTAAGGGCTTTCAGACTTATTTTTTCCAAATTCTAGACATTAAATTATTTCTTGCGTATACTACCCTCTTCACTGCACAGACAATTCAGAGAGAAGTATTTAAGGGGCTACTGTTGGGGGAAAATATTTCATCCTTCAGTAATTAAGGAAGCCTCAACATCAATATAATCAAAAGAAACAAAGTCAGAAGCGTTGGTCTCTGAAGATCCTAAAAGCATCAAGGCTTCGCTGTAACCAGAGCTCTCTACAGTGAAGGCATCCGTTAAGGCCCCGGTGCGACAAAGCCACCCAGAGCCTCTGTACCCGAAGGGGTACTGCCAGCAAAGATAGAAGAATTATCTTCTCACTGATTAGATTAACCTTTTACTCTTTTAACCCTACGAAGAATATTAAAAAGTATCTTCTAAGTTGGTTGTAATTAGAGGGTAAAGGAGTCTCTTCCCAGTGTATTCCATCTATAAATACACCTCTTCACTCTGTAAAGGGTATCAAATACTCAGATATTCATTACACACTTCGAACTATCTCAAGCTATTATCCGACTTGGATACTATCTCAAGCGTTGTAAAGGGTATCTATAAATAGTTTTCTTAAACAAACACTTCATTTGTTAGTCTTTCAAGTTCTTTAAACTTGTTAGCGTAATCTTACTATGTTCAAGGTTTGAACTTATGCTTGTATCATGGTGTGCACGACTTGGATACTACTCAACTGTCAATGATAGGTAATCAAGGTCAACTAATGTGTTTGGTGCCAGACGATCAAGGAAGTCAGGTGAAGTTCATGATGATCTCAATCGTACAAGTGTAGATGAAGCAAGACATGGGCTGAAGGTTGATAAAGACAACGTGTTGACCAAGTCAAGAGAAAGGCATGCCAGTGCAAGTGACAAGGTGGCTTGATGGGTTGTGAGCAGGAGAGACTTGTTGGTGGTCGAGATCGTGAGATGGTGACACGTGTCAAGATTAGGTGAGTCTTTGTCAGATTCGGCTCAAAATCCTAGGGATAATTGTGTCTTTTCATTTTTCCTTGTGGGCTATATAAAGCCCCCTAACCCTTTAGGGTTCGACACCTGTCATTGTGTGGGAACGGCAAGCCTACAAGGGGTACTCATAATATTATTTGTGTAGGCGGAACGGAGGAGTCACCACTATGGATTCGATGGTTACCCTAGTTGAGAGGGGCAAGAAAGGGGTAAAAACAATGAGACGGACATAAGAGGATTTTACACAGGTTCGGGCCTCCCGGAGGATAATAACCCTACTTCTGTGTGTATGGATGAATTGGGGGTGTCTGTATGAGTTGGTCCCTCAGTGTCATGTAAGCACGTGCCTATTGTCTGCAGACTTCAAAGTGTGCCCTTCTCAGGGCCTCCCCTAATCCTTTTATATGAGAAGGATAGGGAGTTACAAGAATTAACCATAACATTGATAGCATGCGGAAACCGCCGCATAACTACCAGAATAATTGCCTTTAATTGGCGCTAATGACTATCATTGAGGCGTTGGCGTTGATTGGAGATAACCGTTGAGAAGATAGATCTAGGATAACTGTTGGCATCTCACCAATCGGGCGCATCCGCTCCCAAGTAGAAGCCTACGGTCAGGAAGTCCTTCATAGGCTGGCTTAGCCAGCAGTCAGTGATCCAAGTGAAACCACTCGGTGGGGTACCCTAGATCATATCCCCGACAACAGCCCCCAAGCTCTTTTTGGCATGCGTCATGCTCAGAGCCGGCAGGAAGAGCTCCAAGTAACTTTGATGTAATCATGTCTTCGATCGGTGCACCTCATAGGTACACCTACCGAGTGCAACCTTCGAGGCTGAAGTTCCTTCAGAGAATGAGCTTCAGTCTCAAAACGTATTCTTTGAGGGAGTTTACCGTTGGCGTAGTTGATCTTGAAACCGTGTAGCCTCCTAGCAGGCAGAAGTTACCGCGTGGGGATACGACAGTTGGCGTTGTCGCTTCACATGCTTCTTTCTTGCTTAGTCTTCAGTAGAGCGGTTCAAGACCCACTGAGCGATCCCTAGGAACCGTGTTGGCGCAACTGATGGCGAAAAGTGCTTTTCTAAACAGCTTGTTTTGGCAGTCACGACGTTTCGGGATGGGGAACCACCGGGAGGAAAGTTATAGGTAACCTTCCCCGGTGTATTTTGAAGTAGTACTCCATCCTTCGCTTCCTTCTTCTTCCGATCTCTTGATGCCCCGTAAAAGTTCTCGGCACTGCAACTATGCAGTTTGCTACCACAAAACCTGACAGTTATTCAGTCTGAAACCTTTTGCGAGGGCCTCTAGTACTTCAATGGAGGAAAACACTCCTCAAAAGCCGGTGGATCACCTGGAGGAGATCTGCGTCTCCACCATGGTGGAAGAGGCGGTGCAGGTGCTGGAGGATAGGGGAGAGATCACGCCGATGGCCATCTCATCATGGCAAGCGGCTGACGGTGAGACCATCATTCATCGTAGCTTTGTGATCTTCACAAGCAGATCGGCCTCTAGTCCCTCGGTATGTCTTAGTATCTTCAGTATTTTCATCGCGGATCCGGAGCATAATTTTTCTTCGTCTTCTCGTAGATTTGTCGGCATCTAGAGATGGTCATCGGCCTAGGCGCAACATTCGGCAGATGATGTGGCCGCTGAGAGGGATGCTGCTCTGGCCAAGCTAGAGGAGGCAATGAATCAACTCGCTGAAAGAGATGCTGCCTCCACCGAGCCGGAGAAGCTGAAGAAGCAGCACACCGAGTTTGAGGCTTCGGCCCACAAATGCCGCAGTGAGTATAAAAGTATGAACTTCTTCTGAGCACTTTTTTCTTCCAAGGTGAATTTCATCAATTTCTTTCCTGAAAACTCTATTTTGCTCTGTAGAGATCCACCATCAGGTGACCGCTCAGTTTGAAGACCTAGAGCGGTGTTTGGCGAGCACCTAGAGGCATCTGGATGTCTATCGGACATGCGTGGAGGCAATGATCCGAATGGTTGATGACGAGCCCCCGAGCACTCTGTGGTCGACGGAAGAATCATTTGCTCGGCTAGTCGGCGCCGAAAGGGTGGCTGAAGCAGTCAGCTCAGGACTTCGCGAAGACAATGGCCACTCATGTGCTAGGGGTCGTACGGGCAGTGTACCCGACCATCCGACTGGATTTATATAAGGTGGGGTGGCCTGCGTATTTTGGCGAGGTCAATGCCCAGTGAGTTTACGCCGAAGTCGAGGAAGCTGCCAACACCTTGACTACCGATATATAATATTATCCTCCTACTGCTCCTGCATCTACCGAGCGACAAAATATGTGTGACATATTTGCAAGACATGTAACATAATATTGCTCGGTCACTTTTCATATTTTTGTATGCAATTCGACTGGTTTTAATCATTTGGCCATAACACAAGATCGCTAGCGTAGGGATAACACATGCCACATACACGCTTTTTTGAACCGTGCTTTTATAGACCGCATGAATCACTAGAACCAGTCGGTAGAGGCAACTCTTCCGGAATCCAATTGACCCGACTAGGCTAGAGCTGATTGTGAATATAGAGTGAGCGATCACGAAATCCCGTAGAGGAGATTTCCAAAAGAGGGTTGTCATTAAGTATCCTAGGAAGGCCTTCACTAACTCAGCCAGAGCTGATCGTGGATACAGAGTAGGAAGACCGTGGTAGGTCCCAAGGGAAATGCTTAAGAGCCACAAACTTGTTAAGCACTCCGAAGAAGAGCGGCCTTCCAATGACTAATCTAGAGCGGATCATGGATATAAAGTGGGAAAAAACCGCTACTACTTCGATAAACCTGCTTACAAGTGAATAAATTCCAAATTTGAATGATTTATCAAATTGAAATTTGAAGTATGGAGGATTGGAGACATATCTTCTGGGCCCTGGGCCACTGGAGGTGGTGGAATTGATAAATCCTGCAAATTCTGCTTGGCGAAGTCCGGTGGAGAAGATCACGGCGAAGCCATAAATGGTGTTGAGGTGACGGGAGCGTCAAGCGATGTATCCCTCCTGCATGGTAGGGTATTTGGACCATCATGATATGGAGACTGGCGGGGCGATTCTCGGTGCTCCATTAGCGGGTTTCCTATTTTAATAAGACTCTTGTGGTTCGCCCCCTTGCCTGCTGCTTGGGCCTATAAATAGGTCCCATTTGGCTTCAGTTTCTTCATCGTCTCGACATAAATCATCTTCTTTGCCTCGACTCTTCTCTTCATCAGAAGGTGTTACCCTCTATATGGCTTAGAGTGATAGTTTCTTGAAGAGTGATAAAGAGCCTTCAGACTTTGGGTAAGTGAATCTTCACTGGTTGATTTCTTCATCAATCTTCAACATTGGAGTCTTGATTTCTTTTCCTTCTTTAAGGTCAGCGGTGTTTTGGGGATGGGGCTACAAGCCCATGCGGTGACCTTATGGTGGATCTCCAAGAACGGCATAGACGCAGCGAGCCCATGGGGCGACCTTACGTCCTTCTTCTCATGGGAATCACTCGCCTCTGGTGTGGTGCTACTTCCTTGGCTTCGGAGCAGCACAGAGGACGATGTGGCAATGGAGACCTTGTTGAGCAGATAAAAAGCTCACCAAGGCCCTCTTTGGTCATCCTCCGAGAAGAGGGACCATCTCCCTCGACCCGTTGGCTTGCCTGGCGTGCCGATGCTTCTAGTCGGAGATCCTCCCGCATGCGCTTCTTCCTCGAGGTATCGTAAGAGGACTTCCTCATCCTTGAGAAGCCCTCTGGCGTTTCCTCGAGAAGGCTGGATCCTGCTGAGCAGATAAAAAATAGAGTAGAAGAAATCATTATATATGTACATCTCATCAGAATGTAATAAATATTTCTTCATTTTAAGCCTTTGCTATCTTGTACAACTGCGTTCAAAACTTGGCCCAGCGTAATCGATATAGCTATGGTCTGTGTAACGCAGGGAAATCAGGCCACATGCATATTGTTTATAACCATTAGCATCATGTTCCTCCAAGGGCGAGCATTAGCAGTCGGTCAAAGATAAGCGCTCGTTAGATCCCCCAAGCAAATGAGTGACCCTCACAATGACTATGCCAGAGCGGATCATGGTTGCTTTAGTCAGAGTGATTGACTCAGAGATGCCCGAGTGCTGAGTAGGATTTGAATTCCAAGAGTTCAAGAAAGGAATCCAGTATTCCTACGATCCGACAATAGCCGAGCCAGAGCGGATCATAGTTGTACAACTAGAGCAGCGACGAACGTTCATCTCAACAAAGGTTGAGTCAGAGCGGATCATGACCTCGAAGCCAGAGCAGAGGCAGTCGACGAATCATATTGTAGATGAGCTAGAGTGGATCATGGCATCGAGGCTAGGATGGTTACATCTTGGCAAAGGCTAGGTCAGAGCGGACCGTGACCACGAAAACCAGAGCGGAGGCAGTCAGCGAATCACGTTATAGCCGAGCTAGAGCGGATCTTGGCATCGAGGCTAGAACAGTTAAATCTCAGAAAAGGATAGGTCAGAGTGGATCATGACCTCGAGACTAGAGCCGAGGAAGTCGGTGATTCACATTGTAGCCGAGCCAGAGAGGATCGTGGCATCAAGGCTAGAATGGTTAGAGATCGAGACCAGTGGAGCGCATATCTACCAAAGCAAATGTCTTATTTATGAAATAATAACAAAGACTTATCTCGCTCAGGGATAAAATCTACTGGGGTGCTTGATATTCCAAGATTTCACCAGCTTACTGGCCATCTTCTCGCATCAGGCGATAGGACCCCGAGCGCGTAGCCTCGGCAATAATGAAGGGTCCTTCCCAAGGAGCTGAGAGCTTTGATGTCCCGACTGCCGATTGAACTCGCTGTAGGACCAGGTCAGCCACTTGGAAAGAGCATTGGTGAACATGCCTGTCATGATACCTCTAAAGGCCTTGCTTGTACCAGATGATCTGTATGGAAGTAGCCAGCCGAGCTTCTTCCAGACTGTTGATATATTTTTCGTGAGTACATTCAGCGGCACCATGAATATATTGAAGTATCTTTGGGCTTCTGTATAGCATGTCCACCAGGAGGCCGGCCTCCGACCCATACATCAAGAAGAATGGGGTCTGACCGGTGGCCCTGTTGGGCTATGTGCGGAGGCCCTAGAGAATAGCGGGTAACTCCTTCATCTAGCAGTCGTCGTACTTGTGCAGAGGATCAAACACTCTTGCTTTGAGCCCTTGTAGAATAATTATGTTGGCACACTCGACTTGCCCATTGGCCTGAGGGTGCGCAACTGAGGTGTACTTGACTTCAATGCATCAGTCTTCACAGAAATCCCAAAAATCATCAGTCGTAAACTGTGTCCCAAATCTGTATTGATATGATTCGGAACTCTGAACTGATAGATTATGCCTTCAATGAATTTGTTGCCTTCTTGGCTGTACTGGTCTTCAGCGGCTTGACTTCAATCCATTTGGAGAACTTGTCAATGGCCACAAAAGACAATCATATCCCTGTGGTGCCTTCGGTAATGGCCCCACCATGTCTAGCCTCCAGCAAGTGAAATGCCAACAACATGTGATGGTTTAGAGAGCTTAGGCAGGGAGGTGGTTCTGATTGGCGAAGAATTGCCATCCTTTACAACTGCGTACCAGTCGGCGAGCATCTGAGTTAGCACTCAGCCAATAAAATATGGCCTAGAACGCCTTGCCGACTAGCGTACGGGCTCCAGCGTGGTTCCCACAGGGTGCCAGGATGGATTTCCTCTAGGATCTTCTATCCTTCAGCCTTGTCGACGCACTTCAGGAGGACTCAGGTGGATGTAGCTCTTTTGAATAACTCCGACCCGATCAGGGTGTATTGCTTTCTTCTTTTGGACAACCAAATAGCAGCATCTTTGTTTTGGGAAAGCCTTTCGATGAGGATGAAATAGATACTGGGTCAGCGCCAATCTTCTTGTTCTTTTCTAGCAGTGATTATGGCTATTGATGCAGCTTTGTCCTCTGGAGGCTGCAAGCCTTCTTCTTTGATGGACAACTTCGATAACTCCTGAAGGAACACTCCTCTAGGAATAGTTGCTCTTGATGATTTGAGCTTCACTAGTGCATCGTTGGCCGAGTACTTATCCCGAGGGACATGATGGAACTCTAGGCCATCGAACATGCCTTCCAGCTTGTGGATCTCTTGGCAGTAAGCATTCTTCTTCTCATTGACATAGGTGCAGTCTTTGTTCACTTGGCTGATCACCAACTTCGAATCTCCGAATGCCAACAGTCATCGAATCCCGAAGGATACATCAATGTGGAGTCCATGGAGCAAAGCTTCGTACTCGGCCACATTGTTGGACGTGGCGAAGTACAGGTGGAGGACACACTTCAAATCTTCACCTTGGGGAGATGTCAGGAGCACTCCGGCACCCACTACCTCTAGGCTGAGGGAGCCATCAAAATGGAGGTTCCGGAAGCTCTCAACGATGCTCTCCATCAGCAGCTCGTAGTCGGTCCACTAGGTGACGAAGTAGGTGAGTGCTTGACACTTGATGGCAGTCCTTGGCTTGAAGTTGATGGCATATTCTTTGAGCTCAATGGCCCATTTGGCGATCCGCCCGACGGCGTCCCGATTTCTCAATATGACGCTGAGTGGGAACTCGGTGACCATCTCCATGAGGTGGGCTAGGAATTAGTGTTTGAGCTTCCGAACGGTGATGAGGACGACGTACAACAGCTTCTGCACCTGAGGATATCGAACTTTTGATGGCCCCATGACCTTTGATATGTAGTTGACCGGCCGTTGAAACAGGTAGGAGAGCCCCTACTCTGGTCGTGACTCCAAATAAACATTTCTCTGAATTGAGTTTCCAGCGAAATCTGCAAAGGTTCTCCACCATCTATTGGAGATCTTCGACGAGGTCTTTAGGTTCCTTGGTCTTTATGACCACGTCATCAACATAATCCTCTACATTGTGACCGACCTGGTCAGCCAAGCAATGCTAAATGGCTCATTGATACGTGGCTCCGGCATTCTTCATCCCAAAAGCCATGGAAGTGTAGTAGTAGGCGTCGAATGGTGTGATGAAGGCGGTCTTCTTTTGGTCTTATTTTTTCAGGCCTATCTGATGGTAGCCTGAGTAACAATCTAGGAAGCATAGTTGGGCGTTGTCGGCGGTCGAATCAATGACCTCATCAATGAGCGACAACGAGAATGGATGTTTTGGGCATCGCTTGTTGAGGTCGGTGTATTCAACGCACATTCTCCATTTTCCACTATTCTACTGCACAAGTATTGGGTTAGCCAACCATTTCATGTGTTGTGCCTCCTTGATTAATCTAGCCACCAAGTGGTGGGTGTGACGCCCCGATTTATCAAATCGGGACATTATTGAATTTCTAGAGAAAAAAAATAATACAAGAATTTCGTCATGTGACACGTACATACGAGAAATCATCCATGGTACGCAGACCACATTATTACAAAAGAGTAAAATTAAAATAAGTAAATAAAAGCATGACAAACGCCCTCTTCAGGATCTTCTTCTTGACCGGGTCGCTACTCCAGACCATCCTCATAGTAGGCATCCTCTAAATTGTGTGTCCAACGGGTATGAGTACAAAAAAGTACTCAACAAGCCACCGCAAATGCAATAGTAATGCAGGGTAATAACAAAGGAAGGATAATGGCTAAAAGTGCGGAAAAGTACATTTTTCAGTTGTTGCATTTATTGTAGTCAGGTTTAATCATGCGGAATAATAAACATGAACATCATAATACCATCTAACTCGAGAAGTACGTTTGCCCTCCTCGCACAACGGTCCTTACATGTAAAATCATCATGCACATTCATTTAAAAGTAAACTAACTGTGGGATGTCACGCAACCCGCCCTTGATCGTGGGCTCGACTTTTCAAAAAGATTTATGACTCTGATAAGAGGTGTACTACTGTACCCACAAGGCACGCACTCATCCCAAACACCAAAGTGTAACGAGATGACCCATACCACCGGAACTCGTGCCAAAACCTCAGCATGAAATGCTCCAAGCGATAACCACCCGCTCTATGTTTCGCCGGCGCGCCGGGCCGCATCCCGGCTAACGTCGCACTCCCTTTTGCGCCACGTCGATACAAGCCACCCGCAGGTGCTTCTTGACCCATCTCCTTATAGTGCAATGGAGTGTACGGAAGTGTATTGCAATGGATCCCGCAGACCGGTCCTTATAGTGCCCCGGGTGCTACTGACCAATGCCCTAGCTTGCACCTGGAACCCACCATGCATACACTCACAACCAAAACTCTATCACCAATAGCATTCTAGAGATAAGAATAACGGGGATCATATATTAGATTCCAATCGTGACGACTCATTTTTAATCCTATAGCAATCGTGTTGATACATTGGACACTAGCTAATAGTACTAATAATATGGTGACTTGCCTTGTTCAGCGAAAGGCGACGGGGGAACTTCCGGGTAATACTCCGGCTCCTCGGCGGCATCGTAGTCTTCTCGATATAAATAATAAACATAACATTCAATAAAACAACCCAAAATCACACAATAAGCATATATGTGTTTGATTGGATTAAATTAGGGGAAATGAAGTTATTAACCTTCTGAAATCATTATCTAAATTCTTAGGGTCAATTTTTATGGAGTTAAGAATTTTCTAAAAGTAATTATGAATATACCCTAAAGTGCATTTGAATAGTTTATTAAATAAATATAAAATACTCAAAGTAAACATACTTTTTTTATTGCACTAACATGTAGAGAGTAAAATAATGAATTTTTTGGAATTGAAATGGTAATTTTTGGAGTTAAAATGCGCAAGATATGAATTTTATAAGTTTAAAACTATTTCTGGAAATTAATTTAAATCCAAATACAGGCACCGGTCCATGGCGAACCGGGTTCACCGTGAACCCGCACACTGTGCGCATGCACCGGATCTAGATCCGCCGTTGGATCATGATCGGATGGCCACGAGCGAGGCGGGTGGTTTAAATGAAAATGGACGTGCGAGATTAAAAGGCCGAAACGGTACGTGATGGATGGCCCAGATTCATCGCGGGTTTTAAATAATAACGAACGCACAAGATTACACCGTACCGCTTCACTCAGATCTAACGACGTGGATTAAACCGCACATGCGATATAACCCGCGTCGTCCGATCGCGATCGCACGACCGTGATTGAATCCGACACGGCACGAGTACTTTACCTATGCCGGTCATCTTCTCCGGCGACGGCGACGGCGAGTGGGCCAAAGGACACAACGAGCGATGGCGGCCGGATCTAAGGGATAAAATGGAAAGGGGACACCACGGTGATCATGAGGGTACTGTTAGCGGGAAGAATGGTCGTCGGAGTGTGGCCGGCGATGAGCGGGAGCGGCGAATGTGTTCGGGTCCTCGTCGGCGATGGCGTTCCTGCGGGGTTCAGTGGCGATGGAAGGGTGGACGAGGAGGGGTGACATTGGTGATCACACGGGTGCGGTCACCCAGGGTGGGGGAGGTTTCCGGTGATGGCGAACGATGGCTGGAGTTCGGGTGGCGGAGGGGTGTTAAAAACTGGAGCGTGGGCGTTCTGTTCGTTTTCGCAGCGTGTGAGCGTAGGGGTCTAACGCGGACGCACCAGGGGCTTAAATAGGGACGCCGGCGGGGGAAAATGGGCGGTGTATACATGGAAAGTGGAGGGGGGTCTTCAATGGCACCGATGAGGCTCGGCCATGCACGCGCAGCGCGATCCCGGGATGTAATCGCGAGGATTAACGAGGGGAAATGGCCGGTAGGGCATGAGGGACCGATTAATGGCTCCAATTTAATGGGAGAGGGTCTGGTGAGGCAGATCTGAGGGCGATGGCGTGAGGTGGACGATGGTCCTGAAAGGCGGGGCCATAGGTCAGCGAGGCGCGGGTGTGGGCGTGGTAACAGGGCGAAACCGACAGGTGGGGTCGGGCGGTCGGGCGCGCGCGCGATGGGAGAGGGGCTCACTGACGTGCGGGGCCTGGGTGTCAGTCCGAGGAATGAGAAGGGAGCGGGCTGGGCCGGCCGGTTGGGGGAGATTGAGGGAGGGAGGCCCATTACTGTTTCGATTCTTTTCCGAATAAAAATAATTACAGAAATTAGTTTAAAATATTTGGGCTACTTCCAAGGGTGATAAAAATTTGTAAAAATTCTCTAAAATATATCTTGGCCTTGGGATCACATACAAAATTTTCTAGCCTCTGGTTTGGTCATTTCACCAAGGTTCTAGTTCAAATAAGCTAAGAAGGGCATTAAAGGTATTTCAAAGTAAATGATTTCTAGAGAAAAATATATTAAATGGTATTTTTATTTATCTAAAAATTTGGGGTGTTACAAACCTATCCCCCTTACAAAGATTCTCGTCCTTGAGATTGGAACGTTACTCGAATAGCTCGGGGTATTGGGCTTTCAACTCGTCTTCTTTTTCCCAAGTGGCTTCTTCAACGGGGTGGTTGTCCCACTGGACTTTGCAGAAACGAACCACACGGCTCCTGGTTACTCTCTCAGTTTCCAGAATCTTGATGGGTTTCTCAATGTAGGTCAAATCCTCTTGGACATTGAGCTGTTGGAGGTCGGCTTGTTCGGTGAGCACACGAAGACATTTCTTCAGCTGAGAGACGTGGAACACATCATGGACTCCTGCCAAAGATGGAGGCAGTTCAAGTGGATATGCCACTTCTCCCTTCCACCGGAGGATCTGAAAAGGTCTGACATAGCGGGGTTCTAACTTGCCTCTCATGTTGAACCTTTGAGTGCCACGGAGGGGAGTGACTCAGAGATAGACATAATCGCCCTCCTCAAAGGTTAGGTCTCTTCGTCGGTTATCGGCGTAGCTCTTTTGTCAGGATTGGGCTATCTTCATTCTGTCCCTGATGATCATGACCTTCTCTTCGGCTTCTCTCAATATATCTGTCCCAAACAGTTGTGACTCTCCAGTCTGATCCCAGAGTAGCGGCGTTCTGCACTTACGCCCATAAAGTGCTTCAAACGAGGACATCTGCAGGCAAACTTGATAGCTGTTGTTGTAGGAGAACTCCGCATAAGGCAAGTTCTTGTCCCACATTCCACCAAAGTCTAGAGCGCAAGCTCTAAGCATATCCTCCAACACCTGGTTGACCCTTTCGGTTTGACCATCGGTCTGTGGATGATAGGCGGTGCTAAAGTTCAGCCGGGTGTCGAGTTCCTCTTGAAGGTTCTTCCAAAACTTAGAGGTAAACTGACTCCCACGGTCAGATACAATCTTCTTCGGAACTCCGTGCAGGCACACAATCTGGGTCATATACAACTCAGCCAACTTTGCGACGGTGTAAGTTGTCTTGACGGGGATGAAGCGAGCCACTTTGGTGAGTCGGTCGACAATCACCCAGATAGAATCAGGACTGGCTTGGGTCCTGGGTAGTCCCGTGATGAAGTCCATTCCTATTTCTTCCCACTTCCATTCGGGGATCTTGAGGGGTTGCAATAGTCCGGAAGGTCTCTGGTGCTCTGCCTTGACTTGCCGGCATGTGTCGCACTTGGCCACATACTCAGCTATTCCCCTCTTTCATGCTGACCCACCAATATTTCTCCTTTAGGTCTTGATACATCTTTGTACTCCCAGGATGTATGGAGTATAAGGTATCGTGGGCTTCTTGAAGGATGAGAGTCTTTAACTCAGGCTTGTCGGGTACGCATATCCAGTTTTCGAACCAGATGGTACCGTGCTCGTCCTTGGAGAATCCGGGGGCTTTACCCTTTCGCATGTTCTGTTGGATCTCCAAGATGTTTGGATCTTCCTTCTGTGTCTCCTGGATCTGGTCTATTAAGACAGGTCTGGTTTCTAGGGCGGCGAGATACGCTCTGGTGGTGATCCCTAGATTCAGTCATTCCATTTCCTTTTATAGCAAGGGGGCCTGATCCTGTATCATGATGGCATTGCAGTACCCTTTTTGACTTAGGGCGTCTGCCACCACATTTGCCTTGCCTGGATGGTAATTGATGCCCAAGTCATAGTCCTTGATCAATTCCAACCATCTCCTTTGCCTGAGGTTCAGGTCCGGTTGGGTGAAAATATACTTGAGGCTCTTGTTGTTGGTGAAGACCTCACACCGATTCCCCACAAGGTAGTGCCTCCATATCTTCAAGGCATGAACCACAACTGCCAATTCCGAGGGTTAGACGGAGGTGGGTCTCATGTTCTTCCTTAGTCTTTGAGTAGATGAGGATATCGTCGATGAATACCACGATGAACTTATCCAAGAACTCCATGAATACATTGTTCATCATGTTCATGAAAAAGGTCGGGGCATTCATGAGTCCGAACGACATCACAGTATACTCGTAGAGTCCATAGCGGGAGGTGAAGGCGGTCTTGGGGATGTTTTCTTCCCTAATCCTAATTTGGTGATACCCTGACCTGAGGTCGATCTTGGAAAACACCGAGGATCCTTTCAGCTGATCAAACAGGTCATCGATGTGAGGCATTGGGTACTTGTTCTTCATGGTTACGTCGTTGAGGGCTATATAGTCCACACACATCCTTTTAGTTTTGTCCTTCTTCATGGCGAAGATGACCAGTGCACCCTAGGGTGAGGTACTCAGTCGGATGTACCCTTTTTGCTCCAGGTCTTCGATGTTGCTCTTGACTTCGGCTAGTTCATTGGCGGTCATCTGGTATGGGCGCTTGGAGATTGGAGTGGTCCCGGGGACAAGCTTGATTTTGAATTCGATGTCCCGCTTGGGAAGCATTCCTGGCAGGTCCTCTAGGAAGATGTCCATGTATTCCTTGACTACGAGCACTTCCTCTAGGGCTAGTGAGTGGAGAGACACCTCACAATGTCTGCGGTTGGTCATCTGAAAAGTGACGGCTTCGCCTTCGGGGATGGTCATAGTTACGGACTTGCTGGCATAGTCGATCACTCCCTTGTGCTTCATCAACCTATCCATCCCTAGGATGAGGTCGAGTCCGGTAAACTTAATGAGGACTGGCTCGGCCCGGAATAATATTCCTTGAATCTCTATTTTACCTTAGGGCTGAACAAGTGGGCTATGGTTTTATTGCCTGGTGTGTCAATCATCATGGGGGCTAGTAGATGGAGCACTTGCAAGTTGTTGGTTTTCACAAAGTCCTCCGAGATGAAAGAGTGTGTTGCTCCAGAGTCAAATAGTATTATAGCTGGTATGGAATTTGCGGTAAACGTACCGAGTACGACTTCAGGAGCTTCCTGAGCTTCCTCCACACTGATGTGGTTGACGCCGGCACAAACCGCCTGGTTGGGTGCCACGCCTTGAGGCTACTTGGGGTGAGGACACTGATGTGCGTAGTGCCCTTCCTTCTGACAGTTGAAGCAGACGACCGGCTTCCCTTAGCGGTCCCTCATGATCGGGGCCTTGGCGGCGGGCGTCGGCTGAGCGGTCAGAGCTGGTGGAGCGGGGCGGGGATGCCCGATGTTGGATCCACCGGTGGCGTGAGGTGGCCTATAGACGGGCCGAGGATGGTAGGCAGGTGCTGGTGGCGGAGGGATGAAGCGGGGCCTCTGAGTGTCCGCCTGATGATGCTTGAACGCAATCATCTTCCTCTTCTTGAGGTCCAACTTATTTTGCTCAGTCTCCTGGATGAGCACTTTGTTCACCAACTGTTGAAAGTCGGTGTAGTTGGTGGCGACGAGCTAGATGGACAACTCATACTTAAGTCCCCAGAGGAACTTGGCCTGGCAGAGGGCGTCGGTTCACACCTCTTCTAGCGCGTAGCATGCCAGACGGTTGAACTCATGGAGATACTCCATGACAGTCCGGCTGCCCTGTTGCAGGTCGCAGTACTCCTACTGTTTCACCACGATGACTCCGGCGAGGACGTGGGTGGCGCGAAAAGCGATGGTGAACTCCGCCCAAGTCACCACGTGGTCCTCCGGTTGGGACTCACGGTAGTTGTCCCACCATTCTGCGGCGGTACCCTGGAGCTGATGAGTGGCAAACGCCACTCTCTCCCGGTCGGTGCAGGGGAGGAGGTCCAACTTCTTCCCTATGGTGCGGAGCCAATCTCCGGCCTCCATAGGGTTTGTGGTTCTAGAGAAGATCGGGGGACGCACGCGCAAGAACTCCGAGAGTTCAGGCGCGGGCACGGGGACTGGTGCACGAGGGGTGGGCTCCACATTCTGTATCCAGTCCAACTTTGCCTGTTGGTGCTGCATCTGGGTGAGGAGGGTGGTAATCAGCTGGTTCTGATTCGCCATCATCTCCGCCAAGGTGGGGTGGTTGGCGGATGGCGGCCCAGTCTGACGTTGGCCCGTTGCACCCCAGTTGGGCACAACACTTCTGGGCAAACCGTTGCTTGCCCCTTCTCCGTTGTTAGACCCGGTATTCTGGTTGTCAGCCATCTTCTGAACACATAAGATCTTTAGTCATAAGATAAAAGCTTTAAAACAAGTTTTTAACCAGGAATAGCCTAGAGGGGCTCACACACATATATAAGTGGTAAAAAGTGTTCATTACATCAAAGTTTTTATTTTATCTTACCCACAACACAAGTTGTTGCAGGTAGCACCACATACACAAAATTCATTCATTCATTAATCAACGATGGCTATTGTCTACTCGCCATCGGAGGCGGCCTCCGTGCTCTTGGAACCATGAGGGTTCTGAGGGACGGTGGGCTCGAGAAAGTTCTCGATTATGGGGTCGAAGATGATGGCGGGGCGTGGGGCAGGAGCGGTGGAGCTGGATGGTCCGGGGGCCGTGTGGCGTGGCGGGATCCTCTTGGGGCGAGGGGCGGGCTCGCGGATGGACTTCTTCCTCCTCGGGATGAGGGGGACCATCTCCGCTATGGCCTTCTACAGTTGTATAATCTTACGCTGCAGCTCGCCGTTTTGTTGGATCAAGTTCTTCGTCTCCCGACAAAGGAACTCGACCACCTCGTGGTGCTCCTCGGCGTCAAGCACGGCCTCGGTATGGAGATCGTCCATGTCCTGAAGAAGGCGCGTCTACCAGTCCATGACCGGATCATGATCGGAGTGAACTTCGATGTAGATGCTACGGTGGGCACCGGGAGTGCGCTTCGGCACGAGCCGGAAGGACGTGTTCTGAAGACGATCATCAGAGATCATCCTTATCTCCATGAGGGCTTGGAGGGTGACACGTTGGCACGCGACATCGAAGGTTGGGCCCCCAAGTGCTGCCGTGAAGAACGGCAGGTGCTCGCCGGATCCATGGAACTCGGGCTCAAAGAGGAACCTAAGGAAGGTGACCATCATACGGAGCTCCCTGACGAAGCCGTCGAAGTAGCAGCAGAAGTTGTGCACTTGGTAGACCAGCATCTACAAAAACAACAAGTTGAAGAAAAAGTAAGGAGAGGAACAAAGTTATAAAGTAGGTTTTCGTGAAATAATTTTTATGCAGCTAAGGGCTAGGCTGCTCCGTTTGGCTTCCTACAGTCAAGTCGGCTCTGATACCATCTTGTGATGCCCCGATTTATCAAATTAGGACATTATTGAATTTCCAGAGAAAAACAATAATACAAGAGGTTCGTCATGCGACACGTACATACGAGCAATCATCCGTGGTACGCAGACCACATTATTACAAAAGAGTAAAATTAAAATAAGTAAATAAAAGCATGACGAACGCCCTGTTCAGGATCTTCTTCTTGACTGGGTCGCTACTCCAGACCATCCTCATAGTAGGCATCCTCTGAATTGTGTGTCCAACGGGTATGAGTACAAAAAGTACTCAACAAGCCACTGCCAATGCAAATGCAATAGTAATGCAGGGTAATAATAAAGGAAGGATAATGGCTAAAAGTGCAGAAAAGTACATTTTCCAGTTGTTGCGTTTAGTGTAGTCAGGTTTAATCATGCGGAATAATAAACATGAACATCATAATACCATCTAACTCGAGGAGTACGTTTTCCCTCCTCGCACAACTCCCCAACAGCAAAGTGTAATGAGATGACCCATACCACGGGAACTCGTGCGAAAACCTCAGCATGAAATGCTCCAAGCGATAACCACGCGCTCTAGGTTTCGCCGGTGCGCCGGGCCGCATCCCGGCTAACGTCGCACCCCCTTTTGCGCCACGTCGGTACAAGCCACCCACAGGTGCTGCTTGAACCATCTCCAAGTGGTGGCCTCGGTTTGGAACACTCCATACATTAGTTACGACATACCCATTAGACTTGTGGTTAGTACTGAAGTGTATTGCAACGGATCCCGCAGATCGGTCCTTATAGTGCCCCGGGTGCTACTGACCAATGCCCTAGCTTGCACCCGGAACCCACCATGCATACACTCACAACCAAAACTCTATCACCAATAGCATTCCAGAGATAAGAATAACGGGGATCATATAGTAGATTCCAATCGCTACGACTCATTTTTAATCCTATAGAAATCGTGTCGATACATTGGAAACTAGCTAATAGTACTAATAATATGGTGACAAGGAGTTTAGGCTAGATAGCATGGCTTGGGTTGCACATCAAGGTCGGGGGATCCTAGTAAATATATTGTAAGGGTTTCATTTGACTAATGCATGTATATCCTACGTGTTTTAGCGATAGTTTAGTAAAACATGGGTTCAATATGCTCAAAAGGTTGGTTTGATGACATGCCTTGTTCAGTGAAAGGCGACGGGGGAACTTCCGGGTAATACTCCGGCTCCTCGGCGGCGTCGTAGTCTTCTCGATATAAATAATAAACATAACATTCAATAAAACAACCCAAAATCACACAATAAGCATATATGTTTTTGATTGGATTAAATTAGGGGAAATCAAGTAATTAACCTTCTGAAATCATTATCTAAATTGGTAGGGTCAATTTTTATGGAGTTAAGAATTTTCTAAAAGTAATTATGAATATACCCTAAAGTGCATTTGAATAGTTTATTAAATAAATATAAAATACTCAAAGTAGACATACTATTTTTATTGCACTAACATGTAGAGAATAAAATTATGAATTTTATGGAATTGAAATGGTAATTTTTGGAGTTAAAATATGCAATATATGAATTTTATAAGTTTAAAACTATTTCTGGAAATTAATTTAAATCCAAACACAAGCGTCGGTCCACGGCGAACCGGGTTCACCGTGAACCCGCACACTGTGCGCGTGCACCGGATCCAGATCCGCCATGTGATCGTGATCAGATGGCCACGGGCGAGGCGGGTTGTTTAAATGAAAATGGACGCGTGAGATTAAAAGGCCGAACCGGTACGCGATGGACGACCTAGATTCATCGCGGGTTTTAAATACTAACGAACGCACGAGTTTGCACCGTACCGCTTCGCTCAGATCTAATGGCGTGGATTAAATCGCACATGCGATATAACCTGCGTCGCCCGATCGCGATCGCATGGCCGCGATTGAATCCGACATGGCACGGGTACTTTACCCGTGCCGGTCGTCTTCTCCGGTGACGGCGAGTGGGCTAGAGGCCACGGCGAGCGATGGCGGCCGGATCTAAGGGCTAAAACGGAAAGGGGACACCACGGGGATCACGAGGGTACCGTTAGCGGGAACAATGGTCATCGGAGCATGGCCGACGACGAGCGGGGGCGGCGAAGGTGTTCGGGTCCTCATCGGCGATGGTGTTCCGGCGGTGTTGGGGGAATATATTTCCCTTAAACAGGGGCCAAATGACGTCAGCCTTCGACAGCCTTCGGCCCAGAACCAGGTACTGTCGGAGCCTGTTTTCTCTAAGTGTTGTTTCCAGGTCCCAAGGTGCCTTACGGGGCCCGTAGCTTCGGAGCCCCTAGACCAGGAGGTCCGGCCCGGAGCCCCCAATTCAGGCCCGGACGCAGGCCGCCAGAGGCCACCCTCCGAGAGCCAAGCCCGGAGGCCGCCCTCCGGGAGCCCAGTTCGGAGGCCACCCTCCGGGAGCCAAGCCCGGAGGCCGCCCTCCGGGGGCCCAGTTCGGAGGCCACCCTCCGGGAGCCAAGCCCGGAGGCCGCCCTCCGGGGGCCCAGTTCGGAGGCCACCCTCCGGGAGCCCAGTTCGGAGGCCACCCTCCGGGAGCCAAGCCCGGAGGCCGCCCTCCGGGAGCCCAGTTCGGAGGCCACCCTCCGGGAGCCAAGCCCGGAGGCCGCCCCCCAGGGGGGCCAATGCGGAGGTCGCCCTCCAGAGCCAAGTCCGGAGGCCACCCTCCGAGAGCCAAGCCCGGAGGCCACCCTCCGGAGTCCTGTTCGGAGGCCATCCTCCGAGAGTCAAGCCCGGAGGCCACCCTCCGGAGCCAAGTCCGGAGGCCGCCCTCCGGAGCCAAGTACATACCGGGGGCCCCCCGCCCCTGGTATGTCGTTTAGCTGGTCAAAGCCTGGCGCGGCCTGGCGCAGCCTGACACGCCAATAAAGCTGTAAAGCTGTCTAGCACCTTTTGTATTGTAGCTAGCTCCTTTTCCCCTCTCTGCCCCTACGAGCCTGAGGCTCATGGGGGGCATCCCAGTCTTTTCCTTTGGCCTGCGTGCCTATATAAGCAGGGCCAAGCCCTTGTAGCAGGGGGCCATGAGACCCTGTAGTTCTCTTCTCCACACTAAGGCACACCATGCCCAATCCACCATGAACTGGACGTAGGGCTATTATCCCCCAGGGGAGGCCCGAACCAGTATAAACCCCTTCTCCCTCTGAGGGAACCCATCGAGGTTCATTATCCACATCATACTCCACCACAGAAAAACCTGCTGGAACTAACGCAATTGTTCCAACAGTTGGCGCCGTCCGTGGGGAACTTAGTCCTAGAAGCTAAGTTCTCTACCACTGCCTGCAACCCGAAGTGCGCCCGAGGGGGGAGCATCGAGGCTTTCTCACTTCGCGGACCCTCCGGCAAGGGGCTTCGAGAGCAGATCGAAGGCCACCTTCGCCTTCCTCCACCCTTCGCATACCGGAGCCCACTCTCCGGCAAGGGGCTCCGCTCCACGTTTCAAAGGTCATCGGAGCCCGAGGGCTGCAAGGTAAGTACCGCCCGAAGCCTTACTCCGATGCACCAACCTGCAGTTACATTAACATAAGCTCGAAGTCTTGCCTCGCTTTACTTAAAAACCGAAGCCATGCTTCGCTTTACTTAAAAAACCGAAGCCATGCTTCGCCCTATTTAAACCCGAAGCCATGCTTCGCCGTGTTCAACAACCGAAGCCACGCTTCGCCTTGTTCAAAAACCGAAGCCATGCTTCGCTTTACTTAAAAACCGAAGCCATGCTTCGCTTTACTTAAAAAACCGAAGCCATGCTTCGCCCTATTTAAACCCGAAGCCATGCTTCGCCGTGTTCAACAACCGAAGCCACGCTTCGCCTTGTTCAAAAACCGAAGCCATGCTTCGCTTTACTTAAAAACCGAAGCCATGCTTCGCTTTACTTAAAAAACCGAAGCCATGCTTCGCCCTATTTAAACCCGAAGCCATGCTTCGCCTTATTTAAACCCGAAGCCACGCTTCGCCTTATTTAAAAACCGAAGCCTTGCTTCGCTTTATTAAACCCGGAGTACCCCTCCGAAGGCTACACAGTGCCCCCGGGCCCGTAGCAGTGGGCTAAAAGGACTCCGGGCCACTGGCCCGACGCGTCCAGGGATTCCGGGCTCCGCGCCCGAAGCATCCCAGGGATTCCGGGCTCCGTGCCCGAAGCATCCCAGGGATTCCGGGTTCCGCACCCGAAGCATCCCAGGGTCGAAGGTGACCCAGAGTCGAAGGTGGCTCAGAGTCGAAGGTGGCTCACACTATCACAGGTTCGGTGAATCCACACCAAATATCCTTCTCATTACAGGACCAAGTTCTGAAGCCTTGCTTCATTATCTAAACACGCTCCGAAGCCTGGCTTCGCGTGCTCATACACTATACGCCTAAGCGTCTCGAAGTCATACTTCGCCATAATCTAAGTGCGTTTCAGAGCCCCGCTCACGCACAGCATCCAAACCCCGGCATGCCAAAGCATGCTTCGCTCAAATTGGGTATGCGGAAGCCTTGCTTCGCACCAAATTGATGCGTTCGGAGCCCGTAAGAGGCCCTCGCTCGGTACAAATCCAAAAATCCGAAGCCGCCGAAAAGGCGCACCCCTTCGCATGTTTATTTTTTGCCCGCACCAGCAACGGTTATATCCCTAACTGCCACGAGCAAAAAGGGGGGAAGAATGTATGCGAGGTGTGCGAGTGTAATGCGCAATGCGAGCGTGACAAGCTAAGCGTTCGAAGCCAAACAACACGAAGCATACAGACAAAGTGTGCGAAGATAACAAGCTCAATTCATTGTATGTTGTGAAGTGTGTTACAAACATGCTTCGGAAACAAAACTACGTATAATCTGTATCTAAGCCTAAGAAGAACCGTGTGCGAGCCCCCGACCCTCGCTTGCCCTTTCTTCGGCCAGGGCCACCTCGGCTGGACGTTGCCTCGTCGGAGCCCGCTCTCCCTCGACCGGCCCGTCCAGGCTCCGAAGCCCACAGGCTCCGACTTCCGCTTGCAGGTTGCTCCAAGTTCGCGAAGCAGGCGGGGCCGTGTCGAAAGCAGAAAAGTCTAGGGCTTCGTCGCTCGCTAACACTGTTCGCGAAGGCAAAGGTAAGGGGCTCTGAAGGGGCTCCGCCTTCACAGCGGCTAGCAAGTCATGAGCTATTTCGGAGATGGCTTCGCCCCTAGGCCCCCTCGGAAGCTTAAACCGAGGGGGGCCTTCGGACCTAGCTACTTCAAGAATCGCCCACAGTTGCCGAAGCCCGTCAGAGTCCTCGAGGACTTCGAGGTCTATGCTCGAAGGCTGAGCCTGGGCAGGTATAAAAAACCCCCGCATTCATATTAATAAACTGATAAGTTTTTACAAAGCCTACAACTAGGTATTACAAGAAAGCCTAAGGAGATCTACACCTTCGGAGGCGGAGTCGTCGAGGTCGAAGGCTTGTCCGAGTCGGCGGGCCCCTTGAACCGGCGTTGTCGAAGGGCCTTCATAAGGTCAAGGACTGCCTCGCAGCCTTGCTCCTTCCAAGGTTCCTGCAGCCGCCGCCAGGCCCCTCGGACTTCGCCCGGAGGCGTCACCAAGTGCGGACCCCCGAAGGCCACTGGGGTCACGGAGGTCGCAGCCCGAAGGTGGTCACACCCCGCGGCATGGAGCAGATGCAGCACCCCTTGGCCCGCGACGCGACCGGCCATAAGAGCGAAGCCCGTCAGCGCTTCGTCCGCTACCGAAGCCGCAGTCTTCAAGAAATCGGCGCGGTCCCCTATCGGGTCCTGATCGCCAAATTCCGGAGTCCGGCACTCGGTCCCTATCTTTTCAAGGACCTCAGTCAGGCTCTGGGTGGCCTTGCCAAGATTAGCCACGACAAAGCTTTCAAGATCCCGAGCTCGCTGGCGGAGCTTCTCGTTCTCCTTCGCCTGACGGGCCTCGGCGTCCTTCGAAGCTTGGAGCTCCGCGCGGAGCCGAGTCGTCTCCGAGGCCAAGGCTTCCTTCGCCTCAGCAGCCGAAGCCTCGGCCCGCCTCCGCTTCTCGGCCTCCTCTAAGACCTCGCGGCGAAGGGCCTCCTTCTCTTCCGCGAGGCGCTCCATCCGCCGGTCAGCAGCAGTCGAAGCTGCCGCGTTCAGTGCGAGGGCCTGCAGGGATTCAAGAAACCCTAAGTATTAACCAAGAGACAAAGTATAGTTCGAAGCTGCAAGGGGCTCCGCTCACCCGCATGAGGACTTCGTTCGAGCTAACGAAGAGCTCCGTAGGATCTCGGTGGCTAAGCTGGGCCACCAAGTCCCCCTCCTCCGCAGTAGCGCAGGCCTCGCGGAAGCCGAGGATCGCCGCCGCCGTCACGCCCCCCCTCGGCTTGAAGGGGTGAATCACCGCCACGGTGGTCTCCTCGGACTCCGGCAAGGCGGGGCTCAGGCCCACCACGTCGACATCTTCTTCGCCTCGAGGGTCCGTACGGTCTCCGCCGCCCTCGCCGTCGGACGAAGTGCTCTCGGACTCCGACCCACTGCCGCTGCCGCTGCCGCTGCCGCTGCTGCTGCTGCTTGAAGCCTCCGCAGGCTTCGCTTCGGCGGGCTTCGACCCACCTTCGCCTGCCGGCTTCGCCATAGTGGGCCTCGCATCATCTTCGTCCTCTGCGAAAAGCCAAGTCAAAACTTGCACATTGAAGAGAAGCATGCGAAAAGAAAAAGGGTTTACCATCATCAGAGATCTCCTGGAAGGAACCAGGGGCTAAGTGTGTCCTCCAGCCCCCTCGCTGCGAAGCTGGCGCATCCGCCTTCGCGCCCGAAGCTGGTTCCGCCGGGGCATCCGTGGCCTCCTTGGCAACCGGAGTGCGCGCATCGGCCTCCTCCTCCGAAGCCCTCGCCGCCAGGGGCTTCGCGGCCTTCTTGGGGGTCGGAGTAGCTGCGGGCTTCGCCGCAGCCTCCCCCGAGGCGTCCGCTTCGTCCTCGTCCCCCCTCTTCCTCTTGGCTCCGGCCGACGAGGCAGCCAGGTGGGCGAAGTCCGGCAGAGCGGGGAGCCCTCCGAGGCCAAGCGCGGTCCACACTCTGTTCCAGCGCTCCCAGGACCCCACCAGGGCGAGGCGCTGGTTCTGCTCCTCGGGGGTCGGAGTCCCAACGACCCGGTCCGCCGCCGCGATGGCCTCCTTCGGGGTCCTCATGTCGAGGTCGGCTACGCGAAAAGGTTGAGTCAGGAGCAAGCATTCGAAGTATTAAAAGCAAGAAGAGCGCGAAGCCTTACAGAAGCGGTCGAAGGCCAGCTCGCTGAGTTCGCCTCGGCCCGAAGCTTGGAAAAGACCCTCCGGCCAAGAGCGCGCGAGGGGGCTGAGCCGAAGGGTGATGAACTCCTCCGCGAGGTCCCTCATGCTCATCTTCGCCGCCACCCTTCGGAGCAGCGAGATCCTCGAGTGAAGAAGGCCGTCGCTGGTCGTCACCACCCCTTCGCGCCGGTACAGGATGTGGGCGTTGGTACTTCGAAGGGGAGAGTTCGCGCCGACGGAGGCGTAGAACCACTCTTGGTCCCATCTCGAATACCACTTGCTGTTTACAGCCCTCGCAGGGAAGGCGTCTTGGAACTCCTTCCGGAGCTGGAAGTTGGCACTGCCGAAGGCCAGCGCCCTCTTGACGCGGTCCGTCCCCTCCCTGGGCTTTGGCTGGCAGTTGGCATCATGAAGAGCAACGAAGACATCCGCGCGGCCCTCGCAGCCTTCGGCCCTCATGGCCCACTCAAAAACAGCTAGCCTCGCCACTGCGTTGGGCGAAAGCTGAGGGAGCTCGAGATTGTAGGCCTTGAGGACTTCGCTCAGCATCCCCACCGCAGGCAGTCCGAGGCCGGCCTCGAAGAAGGCTTCAAACACCACCACTTCGTCAGCACGAGGCTTCGGTATGGCCTCAGACTTCTCCGGAACCCTCAGTTGGATTTTCGCTGCAATCTTCCCCTCGCAGGCCCTCCGGACGGACTCCTCCGTGGAAATCGAAGCCCTCATCTCCAGGGTCTGCTCGAACCTGTCGGAGGGCGTCCGAAGGTCCCTCGGCCCCAGTCGCCTAGCTGCAGGCTTCGCTGCCGCGGCCGCTGCTGCCGCCGCCTGCACTTGGGCGGAGCCCGAGCTCGAGCCCAAAACCGGGAGCTTCGCCACTGCCTTCTTCGGCATTCTGATCAGACTCCGGATCGAAGGGCTAAAGGATGGCGAAGGGCTAGAAGCTAGCGAAGGTCGCTCTGCGAGGCTAGGAGGAAGAGGAGAGCGAAGGTGGTAAGGCGGTAAGAAAGAAGTGAATGAAAGTGTGCCGGAGCTGCACGCGGTAAGTCTCTATTTATAGGCGCAGTAAGAATGCCAACCGTCATGGGCCGAGCCCACCGCCAGATGGGCCTTCGGCGAAAGCGAATCAAGCCCAAGCAAGGTAACGGTAACTTTTCTGACCGTTGCGGAGCCGTTCGGGCTCCCCGAGGCCGCTCTGGCACGAGCATTTATTACCCCCAGGAATCGAGGTCTTCTTCGGTCCTGGCTCCGGAGGTACGTTTCCTCTGAAGTGTTTTCAGGTCATTTGTCCTAAGGGCGCGTGCACCCCTTCGTTCCGAAGGCCTACACGCGAGGGGCTACTGTTGGGGGAATATATTTCCCTTAAACAGGGGCCAAATGACGTCAGCCTTCGACAGCCTTCGGCCCAGAACCAGGTACTGTCGGAGCCTGTTTTCTCTAAGTGTTGTTTCCAGGTCCCAAGGTGCCTTTCGGGGCCCGTAGCTTCGGAGCCCCTAGACCAGGAGGTCCGGCCCGGAGCCCCCAATTCAGGCCCGGACGCAGGCCGCCAGAGGCCACCCTCCGAGAGCCAAGCCCGGAGGCCGCCCTCCGGGAGCCCAGTTCGGAGGCCACCCTCCGGGAGCCAAGCCCGGAGGCCGCCCTCCGGGGGCCCAGTTCGGAGGCCACCCTCCGGGAGCCAAGCCCGGAGGCCGCCCTCCGGGGGCCCAGTTCGGAGGCCACCCTCCGGGAGCCAAGCCCGAGGCCGCCCTCCGGGAGCCCAGTTCGGAGGCCACCCTCCGGGAGCCAAGCCCGGAGGCCGCCCTCCGGGAGCCCAGTTCGGAGGCCACCCTCCGAGAGCCAAGCCCGGAGGCCACCCCCCAGGGGGCCCAGTGCGGAGGTCGCCCTCCAGAGCCAAGTCCGGAGGCCACCCTCCGAGAGCCAAGCCCGGAGGCCACCCTCCGGAGTCCTGTTCGGAGGCCATCCTCCGAGAGTCAAGCCCGGAGGCCACCCTCCGGAGCCAAGTCCGGAGGCCGCCCTCCGGAGCCAAGTACATACCGGGGGCCCCCCGCCCCTGGTATGTCGTTTAGCTGGTCAAAGCCTGGCGCGGCCTAGCGCAGCATGACACGCCAATAAAGCTGTAAAGCTGTCTAGCACCTTTTGTATTGTAGCTAGCTCCTTTTCCCCTCTCTGCCCCTACGAGCCTGAGGCTCATGGGGGGCATCCCAGTCTTTTCCTTTGGCCTGCGTGCCTATATAAGCAGGGCCAAGCCCTTGTAGCAGGGGGCCATGAGACCCTGTAGTTCTCTTCTCCACACTAAGGCACACCATGCCCAATCCACCATGAACTGGACGTAGGGCTATTATCCCCCAGGGGAGGCCCGAACCAGTATAAACCCCTTCTCCCTCTGAGGGAACCCATCGAGGTTCATTATCCACATCATACTCCACCACAGAAAAACCTGCTGGAACTAACGCAATTGTTCCAACAGGCGGGGTTCAGTGGCAACAGAGGGGTGGATGAGGACCGGGTGACGTCGGTGATCACACGGGTGCGGTCGCCGAGGGTGGAGGAGGTCTTCGGCGACGGCGAATGATGGCTGGAGTGCGGGCGGCGGAGGGGTGTTAAAAACCAGAGCATGGGCATTCTGTTCGTTCTCGCAGCGTGTGAGCGTAGGTGTCTAACGCGTACGCACTAGGGGCTTAAATAGGGACACTGGCGGGGGAAAATGGGTGGTGTATACATGGAAAGTGGAGGGGGGGTCTTCAATGGTGCCAATGAGGCTCAGCCATGCACGCGCAGTGCGATCCCAGGGTGTAATCGCGAGGATTAACGAGGGGAAACAGCCGGCAGGGCTTGGTGGACCGATTAATGGCTCCAATTTAATTGGAGAGGGGCCGGAGAGGTGGATCCGAGGGCGAGGTCATCGGCCGGCGGGATCCGGGGGCGATGGCGTGAGGTGGACGACGGTCCTAACAGGCAGGGGCCACAGGTCAGTGGGGCGCGGGTGTGGGCGTGGTAACGGGGCGAAACCGATAGGTGGGGTCGGGCGGTCGGGCGCGCGCGCGAAGGGAGAGGGGATCACTGACAAGCGGGGCCCAGGTGTCAGTCCGAGGCATGGGAAGGGAGTGGGTTGGGCCGGCCGGTTGGGGGAGATTGAGGGTGGGAGGCCCGTTACTGTTTCGATTATTTTCCGAATAAAAATAATTACAGAAATTAGTTTAAAATATTTGGGCTACTTCCAAGGGTTATAAAAATTTGTAAAAATTCTCAAAAATATATCTTGGCCTTGGGATCACATACAAAATTTTCTAGCCTCTGGTTTGGTCATGTCACCTAGGTTCTAGTTCAAATAAGCTAAGAAGGGCATTAAAGGTATTTCAAAGTAAATGATTTCCAGAGAAAAATATATTAAATGGTATTTTTATTTATCTGAAAATTTGGGGTGTTACAGTGGGTGACATCTTCTTTGATGAGCTTCTTGTGGTCCTCAGTGAACCGTCGCATCTTTTGCTTGACCTGTGGGGCGACCGGATTGACGTGAAGTTCATGCTAGATCAGCTCCCAAGGTACACTTGGCATGTTAGAGGGTTGCCAGGCGAATATGTCATTGTTAGAGCGAAGGAAGTTGGTGAGCACACTTTCCTATTTAGGATCAACCGCGACCCCGATTAGAGTTGTCTTGGAGGGATCATCTTCTGATAGCCAAATACTCTTGTACTCGACTAGCAACGGTGTCAGCGCAGTCGGCTACGGTGCCGAACTCGGGAGCGCGAGTCACGACTGACATGGTCTTGGCATCCTGGAGTATCTCTATCATGCGGATAGATATGTACAGGGCCTAGCACAATGCGATGCTGTCCTGCTCGCAAGCATGCGAGGTGGTGACGTCGCCCTTCATGGAGAAGGTCCCTCCTAGTCCTCGAATCTTGAGGACCAAGTATGTGTAGTGGGGCACCGCCATGAACTTGGCGAGTGAATGTCTTCCAAGGATGGCATGATACGCAGTCTCAAAATTAGCCACGTAGAACTTCACCGAACATCACCGGCAAGGTGATTGTGCCAAGGGGAAGGTATGCCTTCCCTAGGAATATCCCGTAAAAGGGAGTGTCGGTCTTCTAGAGCGCCGATTTGTCAATGCCGACAGCCCCCAATGTCCCTTTGAATAGGACATCGAGGCCACTTCCCCCATCGACTAGTACCCTCTTCTGGCAGACCTTCACGATGACAGGGTCAACGACGAGCAGGAAGTGCTAGGGTTTGGGGACACCAGTCCACTAGTCCCAGCAGTCAAAGGTGATTGGAACATCAGACTATCAGAGGTGCTCCGACACCTCGGTGCTGATGGCGTTGACGCAACGGGTCATTAGCTTCTATTGGCGCTTCATCTCGGAGGCCACCATGCCTCCAAATATCATGGAGACCATTCGGGCGGCCTCCTGGAAATCGTTTCTCCCCAAAGGAGTGTTGTATTTTCTCCTGGTAGCTTCAGGTCTTCTTTCATCGGTGTCCCGCCGATGCTTATTGGGCCGATGGGACGTTCTAGCTTCTCTCAACCATCTTGTTCTTCAACTTAAAACAATTCCATGTAGTGTGATTGCCGTTAGGATGAAGGATGAAGTGCTTATCTAGTAGTTCCCACAAGGCCGCGTTATCTCTGTCTCGTGACCGAGTGATGTGGTTTCCAATCATGGTCTCCATCTCCTTCTTATTTTCTGGAAGGCGAGGCCGGCCGCAGTCGGCGCAATCTTCGAAGGTGGGCGATTAGTGGGCCGTGGGTGACCGGAGGGCCACAAGCGATCGGCGATGCTCATCCCTCTTCTTTCGATCTTCATTGATGTTGTGCAGCCTCAGGAGCATCTTCTCCCGTTCGGTGTATTCATCATTAGCGAACTGTTCGGTGACAATGATCAGATGGCAAGGATTAACTGGCTCATACATTATCACGTTGCGGAACAGCTCGGATGGCTTCCTCAAGCCATCATGGAATGTAGATATCACGTCGGCATCGTAGATGCTAGCGACGATGTGACGCTTCTCAGAGAATCGGCTGAATGTACTCGCGCGGGGACTCTCCTTCTCTTTGGTGAACTTGGCGTAGATCATGTTGGGAGAAGGGTCTCTACCACGTCCCCCGGTAGTTGGTGAAGAAGACATCGCACATGTCATCTCACGAGTTGATGGAGCCTTCCAGGAGTGAAACCAGCTAGTTGAAAGCCGAAGCCGACAACATGACTAGGAGGTAGATGACAATGACGTCTAGATCTCTTCCTGCTGCATGAATGGCGGTGTAGTACAGTCGTAGCTAGTGGGACAGGTCAGTTTTACCGTCATATGGTGTGATTCCAACCAGCCGGAAGTGGTGTGGCACTCGACGTGTCGCATCCACATGGAGAAGGCGAGAAACCCATCACAATGAAGGTCGTGGTGGTCAGCATGACCATCATTCGGGACTTCGTGGTCGCGATCGTACTGATCATGACGACGCCACTCCCCCCACTCCTGTCCTTGTTGTCGATGAAGAAGGAGGTTGCGGACGTTGATGCGACCGTTGATGATCTGGTGAGCGTCTCCGACGAGAGAGCTTCCTCCATGTTCACTCGGATGTCCGTGCTCCCACAGCCTAGATAGCTAGGAGTGACGGCTCCGAGATGGCGATGGTGGTGGATGAGAGAGCGGCGTCCCTACTAATAGCTTGTGCCCTCTAGAGCTTAGGTGTGTCAGGGAGCATCGCTACAGCTCTCTCGATGGTGATAAGGTTGGCAGTATGCGTTCGGTACACGTCATGGCCTTGAAAGGACATGATGTAAGTAGCGGGTCCATCTTGTCGAGGGACTCCTGCTCCTCCTTGGGCCCTTGCACGCTGATCACATCTGGCGGAGTTCCACCTCTGATGCTCTTAGCAATGGGTGCAAGACTCGGCACCGTCGGATGGTTTGTCCTCCGAGATAGCCATGACGACTGCCATTACAACAACCGTGGGAGTAGCCCGGGAGGTCGGTGAAGTTGGTCGATGGTGTAGGTCGTTGGCGACCGTGATGAACCGTCGGCGCTGGACGATGCATCCTCCAGGGTTGGCGAAGATGACAAAGTCCGCGGGGGTGTCGGAGGTCCCCCACAGATGACCTTTGTAGAGTGTCTTCAGTGGAGTGGTCCGCCGCGACACCTGAATTGTCGATGAAGCTGGTGTCACTACCGGCCTAGGTGAAGTCTTCGCCCTCAACGAAGCAGTGGTGGGAACTAGTTGGTTCATGCAGTCACTGATGAAAGTCAATCTTCCAAAAGCGAATACGGTGTCCTTGGGCACCTTACTGTTAAACTTGCAGATGACGGCCATCGATCCGATCAGCACGCCACAAAACTCCTCCCCTACCTGGCACACCAGCTATCGTTGCATTGGAACGACAAGCCTACAGTGGTACCTGTAGTATGATTTGTGTAGGAAGAAAGGAGGAGTAGCGACTATGGATTCGATGGTTACCCAGGTTGAGAGGGGCAAGAAAGGGGTAAAAACAATGAGGAGACAAACACGGGAGGATTTTAGACAGGTTTAGGCTTCCCAGACGATAATAACCTTACTCCTATGTTTGTATGGATGAATGGGGGGTGTCTGTATGAGTCGGTTCCTCAGTGTCGTGTATGCACGTGTCTGTTGTCCGACGACTTCAGAGTGTGCCCTTCTCAAGGCATCCCCTAATCCTTTTATATGAGAAGGACTAGGGAGTTACAAGAATTAACCATAACATTGATAGCATGGGGAAACAACCACATAACAACCAGCATAAGTTCCTTTAATTGGCGCTAATAACTGTCATTAAGGCGTTGGCGTTGATTGGAGATAAACGTCGGCATTGATTGGACATAACTGTTAGGCAGATAGCCCTGGGCTGACCATTGACATCTCACTACTCGGGCACATCCGCTCCCGAGTGGGAAGCTTGGTGGTCGGAAAGTCCTTCATAGGTTGGCCTAGTCAGCAGTCGGCGATCAGAGCGAAACCACTCGGTGGGGTACCCTGGATCGTATCCCCGATAGCACCCATACAGAAATCCATTGTTTCATTTTCACATTTGTTTGGGTCATTTTTTCTTTGTATTTATTTCCTCCTTCCTGGTAGCGCCGCCACATAGGGACTGAAGCCATTCGTCTGGTTGTTCATTGGTTCCCTTTGTCTTCTGTCTCTACATAGACTCGACTTTCCTAGAAGGAAATTTCCATTTAGCTGATTTTTGTTGTGCATATCGAGGTGTTAGAGTTTACTACAGTTATTTACTCACTCCGGTACAAGAAAACATGTCGTTTTAGCCTTGTGTTCGTTGTATAACAAAACAAGTTGTTTTGTTTTTTTACCCCGAGTTGGTCAAGTTTGCCCCTCGTGCATGCAGTTGTAATTAAAAGACTGCATGCGCGCAGTGGCAAAAAGGAGGACTGCATGCAACGCCACCGAGATTCGATCTCGGGTGTGTAGCTCAAAAGACTGTGTCTAGGACCACTAAGCTACAAGATGGAATACGAAGAGTTGTTGCACGCTATGATATGTGTTGTATTTAATATGGGCAAAGAAGGGAAAATACCCCCTAAGAGCAAATCCAGCAGGGCCCCTACTCAAGCCCTCAAACTCCACTTTGAGAGCCCGCAAGAAAAAATGAAGTCCAACAAAGCCCCTAGTTCGCTCTCAAAAATAGGAGGCTTCTCAAAGCAGGCCATCAAGCCCTCATCCGTAGGAGCCCCCTATCGTGGCTCTCATTTTTGCCACATCGGCGCACTCCTTCCCGTAGCCTATCTCGCGAGCGCAGTCACTAGGTTTTCCTGCCGCTGCTGTTGATTTCTTGCCACCACTGTCGATACGCACGATGGAGAGAAGCAAAATTTTTGCTAGTTCATCGCTTGGCGCAAGTGCCGAGGGCCCCACGGCCGACGTGCGAAGGAGAGACGTGCTCGCTCTACCGCTGATGCTGCTCGTGCGTGACAATGCTGCTCGGAATCTCAAGTATATTTTTTCCTAAAAATATGTTTTTGGTGCACAATGTAATCTACATTTTTATATCTTTCTAGTGCATAATCTACATTTAATTTTTATTAGTTTAATTACACACAAGTTCTTTATTTTCATACCTATGCCTGATTGCGCCCCTGGTGAGTTATCAACAACTTTTACATATGTCACAAGGATATTGGTCACGGATGTTGTCTGAGGACACTGAGCTTGATGATATTTCTGTTTTTCCAATTTGTACTCAACCAATTATGTCTCAATTAAGTGGTAGTGAACCTGTTGTACCCAAAAAAAAGTCGATCCGTGTTGCCAACTACTCTCAACAAGAAGATATTCGGCTATGTGATTCGTGGGATAACATTACCATGGATCCTATCACGAGAAATGAGCAACTTACTAAAGCATATTGGAAATGAATTCATGACGGTGGTCTCCGTGCTCTCGGAACCACGAGGGTTCTGAGGGACGGTGGGCTCGAGAAAGTTCTCGATTATGGGGTCAGAGACGAGTGCGGGACGCGGTGCAGGAGCGCTGGAGTTGGATGGTTCGGCCGTCGAGGGGTGGGGCGAGGGGCAGGCTCGCGGATGGGCTTCCTCCTCCTCGGGACGAGGGGAATCATCTCCGCAATGTCCATCTGCAGCTGCATAATCTTGCGCTGGAGCTCACCGTTTTGTTGGATCAAGCTCTTCGTCTCCTGACGAAGGAACTCGACCGCCTCATGATGCTCCTCGGCGTCCATCACGGCCTCGGTATGGAGATCGTCCATGGCCTGAAGGAGGCGCGTTTGCCGGGCCATGACCGGATCGCGATCAGAGTAAACTCCGATGTAGATACTACAGTGGGCACCGGGAGTGCGCTTCGGCACGAGCCTGGAAGGACTGAGTTTTGAAGACGATCGTCGTAGATCATCCTCAACTCCATGAGGGCTTGGAGTGCGACGCGTTGGCATGCGACGTCGAAGGTTGAGCCCCCAAGTGCTACCGTGAATGACGACAGGTGTTCTCCGGACCCGTGGATGGTGAGGGAGACGTCGCAGGGTATACGGCGAACTCTTCCATGTACACCCCATGGAACTCGGGCTCGAAGAGGAACCCGAGGAAGGTGACCATCATGCGGAGCTTCCTGACGAAACAGTCAAGTTGAAGAAAAGTGAGGGGAGGAACAAAGTTTATAAAGTAGGTTTTCGAGAAATAGTTTTCTACAACTATTGGTTAGGCTAGTCCGTTTGCCTTCTTATAGTCAAGTCGGCTTTGATACCATCTTGTGACACCCCGATTTATCGAATCGAAACATTATTGAATTTCCAAATAAAAACAATAATACAAGAGGTTCATCATGCGACAACGTACATACGACAAGCATCTGTGGTACGCAGACCACAATTTTTACATAAGAGTGAAATTAAAATAATAAAAATAAACTGCAAGACGAACGCCTTCATCAGGATCTTTCTTCTTGACTGGGTTGCTACTCCAGACCATCCTCGTAGTAGGCATCCTGTGAATTGTGTGTCCAATGGGTATGAGTACAAAGAGTACTCAACAAGCTACTGCAAATGCAAGTAGTAATGCAAGGTAATAACAAAGGAAGGATAATGGCTAAAAGTGCGGAAAAGTATATTGTTTAGTTATTGCATTTAGTGTAGTCAAATTTAATCATGGGAAATAATAAACATGAACATCATAATACCATCTAACTCGAGGATTACGTTTTCCCTTACATGTCAAACCATCATGCACATTCATTTCAAAAGTAAACTAACTGTGGGATGTCACGCAACTCACCCTTGACCGTGGGCTCGGCTTTTCAAAAAGATTTATGACTCTGATCAGAGGTGTACTACTGTACCCACAAGGTACGCACCCATCCCAAACACCAAGATGTAACGAGATGACCCATACCATGGGAACTCGTGCCAAAACCTCAGCATGAAATGCTCCAAGCGATAACCACCCGCTCTAGGTTTCGCCAGCGCGCCGGGCCGCATGCCGGACTAACGTCGCACCCCCTTTTGCGCCACGTCGGTACAAGCCACCCGCAGGTGCTGCTTGACCCATCTCCAAGTGGTGGCCTCGGTTTGGAACACTCCATACCTTAGTTAGGACTTACCCACTAGACTTGTGGTTAGTACGGAAGTGTATTGCAACGGATCCCACAGACCGGTCCTTATAGTGCCCCTGGTGCTACCGACCAATGCCCTAGCTTGCACCCAGAACCCGCCATGCATACACTCACAACCAAAACTCTATCACCAATGGAATTCCAAAGATAATGATAACGTGGATCATATAGTAGAACCGAGTTGCTACGACTCATTTTTAATCCTATAGCAATCGTGTCGATACATTGGACACTAGCTAATAATACTAATCATATGGTGACAAGGGGTTTAGTCTAGATAGCATGGCTTGGGTTGCACATCAAGGTCGGGGGATCTTAATAAATATATTGTAAGGGTTCCATTTGACTAATGCATGTATATCCTATGTGTTTTAGCGGTAGTTTAGTAAAACATGGGTTCAACATGCTCAAAAGATAGTTTGGTGACTTGCCTTGTTCAACAAAAGGCGACGGGGGAACCTCCGGGTAATATTCCGGCTCCTCGGCGGCGTCATAGTCTTCTCGATATAAATGAAGTAAATATAACATTCAATTAAACAATCCAAAATCACACAACAAGCACATAGGTTTAGGTTGGGTTAACTTAAGGAAAATAGAGTTGTTAAGTTTCTGAAATCCATTTTATGAATATTTTAAAATGAACTATAATGAAACATGGTCCTTTATAAAAGAGATGATAATGTGAACAAATTATTTTAAGTTTTCTAACTAATTTAAAATAAGTGGTTCAGAGTGAACTGAGTGGTTTCATTGTATCACCAGGAAAAGAATAAAAGATACATTTTGCTAAAATTGAAATGAATCAATTTGAAATTAACACTAAAGAGCATTTGAATACTTTATTAAATTAGCATGATATATTCAAAGTAAACATACTGTTTTTATTGTATTAACATGTAGAGGATAAAATTATAAATTTTCTGGAATTGAATGATAATTTTTGGAGTTAAAATGCGCTTGATATGAATTTTACAAGTTTAAAATAGTTTTTGAAATTAAATTTAAATCAAAAACAGCCTCGGGTCCACGGTGAACCGGGCTCACGGTGAACCCACGCACTGTGCGCGTGTGCCACATTGAGATCCGCCGTTGGATCACGATCAGGCGGCCACAGGCGAGGCGGGGGCGCAAATCGTCGCGGACGACCAGGATTAAAACGCCGAACCGGTACGCGATGGACGGCCCAGATTAATCAAGGGTTTTAAAAACAAATGGACGCAGGAGATTAAAACGTACCGATTCGCTACGATCCAACGAATCAGATTAAATCGCGAGAACGACCTAATCTCCACCGTTGGATCTGGATTGCACGACCGAGAGTGAATCCAACACGGCACGGGTACTCAGCCCTGCACCGGTCATCTTCTCCGGTGACGGCGAGGGTCCATCGACCACGGCGAGCTATGGCAGTCGGTTCTAAGGGCTAAAATGGAATCAGTACACCGCGGGGGTCAAGAGGGTACCGTCGGAGAGGCTTGGGGTCGTTGGAGCGTGGCCGGCGACGAGCGAGGGCGGTGGAGGTGTTTGCATCCTCGTCGGCGGTGGTGTTCCAGCGGGGTTCGTCGACGATGGAGGGGTGGCCGAGATCGGGCTGGCATCGGCGATCACAGTGGTGCGGTCGCCAAGGGGGGAAAGGTCTCTGGCGACGGCGATCGACGGCTAGAGCGAGGGCAGCGTTGTGGCGCTAAAAACCGAAGTGAGGCGCTCTGGTTCATTCTTAACGCGATCGGGCGTGCGAGCTGGACGCGGTGGAGGCCAAGGGCTTAAATAGAGGTGTCAGAGGGGTTCAGAGGGGGACGCATGCAAGGAAAGCCAAGGGGAGGGCTTTAACTCCCTAGCAAGGTCTCGGCCATGCACGCGCAGCGTGATCCCGGTGTTTAAACACGTCACTTAACACGGGTAAACGGCCGGTGGGCCTCGAGGTGCATTAAACCGGTGACAATTGAATGAGGGAGAGGCCAGCGAGGCGGATCCGAGGCGGGGTCGTCGGCCGGCGCGATTTGGGGGTAGTGGCGTGAGGTGGATGACGGGTCCGACAGGTGGGCCAAGGCGGTCAGCGGCGCTGAGCGTACAAGTGCGGCGACTGACTGAGTGGGGTCGAGCTTGGCTGAGAGAGGGAGTCGGTTGGTGCCGACAGGTGGGGCCAAGGCGTCGGTCGCGCGTGAAGAGAGAGGAGCTCACTGACAAGCGGGGCCCGGTTGTCAGTCCGAGGCGTGGGAAGGGAGCGGGCTAGGTCGGCCGGTTGGGGAGATTGAGGGAGGGAGGCCCGTTACTGTTTCAATTCTTTTCCGAATAAAAATAATTACAGAAATTGATTTAAAATATTTGGGCTATTTCCAAGGATGATAAAATTTGTAAAAATTCTCAAAAATATATTTTGGTCTTGGGAACTCATACAAAATTTTCTACCCTCTGGTTTGGTCATTTCAACTAGATTCCAGTTCAAAAAGGCTAAGGAGGGCATTAAAGGTATTTCCAAAATAAATAATCCCAGAAAAATATATTAAAATATATTTCTATTTCTTTGAAAATTTTTGGTGTTACACCTACCGGCGTGAGTATGAAAACTTATCACAGAAGCCGGGTGAGACTATTGAGGCCTTGTTTGGTCGTTTTCAATCGATCATTAACAAGCTTCATGTTAACAAGGCCAAGCGTGATCAGCTGGTCTTGGATCATGAACAGGCAATTAAGGTACTCAATGCCTTGGACCCTAAGATCTAGGAGATCAAGGTTTCTTCTATTGTTGAGAGCGCAGTCTTATGATACCTTGACCGTCGCAAAGCTTTTAGTAAGCTCAAGGCCTCAGAGGTCGATATCCAGTTGAGATCAAATCTCATTGGTTCTGGCTCAAAGACCCTGGTCGATATGCTATTACTAGTCTACCGGCTAGCATGTGCCACAACAAACCTAGCTTCCGAGAAACTAGAAGGGTAAACACTGCTGCAAAATAAACAACTCTGAGAAACAATCTGCGCCTCAGCTAGAAGAAAGACGACATCTATGAAACGAGAAGTAAAAACTCTCGGTAGCGAACTCGGAACATGCGATTAAATAAGGCACGCAAACCGAGATAGAGCGAAATGAATCCACAGAATAACTTCTGACGACTGAGAGAAGAGGAATAAAAAACACCTGATAAAACAATCTCTTGTCGTGCAGACCAAACGAGTTCTGAAGATCGCGTGAAGAACAGGAAGAACAAAAATGGCGGCGGCGCTCACAGGAACAAAGAGAATGACCCAATCCTTTTGATTAGTAAAGTAATTTTAGAAAAGTTAACCCTAACCCTAGGGATTGGGGCCCTATTTATAGGAGCCCAATAGCCTAGGAAAATACCAAAATACCCTTAGGGTTTTTACAGACACTGAAATAAAATGGAAAAGACAAAAATGCCCTTAGGATATTTTTACAGACTCGACTGACAGACTGTGGGCCTAAAGGCAAAATAGTAAATTCCTAATTACAGATGACTTATCCTGAAGCAGAGCTTTCGTAGCGACTATGGCTTCGCCTCAGAACGGTCTGATCCGAGATCAACGGTTGTCAGTTTCGCGCTGAAACTGACAAAGCGTCCACCGACTTTACAGCAGGTACCTGGATTGGGCCGGCCCGATTCCGCAGCTCTCTCAGCCCAGCAATCGCTCGACGCCCGTGTACCTTGAGTCAATCCTGGTCAACAGCCCAGTGGATCCTCTGCTACTCCTAGCCCATGTACCCGGATTGGGCCGGACCGATTCCACAGGTCTCTCAGCCCAGCAATCGCTCGACGCCCGTGTACCTAAGATACATGCGGCCCAGACACAGCAGGTCTTCTCTTCTCTTCGTGTCCTCTTTGACTTCTGTTGACAATCACTCGTCACATCTGGAGCCTTGAGGCCAATACTCTTCAGCATGGCTCCTGATTTGCCACAATCCATGGCACTACTTTCTAGTTCCGGTAGTGGCACCTCATCTGGAGGTAGTGTGTCTAGTGTTTTTGCTTTATCTGGGGGCTTTGCCTTGTCTTCTTTGGTCTATATCACAAAGGAACAAGTGGGCACATTGGACGATGAAGAGCTTGCTCTTATAGTCAAAAAGTTCACTAGGTTCTACAATGATAGAAGATATCAGAGGAGAGGAGGCTCTCGAGGGTGTTTTTAGTGCGGTGACCTTAATAACATTAAAGCTATTGCCCAAAACTGAAAGCCAAAAATGAACATGAACACAAATATCAGAAAAGAGATAAAAAACCGTTTTACAAAGGCAAAAGAGGAAAAGTGGCGAAACGGATGGCTAGAGCTTTCGTGGCAGCACTCAGTGACATCGCCAACACCTCGAGTGAAGAACCAAGTTCTGATGAAGATGAACCAGGCAAGAATGAAGAAAAGAAGGAAAAGATGAAGGACTTCAATGGCCTCTGCTTCATGGCCAATGCCAAGCAAAGCAGCGACGAGCTTGACTCATCTGAGGTTAGTATATCTCTTGATCAATTACTTGTTCAAAACAATGAAATACATGATGCAATTATTTCACAAGATAAACTCCTTAAACTTGCTGCTAAAGAACAAAAAGAACAACAGCTTAAAATTTATTCACTTTCTACTGAACTTGCTTTGTTGAAGCCTAAATCTGAAATTGTTGAATGTGAGTCATGTCTTGTCGTTATGGATGAACTTGCTTAGTTGTGTCTGATTCATGCTCAAAACATTGAAAAACTTGAAAATATTTAGAAGCAACTCTTGGTGGTGGAGTCTAGTCCTTGTGCCATCGATGAATTCTTAAATTGCACTTTACTAATTGAAAGCATTAGTCTGAGAGATAAGCATATCGATGAGCTTAAGGTTAGATTTGAGAGTGCTGAGTGTTCTAAGGATGTGTAGCCGGCATGTCCCACCTGCATCACCCTTAAGGACCAACTCATCTTTGCTAGAGAGCAAGTAGAAAAACTGAAGTGTGAGAATGATTATCTGCTTTCCATGGTAGACAAATGCACTGAAGGTAAAGGGAAAATGGATTTGCTTTTGGATAAAACAAAAATGTGCGCTAACAAGACGGGGTTAGCTCTCGGGTTAGGTTATGAGAGAACTTCATATAATACCCCAAGCCAAATTGTGTTCACTCTACCTACTACCCTTGAGAAAGAGAGAGCCCAGTTAGACACACCACAAAAAGCCAAAAATCCTACCCAACCTAAAAAGATAATCATTCCACCAATCAAGACAGACTTCAAGCAAAAACCTAGGAAAACTGTGAGGTTTGCACCAGAAACATATAAACCTACACCCAATAAACATATCTCAAGCTGAAGGTCAAGAAATGCTCCGAGAAATTAATGAAGGCCTTTGTGGTAGCCATCTAGCCCCTCGGGCTTTGGCATGAAAACACTTCGCCAGGGGCTTTAATGGCCTACAATAGTAGCTGATGCGGAGAGTCTAGTTCGCACGTGCTAGGGTTATCAATGGATAGGAAGAAGAACTCATCGTCCGCCAACAAATCTTCAAGTCATTGCCCCAGTTTGGCCCATGGCCAGATGGGGCATGGACCTTATTGGCCCCTTCTCAGTAGCAAAAGGAAATCTGAAATTCGCAGTGGTAGCAATTGAGTATTTTTCCAAGTGGGTCGAAGCAGAACCCCTCACAGCTATCAGTTCGAATAATGTACAAAACTTTTTCTAGAAAAGTATTATATGCAGGTTCGGAGTGCCTCGACAGCTAACAGTTGACAATGGGACACAGTTTGATGCAGAGCCCTTCAGGAAGTTTTGCGATGATCTTGGCATACAAATATGCTTTGCCGATGTGCGCCATCCTCAGTCTAACGGAGCTGTCGAAAGGGCCAATGGTAATATCTTGTCAGGGCTGAATCGAAGAATAGTAGGGTTGGCAAAGGGACTGTGGACCGAAGAGCTTCCGAAGATTTTATGGTCCATCCAGACCACTCAAACAAGGTCCACAGGTTTTACTCCTTTCAGACTATTATTCGGAGATGAAGTTATGACGCCAACGGAGCTTAAAAAAGGATCTCTTCACAGCACCGAACCTGAAATAGGAGGAGAAAGGCAAGCTTCGCTTGATTTAACAGAAGAAACAAGACTTCGAGCTGTCGCCAATCTATCGAAATATCAGCAGCAAACGAAGACTTGGTTTGACCCGAAGGTTAAGCTTAACAAACTTATGCCAGGTCATCTAGTTTTGCGAAGCATTATAGCACCAGGGAAATTAGGAAATAAGTGGGAAGGTCCATACATTATTCTCCGTTCAAGACGCCCTGGTTCTTTTAAGTTAGCTAATTAGAAGGCGAAGTGTTAAAGCATGCCTAGCATGCGGAGCACTTAAAGAGATATTCCGCATAGGGGCTCCTTGCAATCATTTGTAAACACCTTCTGAGTAATAAAGTCATGGTTCAGATAGCCTACCTCTCAAGCACTTCCTACTTCTAGTGGATGCACTTGAAGAACAAAGTTGGTTGTGAGGGAAGTGTCATTCATTTGAACCAATTTTGCGGACTTCGAACCACTGGTTCGAAGCTTCTGACGAGGTGGGAAAGTCACGGAAAAACGGATTCCAAGCCACCGACTTCAAAGAGTCCAAGGAGACCAAATGATGCGGATTCCAAGCTCCGGCATGAAAGCATCCATAAAAAGAGTCCAAGGAGACCACTATGTGAATTCCGAACTACTGGTTTGATAGCATTCGCAAAAAGAGCCGAAGGAGGCCAAGCAAAACATAGTTTGAGCTAATAATCTTCGAATATCTGTAAAAAGAGTCCAAAGTGACCAATTGTTTTGGATGCTAAGGTATCCGGAAAACTAGTCCGAAGTGACTACATTCAAATGAAGAGGTACTAACTTACCAAGTTTCAGACTCCAAGTAGTCGAAAATATTTTTGGAGATTTTAATTAATCTCTAAGTTTCTAAGGGGCTCTGAGCATCCAAAATTGTACTCTTGTCATATTTTCTTTGCGCGTAACCATCTTCGACCAAACTTTGAAGTTGCTTACACCCCAAGAGGGGCTGGGAAGTAGGGAGACAATTTTAAAGCTTTAATCTTTATCATTCGAACATATTACATTATATTACAGAAAGTTTGTATCTATAACAAGAAGGAAACAAATACCCCTTCGATACCTAGAGCTACCACTAAAGCCAGAATAACTAGTTCCAGAGCTGGGAGTCCTAATAACTTTACGTTTAACTCTTCTACATCCCCTCGAATCTCGGAAATCTTTTTGTTCCTGTTGGAGTTCAGCCCAAGTTCGAAGTCACTCGGGGCTTCTTTCCCAGCTTCGAAGTTGTTCAGGTTTCTTTGTTTGTTCTTCAGCAGTATTCTCTTCTTCGGACCATTCAACGTCTTCAGAAGATGAGGTTTCCAAGTTAACTTCTTTTTCCTCCTCTTTAATGTAAGATAATATATCTTTGTATATTTCGGGCGCAATCGCACCGGAGCTTTCTTGAGGAATTAGAAATCGAGGTCGTTTGTGAAGTCTTAGAAGGTCGAAGGTAGCCCATAGCAGGCGAAGTTCTTCAGTAACATCTAATACTTCGAGGTCATCCATAATAGGGTGGAAAGCCTATAAACATTTTCCAAATAAGTCTTCATTCATAACAGATGAAAGCATAAAATATTTACATGCTCGGAGCCCTAACAAAACTAAACCTGCGGGTCTGGAGGAGCTTGGCTACTCGAAGCCTGTAGCCGGGCTTGTTTCTGGCGAAGTCCTTCGTCAATCCAAGCCTTGATTGTTGTTCGACCTTCGGCTCTCCAAGACGCTTGGAAGGCTTGCTAGGCTTGCGGCCACATCCTCAGAAGGATATAACAGCCGGTTGTCATCAAAGGTAAAAGGAGCCGCCCCCGACCGAAAGTAGCGACCAGAGGGGGGGGGTGAATGGGCGCCTAAAAAATTCTTTCGAATCAATGGCCTCCTCCCAACACCCAACGCACCTCAAAAGACTAAGTAGTACAGTATGAACAGATTGCCTAAGTCTAAAGGTATCTAGCCTAGAAGCAACTGATGATAAAATTAGTGAAACACTAAAGCAGTGCTAACAGGCAGATAAACAAAATATCCAAGTCAAGGAAAGTTAACCTTCTCAATCGATGATCTAAGTAAAACTAAAGTGAGATGAGAGGTTACTGTTTAAATCTGTCTCCTGTTCGGAACTTGGTGAAGCCTGCTTCGCTGGACGAAGCCTGCTTCGTTGGTCGAAATCTGCTTCGTTGGTCGAAGCCTCCTTCGGAGGACGAAGATTGTCGAAGTTGAGCGAAGGATGAAGTTGACGTGCCGAAGGTTTGTTTAGTCTAGCCTAGCTCGAGTGTAAATGCGAAGTATGCTTCGAAGCGAAGTATGACAGTGTTGAGACTTGCTTCGAACAATATGCTTCGAACCCTATCCTTCGAACAGAGCTTCGAACACAATGCACAGAAAAACAACCTTCGAAGGATAAGCGAAGTTCAACACGTGGCAGCAAAATCAACTCGAAGCCTACACGACTACGTTCGAAGCTAGCACGATCGAGGTATGACCTTCGAACCACAGGCCAGCTTCGAAACTGATTCCGAAGCCTGTCGAAGTATGAACCTCGAGTAGCTCAAGTTGGAGTTCACCTTCGCAAAGACAGTCGAAGTAAGACAAGCCAACAGACTAAGTGAAACACATACTTCGAAACTAGATTCACAGGACAAGAGCGAAGTCAAAGTTCAATCGAAGCCCTCGAGGATGTCAGATCGAAGACTCCCTCACGAAGCTGAGGGGCTTCGAACAGAGAAGGGGCTTCGCTAGAGAATAGCCAGAAAAAGGACTTTAGTCCTGTCAACTCGATCAAAAAGCTGTGCAGAAAAAGCAAGGCTAGAGTACTAGTGTACTGTTGCTACAGTGTAGTAGTACTACTTGCAACGAGTATGAACTAGCACTACTTCCGTGAAGAACAGTAGCAACAGAGGCACAAGTGCTAAGGAAAAATAGCTATGCACGTGAAACAAAGTCATAAAAAACTGCTACAAAAATGCTACGCACGATCAGAGAATAGAAGCTTCACTACATCAGAGAAAACTGAATAAATGCAAGGCACAAAATCAAGAACAGTAGCCTGGCAGCGCACAACCGAAGAGAGAGAACAGGAGACAAAAATGACCAAATAGAGTAGGAAATATTTCAGCAAAAAGGGGTAGTCCAACCCTAGGGATTGGGGCCCTATTTATAGGCTGCCGAATGGCCTAGAATATTCCACCAGCCCTTAGGGTTTTTAACAGACGCTAAAATAAAGGAAATGACTTAACTGCCCTTAGGTATTTTTACAGACACAACTGACTGACTGTGGCCCTAGAGATACAGATGACTTATCCAAAAGCTAAACTTTCGTAGCGACTACGGCTTCTCTTCTGGACAGTCGAATACAAGATCAATGGTTGTCAGTTTTGCGCCGAAACTGACAAAGCCTCCACCGACTTTGCACCAGGTACCCAGATTGGGCCGGCCCGATTCCGCAGCTCTCTCAGCCCGGCAATCACTCACCGCCTATGTACCTGAGTCCATCCTGGTCAACAGCCCAGTGGGTCTTCTACTACTTCTGGCCCATGTACCCGGATTGGGCTAGCCCGACTTCGCAGCTCTCTTAGCCCGACAGTCGCTCGCTGCCCGTCTACCTGAGTCACACGCGGCCCACGAAACAGCAGATCTTCATTCTTCTCAGTCCTCTTTGACTATCGTTGACAATGACTCATCACATCTGGAGCCATGAGGCCCACGCTATTCAGCATGGCTCCTCAATCTCCCCCTTGATGAGTGCATTGTCAACACTTCACTTCTCTAGCTCTTCAGCACCTGCGAACAAATGTGGAAACACAAAAACAAAGCACAAGAAAACAAAGAAGAAGAAAATAAAGTAAAAGTTTAACCCTAATGACCGAAAGCCAAACAAAAGCAAGAAGTGGTCATTATGGTTAACCAAAATATAAAAGCTCAAAATGAATGCGATTTCAGAACAACAAGGATATCAATAGAGTAAGAACAATCGAGACAGACACTCCCCCTTAAACTCTGATCCCAAATTTTCTCCCCCTTGTTGCCAAGTGAACTCATCAAGCACTCAAAAGAGACATGGACTTCCCCTAAAATGCAACTCCCCCCTCAAAATATGTAGTGAATTTTAACTAGAGTGCATGTGGAGTGTAGAAAGCATGCTTCTCAAATATGATTGACTGCAAATACAACACCTAACAAGTATAGCAAAAGACATACTGTCTAAGACACATGGCATGATCAGTGCAACAGATGATATCTAAAGAAAGTCATTAGCACGCATTTTTCAGTTTTTGCAAAATAAAAGCACCACCACATTTTCCGGTTGACAAGCAAGGTAAAGCATGAGATGCAATAGCTAACTGATATCTACCAAGATAAGCATTGTCCAAAGCAAAGTGCTTCAGCAAACTTGTTATCATTTCAATTTTCAAGCTTTTTCTTTTCGCTTTTTCATTAATGCCAGGGGTTATTTGCGTGTCAAACCTTATGCTGACCGACCAAGTCAAGCCTAGGCCAGAACTGGACCATCAGAAGCTTAAGACATTGGTCTTGGCATTCATTTCACTTTCCTAGTTCATACCAAAGTGCTATGGTACGCAGTCGAGAACAATGCAATGTGACAAAACAAACCCACCTGGATCTTTTCAATTTAAAGCATAAAAGGCATGGAATTTTCATTTTTCTTGATTTTTCATCATTTTTAACACACATTTCCATGTTTTAAAGCAGAAAGATGTCCAAGTTGCATGTTTGCATCTAAGTCAGGAACTAGCTACCAGGCATGTTAAGAGATAGCAAGAACATTCAGCCTACGCATGCTAGTTACCAGAAGCAATGGTGATCATGTTTTCAAGTTTAAAGCATAAAAGCCATGCATATGACAGATATCAGACATATCAAGTGAACTGAACTAAAGCATGATCATTTGACAAGTATTCAGAAGCATGTACCAGCTAGACTAAGTAAAGCAGATCAATCATATAACAGAAGCAACTCTAAAGTGTGATATGTGAATATGCAAGATATGAACACACACAAAAAGACTCAAGAAAAGAGTAAAGAAGAAAGAAAAACGACGCAAAATATCCTAGAAGGGATACACAACACCCAAATCCCCTCGTAAACGCTCAAAGGTAGACTGATCCAGGGGTTTGGTGAAAATGTCAGCCAACTGATGATGGGTATCAACATGAATAAGGTCAATGACACCTTTCTCATATTGATCCCGTAGAAAATGAAAGCGCACATCAATATGTTTGGTTTTTGAATGGAGACAAGGGTTTTTCCCTACACTAATAGCACTTGTGCTGTCAGCAAAACAATGGAACCCTGGTAGGAAAGAACAACCCAAAATCTCGCAAAGTGGAAATCATCCAAACTAACTGTGAGCAGCAGCTAGCAGCAGCTACATACTCAGCCTCAGTGGTCGAAAGAGAAACTCCAGATTGCTTTCGAGAAGACCAAGAGACAAGGGAAGAACCAAGAAACTGGCAAGTACCGGAAGTCGACTTACGATCCAACCGGCACCCACCAAAGTCAGCGTCCGAAAAGCCAGATAAATCAATAGATGATGATGCTGAATAATAACGTCTAAGATCAGGTGCATAAGTGAGATACCTGAAGATGCGCTTGACAGCCTGCCGGTGAGACGCGCGTGGCGAAGACTGAAAACGCGCGCAAAGACCCACGGCGAACTGAATGTCCTGGTCTTGTTGCCGTCAAGTATAGCAGCGAACTGATCATCCCTCGAAACTCCCTTTCATTTACCTTGACGCCGCTCTCATCCTTGTCCAGACCCCCAGAAGTGCCCATCGGGGTCATCTGCGGCTTCAATTCACCACCAAAGTCAAATTTCTTAAGCATATCGCGAGTGTACTTACCCTGGTGGATGAAGGTGCCATCCTTGGGCTGCTTGATCTGGAGCCCTAGGAAGTACTTGAGCTCACCCATGAGACTCATCTCAAACTCACTGTGCATCTGCTCAGAAAACTTGGACACAAGATCATTAGTAGTACCGCCAAAGATAATATCAGTCCACGTAAATCTGAGCAACTAAAAATCTGAAGCAACTCTGAGCAAGAAAAGAGTTTTATCCACAGAACCCATCACAAAGCCCTTCCCCAACAAAAACTGCTTCAACCGGTATAAAGCTTTTTGCAATTTAAAAACATGTCGAGGAAACTTGGGGTTCTCAAAACCGGGGGGTTGCCTAACATAAACCTCCTCTTCTATGTACCCATTCAGGAAAGCACTCTTGACATCCATTTGAAAAAGCTTAAAACCCTTCGAAACGCAAAAGCTAGAAAATACGAATGGACTCAAGACGAGCAATAGGAGCGAAGGTTTCTTCAAAGTCAATACCTTCCTTCTGGAAATAACCTTGGGCAACTAATCGAGCTTTATTGCGCACCACAACCCCATCTTCACCTTGTTGTTTTTGAACACCCACTTGGTGCCTATGGGGTTGCATCCTGGTGGCGGCTCAACTAGTGTCCAAACCCTGATTTCGGACAAAGTTCTCAAGCTCTTCTTGCTTAGCATTAATCCAATTAGAGTCAGAAAGAGCATGAGAAACATCTCTGAGCTCAAAAGATGCAACAAAAGCAGATTCAGCAAACACAGCAAGAGAGGTAGATGAACGCAAAGTTCTCTCAGACAAATCACCAATGATGAGCTCTGAGGGGTGATCACGATGAACTTCTCGGGTTCCCTGGTGATCTGAATTCACCTCACTGGAGTCAGCAGCTAGCACCTCTGGACTTGACTGAGGGGGCTCGATCGAAGTGGAAGAAGTGATCAGAGGTCCGCCCTCGTCCTTAGTCGAAGTCTCAGAAGGTGTGGGCTCTGTCGGGGGTGCAGAAGGCCCACCCTCATCAGCAGCTGGAGTATCCTCATCTTCCTCAAAGATGGACTCTCTGAGCTCATCATCACTAGAAAGCTCAAAAGAAGGAGTTAAAGAAGGCAAGGACTCATCAAAAGAATCCTCGCAAGTCTCGACAAGCTGCTGGGATTCGAGGTTCCAAACACGGAAACCTCTAGAATGCAATGCATAACAAAGAAAAACTCCATCCCAGCAACGAGACTCAAACTTGTCCAAATGCCCTCCCTTCTTGAGCACAAAGCACTTGCAGCCAAACGCTCGCAAGTGGCTCACCTTGGGCTGTCTGCCAAACCACAACTCGTACGAGGTCTTACCCATGTAAGCTCTAAGAAAAATGTGGTTGGCCAGATAGCAAGCCGTGTTCATGGCTTCAGCCCAAAAATGCCTAGGAGTCCTGTGATGAGGACATCACTTCACATGATACACACATGGAGCCTCCACCTACAATCAACTACAAGGACCAATCACACGCGCCCGTGCCCGTCGCTTGAACCATGGGTTAATTCGTTCTTAGCAACTTTGATTATATTTGTTTGGATGGGATGTGCTATGAATACTAGTGATATTTTGTTGCTTAGGAACATGGGAGATGGAACAGGAGAGTTGGAGTTGGAAGACGGAGCCGCACGGATGATTTGAAGTCAAGAATTCGCTGGTTCGGACTACATCGACCACCATT
>JAAALK010000285.1:41470668-41531300 GCA_019279435.1 Zizania palustris | reverse complement strand
TTAAATTCATTATGCGGACGGTTCGGCCATTTGGGTCCGAACTCATTATGCGGAGGGTTCGGCCATTGGGGTCCAAACTCATTATGCGAAGGGTTCGGCCATTGGGGTCTGAACTCATCCTTCGGGGGATTCGGCTGTTGGGGTCCAAACTCACCCTCCAAAGGGTTTGGCTATCTTGGCCCCTTCGTTTGTCTAGGCATTTTTGGCCAGGGGTCTATTTCTCGGCATTCGTCTGGTGTTTATTCATCAGCATCTGGAATGTTACATTTGGCTTCTTGCGAGCCCTAGCCGAAGGAGACGTGTTGATGTTATTTTTCAACACAAAAACTTCCGAGTTCTTTGGTACGAGTGTGTGTGTGCGTGATTCTCTAATAAAGACCACTTTGCCCATAGATGACTCGGCTTGTTTTGGCCGAATCAGCACCTTCTTCTTGTCGAGGTTGATGGTGTTCACGGGAAAGGGGTCTTTGTCTCGTTCATCTTCGGACTAGAATCTATTTTCAATCGTCCTTATTCTATGGCCGATTATAACTGCCGACTGAAAACATTGAAGTCATTAGTATAATGAGAATATGAATCGTGCCATTTACAGTAGGGGCACTTCTTTAGTTCATCGGCAGTCGGTATGACCTAGCCCTTGGGCAACCTGAGAAGCTGGCTCTTCGAGAGGAAATCAAAATTTTATCGCATTTAGTCACATCAAAAGAGCATTTAACTTCACTAGGTCGGCTCTTAGTGGGAGACGGGCGTAGATCAAAACAAGTGATAGGCTTGCTCTTAGTATTCCAAGCCCATTCAGTCGCATACATGTCAGCCGAGTCGTCCTCTTCTTCTAACTCTTCCTCGTTAGAGTGCTTCATGATGTGAACTTCGGCTCTAGGCTTATTAAACGTTTTAATGAATTTTTTATCCTTGGCTCGGCCTTCTTGGACCAGAGCCTACTGTAGGACTTGGCTGACCACTAAAAATTTTTGGTTATCTAGCCTCTCTTTAATCTCAGAACACAACGCGTTAAAAGCTAGATCGGCCAAATCTCTCTCCGAAATATTGAGACTAAAACAATGGTTTTTGGTTTCTCTTAACCACATTAAAAGGTAGATTTCTGTTTGACCGACATCAAGTGTGAAAGCCTAAGTTCTATCTCGCTGATATAAAAGTAGTCATGGAACTTTTGTTCTAATTGGTCCCATGTTTGGACGTAGTTCGGCAGAAGTGCCAAAAACCAAGTGAAAGCGGTGCCGGATAGCGAAAGAGAAAACAATCTATGTTTTAATGTGTCTGACCCACTAGCTTCCCCACACTGTGCTAAGAATTGGCTGACATGCTGTAGTGTGGTCTTGTTACCCGCGCCATTGAATTTGGTGAATTCATGTACTCTATAGCCACGAGGGTAGGGTATGGTATCGAAGTGATAGGTGTACGGCTTTCGATAAACCCTAGCCTAATCCTAAGGCGCGAAACCAGTACATTCCCTAAACAGCGTGCGGATCTGCTCCTCAATGTCGTCCTGGCCTCTTTCCTGTGTGCGTCTCTCATGCGGGGGCGTGACACGCGGTGGTATGTCATCATGTCGGCCGCGGGGCTCCTCCTTCCATGCTGGCTCAGGGTGTATGACGTGCTCGGGTCTATGCAGGTGCGTAGGAGCATGTAGCATCGGCAGCGCGGGAAAGACGGGCTCGGGCATAGGTGGAGGCGGCGCATAATAAGCAGGTTTAGCTTGGCCGTAAGTATAGTGACTTGTCTCGGCCATAGATGTTGAGGCCGGAGACCTGATAGTTTTGCCAGTACTACCGTCAGTTCTGCTATAAATACGATTTATCGGGGGTATGCTAGTGATTGGTGATGGAGGAATGGCCTCAGTAAAGATGAACCTTCTAAATATTGCCTCTACCTGAGAGCTAACTGTCGAATCTAGACGGTTGGCTAGCGAAGCACTAACAGCTTGATCCACAGATGCGGCTATTTTTTTCTCAATCTCTAAACAAGATAAAGGAGGTGACACTCGTGTTACCTGAGTCTGGGTGAGGTCGGGGACGTTGATGTCGCGCTTGACGTAGCTCCCGAGCATGAGATCTTGGAGATCTTTAATCTTTGCCTCGATCTCTGCCTAACCTTCCTCAAGGATATCTTCCAGGGTGGGCGTCATGATGTTGCAGTTGTCGATCTCTGCGCCCCCCCACGAGATCCATCGGCGTTGTAGATGTAGTAGTCATTGTAGAGGTACTTGCAGTCGATGTAGACGTACTCATCATGTTGGCATAGTCTTCCCCCAGTGGAGTCGCCAAAAAGTGTGTTGACACGAAAACGTGCCCCCGCACTTGGGCCAATTCAATGATCCAAAATGTGTAGATACTTAGGGAAAATCCTAAGCGTAACACAGTGTTGACTTCACGTTCCGACTACCCTTAACAGTGGCAAGGGAGGTGGAGTCGCCAGGTAATCATATTGCACACAATAATCCAATTATCCGAAATATATAGATAAAATAGACCAATCGACAGAATGAAGCCTGATTGATTCGGAGAGAACCATGCGAAGGGTCACCGAAGGGGGTCCTTCGGTGACCGATGCGAAGGGTGCACCGAAGATAGCCTTCAGTGTTCAGACTGATCTGGCTAAAGACAGGCTCCGAATAGATCAGGACACTAAATCGCCTGCGAACAACATTGTTCGGTGTGAAGCCTCTGACACAACAAAATCCAACGCGGGATGCTTGCACGATGTGGTCCGATGCGGAGCGCTGGCACGACAAAGTCCAATGCGGAGCGCTAGTACGACGAGGTCCGATGTGGATTGCTGGCGTGACGAGGTCCAATGCAGGGCATTCTGGCATGACTTCGGTGCGAAGCAACCTCGATGCAAAGTAGCTCCGACGCATGGGTCTACCAAAGCAGGGTGCTATCTTTTATCTCAACTAGTTGGGGCAGAAGTTGGACTTCTGCACGCATAGTGTTGGTTCACTTTACGAGGCTATCAAAATGGTTTTGGGCCTTGGAGCATAGGAGTTGGGGTCGAGCATTTGATGCTTCTCCAACGACAAGAGTCACATACAGTGTGATTAGCGAGGAGTTGCTTACCTATGTCAACTACCTTCAAGAAGTGATGCCAAAGCTCACTAGGAGATAGCGTGACCATGGATCTTGCGCCACTATTAGTCATGAGAGGGAAAGTTACTGGTTTAGATTGTGGAACATCTTTTATTTGATAGAAGATAAAAATTGCTTAGTGCTAAACCTCGCATTTAATCTTTGTAAATCATGGCACCTACTATGTCTACTGTTAAGAGCACTCTAGTTTTTAATTTGCGATCTATTCTTGAACGAGATAAATTGTCTGGAACGAACTTTATGGATTGGTATCGAAACTTGAGAATTGTTCTCAACCAAGAGAAAAAGGATTATGTTCTAGAGGAACCCCACCTTGATGAACCAAGAGATGATGCTTCTGCTGCAGATAAGCGTGCATGTGAGAAGCATGCTAGTGATTCTGTGGATGTCGGTTGTCTGATGCTTGCCTGCATGTCCTCTCAGTTTCAGAAACAGTATGAGGAACGTGATGCCTACGATATGATCGTAGGGCTGAAGGGCATGTTTTAGGACCAAGCAAGGGTGGAATGATAAATGCTTTTTGGTTGTAGGCTGTTTAAAGGGAGCCTAGTGAGCCCTCACGTGATCAAGATGATTGGTTTGCGTGGAGACTCTAGAGAGATTGGGCACTCCACTAGATCCGTACCTCACTATTGATGTTATTCTCTAGTCGCTCTCACCGAGCTCTGAGTAGTTCATCATGAACTACAACATGGTTGGACTACAGAAGACACTAGCTGAGTTGCATGGGATGCTGAAATCTGCTGAGGAGAGTATCAAGAAGGCTCCAAACCATGTGATGATTGTTCAGAATGAGGGCAAAAAGAGAAGGAGGAAGAAGACTAAGACTACAAATACGATCTCTAGTGTGAAGTCTAAACTAACAAGAAAGTCCAGGTATGGTCCTACCAACACTGATGTGTGCCACCATTGCCACAAGCCTGGGCATTGGAAGCGCAACTACAAGGTGTTCCTGGAAGAGCAGAAAAACAAGAAGGGAAGTGGGACTTCCTCTTTAGGTATTAATGTTATTGAAATTAATCTTCCTACTCGTCCAAATGATTTATGGGTAGTTGATACCAGAACAATGATTCATACTTGCAAATTGTTGTAGGAGCTGAGTAGAGTAAGAAAGTGTGCTAATGGTGAGCGGGATACCCGCGTCGGGAATGGTGCAAAGGTTGCAGCATTGGCCGTTGGCGTTTATTCACTGTCGCTACCGTTAGGATTAGTTTTGGAGTTAAATAATTGTTATTTCATTCCCACCTTAGGCATAAACATTATCTCTCTTTCATGTTTAGTGGAAGATGGTTTTGAATTCGTAATAAAGAACAAGAGTTATTCAATATTTTTGAATGGCATGCTCTATGGTGTTTGCCCATTAGTGAATGGATTGTATATTCTAAGTCTTGACAATGCACACGTTTATAACATTAGTACTAAGAAACAACGACTCAATGATTTGAATACCACCTACGCCTGGCATTGTCGTTTAGGTCATATAAATGAGAAGCATGTACATAACCTCCATAGAGATGGACTTTTGGAGTCATTTGATTTTGAATCATATGACACATGCGAGTCTTGTTTACTTGGCAAAATGACAAAGACATCTTTCACTGGACAGAGTGAGAGGGTGACTGAGATTTTGGCCATATTACATACTAATGTGTGTTGTACAATGAGTCACACGGCTAGGAAAGGATTTCAGTACTGTTGGCGTAAAACATTACGCTAACAGGTTCTTGAATATTAAGAACCAACAAACAAGAGTTTGTGATGCGGACTATTCTGAGCCTCCGAAAAGGATAATAGCTCAAAGTAGTTCAAGGTTGTGTATTGAATAGTTGAGTATTCGATGCCTACTACAGGGTAAGAAGGGGGTTATTTATAGGTAAAAACTCTAAGGAAAAGACCTATTTACCCCTCAATTACAACCGACATAGTGGAAACTATTCGGTACACCAAATAGGGTTAAAATAGTAAAATCTATCTAGAGAAGATATATAAGGCAAACATCTTATCAGTCTTGCTATTTTCCACAGTAGCTTCAGAGCCTTCGAAGGATACCTTCGGACCAAGAAGCCGAAGTATCCTTTGGCTTAGAAACTTCTTCATCTCTGGAGATGAACACAAACTTCGATGCTGGTGAATTATCTTATAAGTCCTGAGGATGAAGTATTTTCCCCCAATAGTAGCCCCTTGAATACGCTTCTCCGATTTAACCTGTATTGCAGGAAAGCAGTATACGCAAGGAATATTTTCATATTAAGTTACTTAGAGAAATTTGAAGGTGTTACAGTTATTCGAAGGGTATTTGACATCGAAGTATCTCTGATGAAAACTTTGAACTGGGACTGCTGTGTGAACGCTTTGCAGGGAAGTGAACTGTTACGGAGGTGGAACATCATGAAGAGACGTTAATTTTGAGCCATTACCCTTCAAGTAGCCGTTATGCTTCCAAAAACGATAGAAATTTTACCGTGGGTTCACACCTTTTACTTCCTGGTCCCACCTGTTAGCGACAAAAGTCGAACCTGCAATGTGAACGCGATTGAGGCGCAGTAGCTAGCAGAAAGTCTATAAAAGGGGGGTTGAAGCCCACTAGAAATTTTTATAGAGCTTAATTTTCGGAGCCTTCTTTCTTCAACCTCCAAATCTCCTCTCATCCTTTTGAGCAATCAACTCATGGAGAGGACCTGTGTGACCGTGCCAGTGGCAGCGGGTACTTTGGTGCAAAGGCATGTGTGGGCGGCTTCAGCAGCAGCGGCCATGGCGGGAGCTCGATGAGGTTCTTGGCCAAAAAATCCACAGGAGCTCTGCCCTCCATCCAAGAAGCCAATGCCGCAAAGCTTCCTCATCGGTCAATCAACAAGCTCAGATGAATCTATTGAAGAGGCAGTGAGCGGGAAACTAGGCCCCGAAATGAGGACTCAGGTCCCCGGAACAGAGTCGACCACGAAGCCACGAAGCGGAGAAGTGGTAGTCTTCGAAGCGTTCTTCGAAGCTGGACTATTACTCCCTGCCATCAATTTTCTTTCAGAGGTATTAGACCTGTTCCATATTACCTTGCTGCAATTGTCCCCCAATGCTATTGCAAGACTGGCGATCTTCGAATGGGCTCTTCGGGCCGAAGGATGCGAAGGAAGATCGGAGATCTTTGTCACCACCCACGAAGCCACCTGCCAACCGTAGCCACAGGATGGACCCGGAGATACCAAGGTGCTGACGGCATTCGGAAGTGTCAACTTCCAGCTTCGGAAGGAGCATAAACAACATTTTCCAGCGAAGGCCATCAATGACCGGTGGTATACCACTGGATCCTCCGGTGGTTTACACTGAGGTCAGAGAAGACTCCATCTTCGCATGGCTCCTTGAAGAGATTTGGTTCCGGAAGGAGGCTGAAGTTACTCCGAACCCAAGCCTGCTCTCAATGCAACTTGGGTTGCTTTCTTTGATAGCCAGCCGTATGAGCATGCGGGATCTGGCGGAGGAATTCATCGCCCTCCGGATCCCGCCTCTCGGAGCCGACTGGCCGATTGCGTTTCAAAATGCTTTGGAGGGAGAGCTTCGAAGCCTAGGTAAATCTTTGATCTTCCTGCATTAATATATTGGGAAAGAGAGAACATACTTATGAAATGCTACCTCTTTTCAGCGGCTCCTTTGGCGCTAGCTCCGGAACAGATCGTAAAGGCCACCAAATGGTGCTCGGAGCCCCTACGGTGGTGGAGAAACAGTGAAGGGTAGAGCTGGTGGGAAGCTGGGAGCGCTTCAACAGAGTGTGGAGGGCTCTCGGAATGGAGCCTCCAGCTCTACCAGACTTCGACTCGACCGGAGTGGCCCCTAGGAAGAGGAAAGCCACTGCCAAGCTCTCCAAGAAAACCACCAAGACCCCCATCAAGAAGGGGAAGAAAACGTCGAAGCCTCCTCCTCAACCAACTCTGGTGTCTTCGGGTTCTTCCCTGGGCATTCGAAGCTCTTCTTTGGAGGAATCAGGAGAGAAAAACTCCGATGTCTAGATAGGGAAGGCCCTCGAGGACTACCTTGCGGAGGATAGTGAGGACGTGGCCTTGGGCGCAACCGAAGTTCCTTCTCAAGAGGCTGCGGAAGCGGATACAGCGCACTCCCCCGAGGCCGTTGCTACAGGATCAGAGCTTGAAGCAGTTATTCCCAACTCACCCATGGCCGGGGTGATAGTACCAGAGATTGGGGCGCCTGCAGCGACTGTGCTGGAGCAGACTTCGGGGGACGACCTCGAAGAGTACCTCTGAATGTATAAAAGTCTTGGAGGACCCCACAATTCTTCCTCAAGGCGTTGACGAAGGTATACTTTGAAGCTTTTGCCTTTGCAATTCCTGCAATATCTATTACCCACAAATATTCACTGAATACCTTAATTTTTATAGGTGCATTGAGGAGTAGCACGGCTCCGATCACCGATGGGGCTTCAGCTTCTCTTGGAGTTGAGGCTCCGGTGGACATAGTGGCTCCGATGACTGGAGCCGTCTCGAGCGAAGTAGTTCGGGCCGAGGGGGCAGCGGTCGAAGGAGGATCTACCTCGGCCGGAGTTCCAGCTCTGACTTTTGTGCTGGGGAGGGGTAAGAGCATGACGAGCTTTGGTCCCCTCCCTGCCTTGATGGTGACGCCCTCCTCCAACGATCCTTCGGCGAGCAACTTGGAGGAGGAGGTTGTGGTAGACGATCGCTAGGCCCTATCTTGGCTCCCTTTGTTTGCTCCGTTCTTGGAGCAACGGACGGGCCTCTGGGCGCTTCTAGAGCACTTGGCGGACAAAGGACAAGAAGTTGTGAACTCTGAATTGGTCCCCGTCTTGAGCGACGCTAGAGTCCAGGAGCTCAATTTAGCCCTCGAAAGGTCTGCCCTTCAGGTATGCAACATACAGCAAGTGTATTCAGTCAATAAATGGAATTACTTGTTACTTACTTTTGCTTTTTGCAGCAATTTGTCCTTGCTAGAGCGGCAGCGACTTCCAATGAGCTAGAAACTAATCAACTCAAAAGGAAGGTAACTACCCTCCAGTCTGCCCTCAATAGCTCTGAAGACAAAGCACTGCGGCTGGAGGAGGAACTCCTCGAGGAGCAGAGGGCCAGAGCCACCACCGACCAACTGCTTCGGGTCGAGCAGCAGAACAACACTGCCTTAAAAGCTTCGGCCCAAGAGACCGAGGCTGAGTGTGTGGTGCTCAGAGCAGAGGTCAAGAAGCTCCGGTAAGCAGTAGCAAACTCTAGCGCACAACTCGTGGAGCTCCAAGACTCGATTCAACAAGCACTGGCTCAGAAGAGTACTTTTCTATCCAACATGGCCGAAGTGTCTGCTGCAGCTGGGCTAGAAGCGGCGGAAGTAAATAATGTTGCCATTGCGGAGCGTACCATGAATACTCTTCGGGGTACCTTGGAATACTTCGGTACGATGTGCCCTTCGTCTTCAGTTGTGGAAAGCGAGCCCCTCGAACGGAAGCTAAAGATGATCCAAGTAGCGACGATGTTAATGAGAGGCTCTGGCGTTCGGTACGGAGAGTTCTCCGGACAAGTTGTTGGGATTGGAGTCCTTCGTCACATCGAAGCTCTTGGGATTTCTGTTGCTCTGGTGGCGAGTTCAACGCCTGTAGGCTACACCGACGAAGACCTGTTGCATCCTTCGTAGGATGTAGCTTCTGCTTGGGAAGCTTTCCAGGCAATCTGGAAAACAGACCACAAAGTTGCATCCAAAGCTTGGATCGACGAGGCTCACCGGCAGAAGCAAGCTCAGATGAAGCTTCCACTTCCGACTTCACCGGCTCTGACCCTGCCTGCTCCGCCAGCCGACCCGCAGGTTTATCTTTATAGGGTGCTTAAGCATGTACAAGAAACCTTGTAAAAGCCCCTTTTATTAATGAATGAAAAGTTTATAAACGAGGAAACTTTGTTTGTGTGTTTATTCTTTAGGTTTTGCCATGCACTTCGGAGCTTGACTTCGAAGCATTGGAACGTAGCGAAGGGCTTCGCTGGCAATGGGTTCTCCTCGAAATCTTAAGGCCTTATCGACGCTCACGCTTCTCTGTTCCTCGAGGGGATATAGGGGAGATAGTACCTGAAGTCCATCATGAGGTCTTAGCTTATATTAAAGAGGAGGATAAGGAAGAAGTGTCTTCGTCCTTCGAATACGTAGATTGGTCTGACTCGGAGTATCAAGCCAAAGATCCAGTGGAGGCTAGTTCCGAAAGACTTCTGTCTTGGGCTAAACTTCAAGAGGAGCAGAAAAAACTGCGAGTTTCGAAGAAGAAAAGCACTCGGACTAAGAAGAAGGTTTCGAAGACTTCGGGCTCTGAAGGTCGAAGTGGTCTTAGAAGTAGCTCTAGAGGTCGGAGGGATCTCCATTTCTATCTAGGCTTAGATCAAAACTTCTCCTGATGTAATAATATGATTATCCAATTAACATGAATTGCTTTGGAAGCATATTTTTGTTGTTCCATACTCCCCTGCCCCTCGTGGGTGGGGGACCGTATGCGTTGTGATAGGGTTCGTCGGACACAATGATTGATATAACAATTTGATTCTTCACACAGCACTTGGTAATCATGTTTCATTATTTCATAGAGTTCTTCGAACAGTACGTTCGTATCATAATGTTTATAAGTTTCAGAGCTACGTTCACACTTGTAAGCTCCCATAGTGGTCGCTTACGACTTAAAAAGTGTTTCATTGGGCCAGAGCCTTGAAACCTTATTGCTTGGTCACCTACAACTTTTTTACAGATGCTTCGAACCCAGAGGCCGGAAATCTATTCTTTTTAAGTACTTAGACTCTTCTACGGATCCTAACAAGCCTGAGCCTGGAATCCGTAGGCTGGCCACCTTCGGCTCTTTTACAGATGCTTCGAACCCGGAGGCTGGAAATCTGTTCTTTTAAAATCCTTAGACTCTTATACGGATCCTAACAAGTCGGAGGCCTTAGACTCTTCTACGGATCCTAACAAGCCGGAGCCTAGAATCCGTAGGCTGGCCACCTTCGTCTCTTTTACGGAATCCTTGAACCAATGGTTCAAAGGCCATTGTCTGGGTTCCTTGAAAGATGCTTGACTCTGCAAGCATCTCCGTTCTCGTTATGCGTCCATCCGGAGTAAGGGATATTTGAAGAGTAAACTGTAGGACCGAAAGTAGCGACTAGAGGGGGGTGAATGGGCGCCTTAAAAAATTCTTTCGAATCAATGGCCTGCTCCCAATACCCAACGCACCTCAAAGAACTAAGCAGCAAAGAACGAACAGATTTCCTAAGTCTAAAGGTATCTAGCCTAGAAGCAACTGAAGTTATAAAAATAGAGAAATACCAAAACAGTGCTAATAGACAGATAAACAGTATACACAAGACAAGGCAAGACAAACTTCTTAGTATAACAATCTAAATGCACTAAGAGTTAAATGAGAAGTTACCATTCGAAATCTGTCTCCTGTTCGAAACTTGACGAAGCCGGCTTCGCTGGTCGAAGCCTGCTTCGGAGGTTGAGGCCTGCTTCGCTGGTCGAAAATTGTCGAAGTTGAGCGAAGGTTGAAGTTGACGTGCCAAAGGTTTTCTTAGTCTAGCCTATCTTGCGAGGTATGCTTCGAAGTGAAGTATGACAGTATCAAGGCTTGCTTCGAACAGTGTGCTTCGAAGCCTATCCTTCGAACAGAGCTTCGAACACAATGCACAGAAAAACAACCTTCGAAGGAAAAGCGAAGCCCTACACACGGCAGCAAGATCAATTCGAAGCCTATACGACTACGTTCGAAGCTAGCACTATCGAGGTATGACCTTCGAACCACATGCCAGCTTCGAAACTAACTCCGAAGCCTGTCGAAGTATGAACTTCGAATAGCTCAAGTCGGAGTTCACCTTCGCAAAGACAGTCGAAGTATGACAAGCCAACAGACTAAGTGCAACACGTACTTCGATGTTAGATTCACAGGACAAGAGCGAAGTCGAAGATCAAGCGAAGCCCTCGAGGATGTCAGATCGAAGCCTGCCTCACGGAGCTGAGGGGCTTCGAACAGAGGAGGGGCTTCGCCAGTGAACAGCCAGAAAAGGCACTTGGGCCTGTCTACACGATCAAAAAGGCTACGCAGAAAAAAACAAAGCTAGTACTAGTGTACTGTTGCTACAGTGTAGTAGTACTACTTGCAACAGCAAGAACTAGTACTACTTGCGTGAAGAACAACCGCAACAGAAGCACATTCTCCAGAATAAAACAACAGCACACACCAAATCGAAGCTTCTGATTCAGAGAAATAAATGCACGCACCCCAACATGAACAGGAGATGGAATCCCACGGGAACAAATAGAATCAAGGGGATGCAGTAATGAACACAACCAAACAGAAGCTGGCGGCGCACAAACAGGAGAACAAGAGAGAGAATTCAGGGAACAAAATGACCCAATAGAATAGAAAATGATTTCAGCAAAAGGGTTAGTGCAACCCTAGGGATTGGGGCCCTATTTAGAGGCTGCCCAAAGACCTAGAATATTCCACCAGCCCCTTAGGGTTTTTACAGACGCTAAAATAAAGGAAATGACTCAACTACCCTTAGGAATTTTTACAGACTCGATTGACTGACTGTGGGCCTAGAGATACAGATGACTTATCCGGAAGCTAAGCTTTCGTAGCGACTACGGCTTCTCTTCTAGACAGTCCGATACAGAATCAACGGTTGTCAGTTTTGCGCCGAAACTGACAAAGCCTCCACCGGCTTTGTACTAGGTACCCGGATTGGGCCGGCCCGACTCCGCAGCTCTCTCAGCCCGGCAATCGCTCACCGCCCGTGTACCTGAGTCAATCCTGGTCAACAGCCTAGTGGGTCTTCTACTGCTTCTGGCCCATGTACCCGGATTGGGCAAGCCCGACTTCGCGGCCCCTCTGCCCGACAGTCGCTCGCTGCCCGTGTACCTGAGTCACATGCGGCCCATGAAACAGCAGATCTCCTCTTTTCTACAGTCCTCTTTGACTATCGTTGACAATGACTCATCACATCTAGAGCCATGAGGCCCACGCTATTCAGCATGGCTCCTCAATCTCCCCCTTGATGAGTGCATTGTCAACACTTCACTTCTAGCTCTTCAGAACCTGCGAACAACTGTGGAAACACGAAAACAAAGCACAAGAAAACAAGGAAGAAGAAAATAAAGTAAATGTTTAACCCTAATGACCAAAAGCCGAACAAAAGCAAGAAGCGGTCATTATGGTTAACCAAAAGTAAAAGCTCAACATGAGTGCGATCTCAGAAACATCAACAAGGATATCAAAAGAGTAAGGACAAACGGGACAAAGACTCCCCCTTAAACTCACATTCCAAGATTTCTCCCCCTTGTTGACAAGTGAACTCATCAAGCACTCAAAAGAGACACAGACTCTCCTTGAAATGCAACTCCCCCTCAAAATATGCAATGAATGCAACTGGGGTGCAGGTGGAGTGAGTAAAGCATGCTTCTCAGATATGATTGACTGCAATTACAACATTGAACAGATACAGCAAAAGACATACTGTCTAAGATACATGGCATGATCAAGGCAACAAATGATATCTAAAGAAAGTCATTAGCACGCATTTTCAATTTTCGCAAACAAAAACATCACCACATTTTCCGGTTGACAAGCAAGGTAAAGCATGAGATGCAAAAGCTAACTGATAGCTACCAAGATAAGCATTGTCCAAAACAAAGTGCTTCAACAAACTTGTTATCATTTCAATTTTCAGCCTTTTTCTTTTCTCTTTTTCATTTATGCCAGGGGTTATTTGCATGTCAAACCTTATGCTGACCGACCAAGTCAAGCCTAGGCCAGATCTGGACCATCAGAAGCTTAAGACATTGGTCTTGGCATACACTACATTGTCCCAGTTCATACCAAAGTGCTATGGTACGCAGTCCAGAACAATGCAATGCGAGAAAGCAAACCCACCTGGATCTTTGCAAGTTATGCATAAAGAGGCATGGAATTTTCATTTTTCTTGATTTTTATAGCACATTTCCATGTTTTAAAGCAGAAGGATGTCCAAGTTGCATGTTTGCATCTAAGTCAGGAACTAGCTACAAGGCATGTAACAGATAGCAAAAACAGTCAGCCTACACATGCTAGTTACCAGAATCAATGGTGATCATTTTTTCAAATTTTAAAGCATAAAAGTCATGCATATGACAGATATCAGACATATCAAGTGAACTGAACCAAAGCATGATCAATGACAAGTATTCAAACGCATGTACCAGCTAGAATAAGTAAAGTAGTTCAATCATATAATAACAGAAGCAGCTCTAAAGTGTGATATGTGAATATGCAAGATATGAACACACACAAAAAGACTCAAGAAAAGAGTAAAAGAAGAAAGAAAACTGACGCAAAATATCCTAGAAAGGATACACAACACTCAAATCCCCTCGTAAACGCTCAAAGGTAGACTGATCTAGGGGTTTGGTGAAAATGTCAGCCAACTGATGATGGGTATCAACATGAACAAGGTCAATGACACCTTTCTCATATTGATCCCGCAGAAAATGAAAGCGCACATCAATGTGTTTGGTTTTTGAATGGAGACAGGGGTTTTTCCCTACACTAATAGCACTGGTGCTGTCGCAAAACAATGGAATCCTGGTAGGAAAGAATAACCCAAAATCTCGCAGAGTGGAAATCATCCAAACTAACTGTTAGCAGCAGCTAGCAGCAGCTAAGTACTCAGCCTCAGTGGTCGAAAGAGCAACTCCAGATTGCTTTCGAGAAGACCAAGAGACAAGGGAAGAACCAAGAAACTGGCAAGTACCGGAAGTCGACTTGCGATCCAACCGGCACCCACCAAAGTCAGCGTCCGAAAAGCAAGATAAATCAAGAGATGATGATGCTGAATAATAAAGACCAAGATCAGGCGCATAAGTGAGATACCTGAAGATGCGCTTGACAACCTGCCGATGAGACGCGCGTGGTGAAGACTGAAAACGCGCGCAAAGTCCCACGGTGAACTAAATGTCCGACCTTGTCACCGTTAAGTAAAATAGTGAACCAATCATTCCTCGAAACTCTCTCTCGTTGACCTTGACGCCGTTCTCGTCCTTGTCCAGGCCCCCAGATGTACCCATTGGGGTCATCTGAGGCTTTAGCTCTCCACCAAAGTCGAACCTTTTTAGCATGTCTCTAGTATACTTACCCTGGTGGACGAAGGTAGCGTCCTTGGTTTGCTTGATCTGGAGCCCTAAGAAGTACTTGAGCTCACCCATGAGGCTCATCTCAAACTCGCTGTGCATCTGCTCAGAAAACTTGGACACAAGAGAGTCAGTAGTACCGCCAAAGATAATATCGTCCACGTAAATCTGAGCGACTAAGAAATCTGAAGCATCTCTGAGAAAGAAAAGAGTTTTGTCTACAGAACCCATCACAAAGCCCTTCCCCAACAAAAATTGCTTTAATCGGTCATACCAAGCCCTAGGGGCTTGCTTCAACCCGTATAATGCTTTTTGCAGCTTAAAAACATGTCGAGGAAACTTAGGGTTCTTGAAACCGGGGGGGCTGCCTAACGTAAACTTCCTCCTCTATGAACCCGTTCAGAAAAGCACTCTTGACGTCCATTTGAAAAAGCTTAAAACCCTTCGAAACGGCAAAAGCCAAAAGAATGCGAATGGACTCAAGACGGGCAACAGGGGCGAAAGTTTCTTCAAAGTCAATACCCTCCTTCTGGCAAAAACCCTAGGCAACTAATCGAGCTTTGTTGTGCACCACAACCCTATCTTCACCTTGTTTGTTCTTGAATACCCACTTGGTGCCTATGGGGTTGCAACCTGGTGGCGGCTCAACTAGTGTCCAAACCCGATTGCGGACAAAGTTCTCAAGCTCTTCTTGCATAGCATTAATCCAATTTGAATCAGAAAGAGCATGAGAAACATCTCTCAGCTCAAAAGATGCAACAAAAGCAGATTCGGAAAACACAGCAAGAGAGTTACCAGATGAACGCAAAGTCCTTTCAGTCAAATCACCGATGATGAGCTCTGAGGGGTGATCACGCTGAACTGCTCGGGTTCCCTGGTGATATGAAGTCACCTCACCGGAGTCAGCAGCTGGCACCTCTGGACTTGACTGAGGGGGCTTGATCGAAGTGGAAGAAGTGATCAGAGGTCCGCCCTCGTCCTCAGTCGAAGTCTCAGAAGGTGTGGGCTCTGCAGGGGGTACAGAAGGCCCACCCTCATTAGTGGCTGGAGTATCCTCATCTTTCTCGAAGATGGACTCTCCGAGCTCACCATCAGAAGGCTCAAAAGAAGTTGTCAAAGAAGGCAAAGACTCATCAAATGAAACTTCGCAAGTCTCGACAAGCTGCTGGGATTCGAGGTTCCAAACACGGAAGCCTCGAGAATGCAAAGCGTAGCCAAGAAAAACACCGTCCCAGCAACGAGACTCAAACTTGTCCAAGTGCCCTCCCTTCTTGAGAACAAAGCACTTGCAGCCAAACGCTCGCAAGTGGCTCACCTTGGGCTGTCTGCCAAACCGCGGCTCATATGAGGTCTTACCTAGGTAAGCTCTAAGAAAAATGCGGTTGGCCAGATAGCAAGTCGTGTTCATGGCTTCAGCTGAAAAACGCCTAGGAGTCCTGTGCTCATCGAGCATCGTTTTGGCCATCTCGACTAGCGTGCGGTTCTTTCGTTCCACAACGCCATTCTGTGGGGAGTGTAAGGAGAAGAAAACTGATGGTCAAGACCCTGATCACTACAGAAGCTGACAAACTGAGAGTTCTTGAACTCAGAGCCGTTGTCAGAGCGAATTGCTCGCATCCGACCATTGTTCTCATTCTTCAGCTTCAAAATCAGGTCATGAACAAACTAAAACGTTTCATCCTTAGACTCCAAAAAGAAAACCCACGAGAATCGAGAAAAGTTGTCAACAATGACAAGCGCGTACCACTTCCCACCGACTGAACGTACCCGAGCTGGACCAACAGTATCCAAATGTAAGAGCTCGCCTGGATACGAAGTCATCACCTGAGTCATAGGTGAGTGAGAAGCGGCAACCATTTTCCCATAACGACAGGGATGACAAACTAGATCTTTCTCCATTTTAAGCTTGGGCAATCCTCGGATGAGGTCCATAGAGCTTAACCTGACTAGCAGATCAAAACTCAAATGGCCTAACCTCCTATGCCACTTCCAAAGCTCAAAAGAAGATCCAGCTATCAAACAGCGAGAAGGGCCAAAAGAACTAGAGAAGTCAATTCGAAAAACTTTACCAAAAGGTAAGATCTGGCAGATCAAAGACCCCCTAGAATCAAACACAGAAGAATTGCCCTTCTTAAAACGCACTTCCAAACCATCCTCAAGAAGTTGCGAGACAGAAATCAAGTTAAAGTTCAAATTCTTGACCAAAGCAACATTTTTCAAAGAGAAATGGTCTGAAATGCGAATTGAGCCTATGCCACTTACCTTCCCATGACCACTGTTCCCGAATGTGATGTACTCTTTGGAGCTCGGGGGAGTGAGACTGGAGAACCATCTGCGATGTCCCGTCATGTGGTGAGAACATCCTGAGTCCATGATCCAAATGTCCTCCAGTCCCCGATCCTGCATAATCAGTGGTCGTAAATGGGAGCAAATGGTCCGGCACCAGATTTAGCAAAATAGCTAAACCAATGTCGAGCCATCTGCTCAAAAGACGGAAAGAGAGTCTAGAGAGGTGTGGAGGTGTTTGGGCTTTGGAACCCAGATAGGTTTCTTGGGTGGAGCTTTGGGTGGTTCATGAATTAATCCATCCTTGGGCTGACAAGCCTGGGAAGACTCAGTGGAGTGAGTCTTGGGGTATCTCTGCTCAGGAGTCATTTTACTCCACTCCACTACCCGGCTAATGGCACTCTCAAAGTCAGCCTTGGTGTAGGTGTAACCTACCCCAAACCCATCCTGCCTCTTGAACTGCTAGATCATCATGCCGAGCTGTGGCTCTCTGGCACTGATCGAACTCAGGATAGAACGGAGGTAAAAGTTCTCATTTTGAGAATCAGCTAGCTCCTCTCTCAAAGAAGCTAGAACCTCCACCTGAGACAAGCAGGTCTCACACTCACTCTCAACTTGGACAGACTTTTCAGCTTTCAGCTTGATCAATTCAAGTCTAAGAGACAGGCAGTTTTCACAGACAGTGGGTGGAACTGACAATGTCTCAAGCTCTAGCCTAGTCTGTGCAAGCTCAGCTCTCAACCTCTCCAAATCGCCCAAATGCTCATTGCCCTTGGATTTCAGCTCAGCTAAGGCAGCTATATGAGATGGGCAATCAACACAGGGTGCGACGACAGTGGCTTGAGCATCTTTCAGCTCCGGCTGAGCGCTTTCAAGCTCAGTGGCCAAAGCGTCCCTCTCATCAATCCTTTCCGTGTACTTGGACTTCAAAGTCGACAGGTCACACAGAAGCACTTCACACTTTGGGCACTCACTGCTATCACCCATGCAGGGGGAAGAAGATAGACTCTCAATTCTGCCGTTGGCTACGGCAAGCTCACTCTCTAACTCATCTATCCTCTTCTTGGCCCCCTAAGTAGTTTTTCCCGATACTTTAACTCCTGATGATTTCTCTCAAGTAAATCAACAATTTCGCATTCATAGGATGATACCTTTTCGTTGTCGTCATCATCGGAGTCATCGGAGGAGCTCTTTTCTTCCTTATCCCCAAGAGCCATTGAGCAGAAGCTCTTGCGGGATCTTCGGCGCTGGTGTGAGTGGCTCTTCGGTCTGTCCCCAAAGGCCATGAAGCAGAGGCCCGCCGGATCATCCTTGTCCTCCCCTTCCTGATGATGATCTCCTCATCGCTTGAGCTTGATGAAGAGGAAGATGACGTGGACTGCTTGGAGTAGCTCTTCTCCATCTCGGCGAAGAAGGCCTTGTCGCGCTTCTTGTTCTCTCGCCGGTAGTCCTTCAGGGCCTTCTTGAAAAACCTGGTCTTCGGCTTGCCCTTGTTGAAGGAGGAACTCTCGTGCTTGCCGGAGTCATGGAAGCCACCATCGGTGCCCTTCTTGTGGTAATTGCGCTTGGGGCAGTCGGCAATGAAGTGTCCTGGATCACCACACTCAAAGCACCCGAATTTCGTGCCATGTCTTTTGAACATTCTTTTGTCATAGACACGACGCACCCGGTTGTTAAAAAGACACAAATCATCATCTCCCAAAGACTCAAGCTGGTCCTCAGTGATAGACATCAAAGAGAACCCAGCACAGCTCACAGAGGTAGGATCAACAGAAGGTGTAGCAACAGCCAGGGACTTTGATCCTGAACCAGTGAGATTTGATTTCAGCTGGATATCAACCTCAGTGGCCTTCAGCTTGCTAAACAACTCAGAAATGGTCAAGGTATCATAAGAAGTGCTCTCAACAATAGAAGATACCTTGATTTCCCAGATCTTTGGGTCCAAGGTATGAAGAACCTTGAGCGCCTGCTCGTGATCTGAGACTAACTGAGCACCCTCAGCCTTGTTGTCCCGAAGCTTGTTAATGATCGATTGAAAACGACCAAACAACGCTTCAACAGATTCACCCGGCTTTTGTGTGAAGTTCTCGTACTCACGCCGGTAGGTCTGATAGAGCCGAGCCTTGACCTGGGCTGTTCCCTCATGGTGTGCCTTGAGGGTAGCCCATATCTCTCTCGCAGTGGAGAGATGGCTCACACGCTCAAACTCAGTGGGACCTAACCCAGAAAAGAGAATGTTCACGGCTTTACTATTGCTCAGATGCTAGACAATAATACCAGGAGTACCATGCTCAGCAACTGGCAAAATGACAAACGTATCGTGAACACAGATGTCCCAGATGTCCGAGCCTTGGCTCATAAGATAGGCTCGCATGCGAGTCTTCCAATAGTTATAGCCATAGGCTTCCAAGGACGGGACCTTGCCAGCAGACGTCATGATCACTACTGGGGTTTAGAACCAGTTAAGGTATGGAAAAACCCTAACCAAGCTCTGATACCACTTGTAGGACTGAAAGTAGCGACCAGAGGGGGGGGTGAATGGGCGCCTTAAAAATTCTTTCGAATCAATGGCCTGCTCCCAATACCCAACGCACCTCAAAGAACTAAGCAGCAAAGAACGAACAGATTTCCTAAGTCAAAAGGTATCTAGCCTAGAAGCAACTGAAGTTTTAAAAACAGAGAAATACCAAATCAGTGCTAATAGACAGACAAACAGTATACACAAGACAAGGCAAGACAAACTTCTCAGTATAACAATCTAAATGCACTAAGAGTGAAATGAGAAGTTACCATTCGAAATTTGTCTCTTGTTCGAAACTTGATGAAGCCTGCTTCACTGGTCGAAGCCTGCTACGGAGGTCGAGGCCTGCTTCGCTGGTCGAAAATTGTCGAAGTTGAGCGAAGGTTGAAGTTGATGTGCCGAAGGTTTGCTTAGTCTAGCCTATCTTGCGAGGTATGCTTCGAAGTGAGATGCACTGGAGTAAGGGACAAAAAACTCCGGCTTTGTATAATATCCCATTGACAAGCTCATAATTTCGATCCCTTGCTTGCAACCTTCGGAAATCCGGACCTTCTGACAAGACTGTGCTGTTTGGCAAGACATCCATTATCGGAGTCCGCCAATCTGCAGCTGGGATTCAAAGTACTTCTGCGGAGGGTAATTTATTTACCGTAGGCTTGATAAGTTCTTTATAGAAAGCACCCTCTGGGACGTCCAATGCTATGGCTGCAGCCTTCGCTAGAATGTCTACAAGTTGATTATCTGCTCGAGGGATACTCCGAACAGAAAATCCTTTAAACATTGCTTTTGTCTTGCGGATTTCTTCTAAATATTTTGCAAGATGTGGGTTCCTGGCTTGAAAGCTTTTGTCAACATGCCTTGCGACGACTTGGGAATCTGTTTTAATTATAATCCTTGTTGCTCCAAGTGCCTTTGCCTTCAAATGGCCTAGCAGGATTCCTTCGTACTCTGCGATAGTATTGGTGGTCTTAAAGTTGAGCCTCGCAGAATACATGGCCTTCTGCCATGACGGTGATATTATCACAACTCCAGCTCTGGCACAAGATGCCTGATAGGCTCCATCAAAAAAAATGGTCCACAGACCTTTGGAGGTTTCTTCTGGAGCCCAGACTGCAGATGGAGTCCATTCTACCATGAAGTCAGTTATGATTTGAGATTTGATAGTTGTTCTCGCCATGAAGGAAATACCAAAGGGGGCTACCTCGATAGCCCATTTTTCGATCGTACCCATAAAATTTTTGCTCCGAAGCTTATCACCAAGGGGATACAAGGTAGGAACGATAAGATTGTGTGCTAGAAAGTAATGCCTTAGCTTCCGCAAGGCCATTACCAAAGCATAAGCAAATTTTTCGAGCTCGGAGTATCTTGTCTTTGCTACGGATAAAGCTTCTGAGATGAAGTAAACTGGGTTTTGCACCAGCTTTCCTTTAAGCTCAACTTCCCTAACCAATACTGCACTTACTGTGGAGCCCGTTGCTACAAGATAAAAAGGAGAGTTTCTTCCGGGAGGGGCATAGTAAGTGTTGACAAGCTTCCGAGGTAATATTTAATGTCATAGAAGCTCTTCTGGTACTCCGGCGTCCACTTGAAACTTTCGGACCCATTTAGAGCTTTAAAAATTGGAAGGCTTCGCTCGACTGATCTGGCAAGGAATTTGGTCAGAGCTGCGAGCCATCCTGTGAGCTTCTGGACCTGCTTCAGATTTTCTGGTGGAGCCATTCTTTGCAATGCGCTTATCTACATCGGGCTAGCTTTGATTCCCCTACTCGAAACTAAGTACCCTAACAGTTTTCCTGCTTGCGCCCCGAATATACATTTTTCAGGGTTGAGGTTAACTCCACATGCTCGGAGGCTCTCAAATGTTTCAGCTAAGTCTAGGCTATGATGTTGTTTTACAACACTCTTTATTACAATGTCATCCATATAGGCTTCGACATTTCTGCCTATTTGGTGACCTAGAGCATTAGCTATCAAACATGAGAAGGTGGCTCCAGCATTCTGCAAGCCAAAAGGCATTCGAACATAACAAAATACTCCGGAAGGAGTTATAAAACTTGTATTGGCTTTGTCTTCGTGCTTTAGCTAGACCTGATGATAACCGGAGTATGCGTCCAGGAAGCTCAGTAATTCGGACCCAGCCGTAGAATCCACCAGCTGGTCTATTCGGGGCATAGGGTAGGGGTGATGGGGGAGTGGTCCCGATCTTCCGCTAGGTAAAGGATAAACTTGGGTTGGTGGAGAATCTCGACGTTGGCGATCCAAGGCTCCGGTCCGGCGGATCAAAACCTTGCAATCGTTACACCACTGTCTCCGTTGGTTATCAACCACGCAGAACGCGATTGACCTCGCCACGAAGGCTAATTCCTGCAAGCGAACCCAAGAACACAAGCAAGAACAGGAAGGATACAAATCGAATGCCAAAATCACAGACAAACGAAGATAAGGTGAGGTTTCACAAACGCCAATGCAGCAGCCAATCGGTCCGGTGCAAGAGGCGGGATCTAAACACAACAGTGTAGATGCAACAAAGCAAAACCTAACCCTAGAAGTGGCTGGCGTGAGAAATATATAGGGCGGCGGCCTGTGGAAGGCGAACAGACATGGGCTGTGGGCTAGAAGATGTACAGACTCAGATTATGAGCCAACATGGCCCAGTTCTGTCACGCAGTACTGTTTTAAATACACAGGACGAGTCGAGACTCCAAATGATGTGAAACCAACGGCAAACGATCCGTCTTCTCCTCAGCTTTCCAAAAAGTCAAAGAACGCACCAATCGGACTTCGTATGAGGAAGTTATGGCCATTTTGGTGCAGGGTGGTCGACGTAGTCCGAACCAACGAAATCTTGACTTCAAACATCCGTGCGGCTCCGTCTTCAAGTCCAACTCTTCTATTCCATTTCCCATGTTCCTAAGCAACAAAATATCACTACTATTCAGTAGTATCCCATCCAAACAAATATTGACATAGTTGCTAAGGAAAGAATTAACCTCATAGTTCAAGCGACGGGCACGGGTGCATGTGATTCGTCCTAGTAACTGAATTGTAGGTGGAGGCTCCATGTGTGTATCATGTGAAGTGATGTCCTCATCAAGGGGTCTCGTGGGCATGCTTTTATTTAATGATGTGAAATCAATGCACATGCGCCACTTGCTGGAGCCCTTCTTCCTAACAAAAACAGGGTTAGCTAGCCACTCCGTGTGAGCTACTTCCCTGATGATGCCAGCCCTTAGTAATTTTTCCACTTCTACCTTGGTGAGGTTTGCCCTCTCTACTGATAACTTACAGAGCCCCTGGCACACTGGCCTAGCCTTCGGGTTGACAAGCAAACTATGCTCGATGATACTCCGGTCAACCCCTGTGATGTCTTCGTCAGTCCAGGCAAAGATATCCAAATTTTGTTTAACTACTTCCTCTAGTGAAGTAGCTATCTCTGAAGGTAGCCCCTTGCCAAATTGTATTGGATATTCCTTGCCATCTTTCAGGATTATCTTTGTGACCACATCACCTTCCGGGCTTGGCTTTAGGGAAAGGCCCTTCAAGGAGTTTGAAGACTTCGAAGCCTCCTCCGTGTGCTCCGACACACTGTGTACTTGCCGAGGGTCAAATGGCGGACCATGGCCATACTCTTCTCTTCGGGCTACAACTTGGTCTCCTGAGATAGTGAGAACTCCACCTTGCATGGGCATCTTGAGACATAAGTAGTTATGATGTGCTATAGCCCCGAACTAGTTCAACATTCCTCGTCCGAAAATCACATTATAAGCATATGGGGCGTCGACGACGTCCAAGATGACCTCCTCCACCCTTGCTAGGGGCCCCTCTCCGAAGGCAACCTCGAGGCCTATCTGGCCAAGGGCATCAAGAGGAGGACCTGCGAAGCTTTGGAGTGGGCGGGCTGCCGGAAGTAAATGCCTCCGAGGAATGCACATCTGATCAAAGGCCTAGACGAAGAGTATATCTGCGTAGCTTCCGCCGTCCACCAAGATCCTTTGGACTTCGACTCCTGCTATATCGGTTTAAATAACAAGGGGTCAACATGAGGGAATTTCACCCCCGCAGCATCATTGGCAGTAAAAGAAATAGGTACATGGGACCACTCAGGCATTTCTGCCACTAAATTTGAGGTCCCTATGTGCCCTATTTCGTGGACATATTCTCTTCGTTACCTTTTGAACATGTTTCTGAGGGTCCCCCCTCCAGAGATGGACAGGACCACTCACTTGCCGCGATCTTGGGGATCTTCCTGCTTCAATGGTGGCATAATATTGGCCACCGGGAGCTGCATTGGTGTTTCGGGGATGCTGGCTCGAGCCACGGCTTGCACGGGCTCCGATCGTACCACTGGAGGGGCTCGATTCGAAGTACCTCGCCATGTACTTCGTCCTAGGTATTCACCCCGAAGGGTTAATACAGACTTACAATCCTTCGTGTCATGGCTTCTATTCTCGCCATGCACACAACAGAAGAAGCTCTGGCGCCTGCCCGCTACTCTTTCTTATGGCTTCGAAGCACCAACCTTGAAGCCTTGTGCCTGTTGAAAGTCGACAGGTACCTTCGGAGCAGAGGGTGCAATGTTTAACACATCGGAGCGGAAGTGTTTCTTTCCCCACCTATGATCGTTGAAACGACTATCAAGGGGGGCTTGCGGAGAGGTTAGGACTTCGGGCTCTGTCTTCACTTCTCGAAGGGCTGGTATTGGTGTTGCGGTTCTTCGGAGGCAGCCTTCCTTTGCCTTGGCATACTGTTCGAAGTATGCCATCAGCTGTGCCACGCATGACACTGGTTTCCGATGAAGCTTGCTGAGGAGATCTGGGTTCAACAACCCTTCGCGTGTGGCATCGACTACCAAAGAGGTAGACAAGCCATTGATCTGAGACTTGGTGTGGGTGAAGCATGTGAAATACTCCAAAAGCGTCTCCCCCGCTCGCTGCTTCACCTGAAACAGAGTCCCGGTCGACATTGGGGCTACAAATGTACCTTGGAAGTTGCTTATAAACTTCCTTTTCAGCTGCTCCCAAGACTTGATCGACCCTGGTTTTAGAGACCAGAACCATCGGAGAGCTACACCTTCAAGTGTGAGGGGGAAACACTTCGCCATAGTGTTACACACCCCTCCGTTGGCTTCTATTGCCAAAGCATACGAACAAGAGAACTCCCCGGGGTCAGACCCACCAGAGTATTTGTGCAGCTTCGAGGCCTTAAACCTGGGGTCGAATGGCACCTTCTGTAGGTCCGGATGCAAAGGAGATTCATCGTTGAAGGATGCATTCTTGGCTTCCTCCGGGCCTTGGACAACTTTGGGAAGATCGCCTACACCACCGTCTTGAGGCCCTTCTGGAGCATGAGTGGAGGATTGAGAGCAGAGTCGATCGGCAGCCTCTTGCCTCCACCATGCCACTTCCTCCTGAAGTCGCGCTACTTGGGTAGCCTCATCTTCAGGAAGGTCTTCATCTCCTTCGGAGGGGAGCTCCAGGTCTCAAGAACTAGTGTAATCGGTTTGGAGCACCGTGGGAGCAGCTCGGGGGCATCTGGGTGCTCAACGTCCGGCGACCCCTTTAGGGGTTAGCGGGATAACTGAGGGTCCTGCACCGTTGGTCCGAGGGGACCATCGGGGAGGATCAGAGGCTAGGCTCCGCTTGGGAGGCATAGCTAACAAAGATGAGGTCTGAAGACCAAAGACTTCGATTGGTTTGGGTAGGCGAGGAAAGGCCTTCGAGCTGCACTAGGAAGCCCCTTACCGAAGGGTGCACGGAATCCTAAGACTCCGAAGCTCCCTCTGCAAGTGCTCTTCAAAGTGCAGTCAGCGGCAGAGAACTAGCTTTTAGAACTAGGTTCCCCACGGATGGCACCAACTGTTGGCGTAAAAGATTATGCTAATAGGTTCTTGAAGATTAAGAACGAACACACAAATAGAATGTGATGCGTACTATTCTGAGCCTCCAAAAAGGATAATAGCTCAAAGTACTTCAAGGTTGTGTATTGAATAGCTGAGTATTCGATGCCTATTATAGGGTAAGAAGGGGGTATTTATAGGTAAAAACTCTAAGGAAAAGACCTATTTACCCCTCAATTACAACCGACAAAGTGGAAATTATTTGGTACCCCGAAAAGGGTTAAAATAGTAAAATCTATCTGAAGAAGATAGATAAGGCAGACGTCTTATCAGTCTTGCTATTTTCCACTATAGCTTCGGAGCCTTTGAAGGATACCTTCGGACCAAGAAGCCGAAGTATCCTTTGGCTTAGAAACTTATTCATCTCTGGAGATGAACGCAAACTTCGATGCTGGTGAATTATCTTTGACTGTTGATCTCTAAAGTCCTGAGGATGAAGTATTCTCGCCCAACAAGTACTTTACTACTTTTACCGACGACTTTAGTAGATATGGCTATGTCTACTTGATGACGAATAAATGGGAATCCTTCGAAAAGTTCAAGCAGTTCCAGAATGAGGTACAAAATCATACTGGCAAGACAATTAAATTTCGACGATCAGATCATGTGGGTGAATATTTGAGCAATGAGTTTAGTGATCATCTAAAGAAGTGTGGAATTGTTACACAACTGACTCCACCCGACAAACCCTATTGGAATGGGGTGTCCGAGTGGAGAAATCACACTTTCTTGGACATGGTGCGGTCCAGGATAAGTCACACTGATATTCCAGTATCCTTTCGGGGTGACGCTCTAGAAACAGAAGCTTTTATGATTAATAGGGTTCCATCTAAGTCAGTAGAGAAGACGCCATATGAGATGTGGTCTGGGAGGCGTCCTAGTTTGTCTTTTCAAAAGATTTGGGGAAGTGAGGCGTATGTCAAACGTATGACGTCTGAAAAGCTCAATCCTAAGTTTGACAAATGCTTCTTTGTGGGGTATCCTAGGAAAACCAAAGGATACTATTTCTATAATAGAGAGGAGGGCAAAGTGTTTATCGCTCGAAATGGTGTGTTCCTTGAGAAAGAGTTTCTCTCAAAAGGAATTAGAGGGAGGACTGTGCATCTGGATGAGGTTCGAGAGCCACTGGAAATGTTCCAGATTCCACAAAGCCAGAGCAGAACGCACAAGCTATTGCAGATCTTGTCGTGGATGCGCCAGCCCCACGGAGGTCTAGGAGAGTAGTCCATGCACCAGAGAGGTATATGTTCTTGACCACTAGGCATCGAGACATGTTGTTGTTGGACAACGATGATCCCAATACCTATGCGGAAGTAGTGATGGGACCAGACTCTAAGAAATGGCTTGGAGCCATTGGATCCAAGTTGGAGTCCATGCGTGTCAATCAAGTTTAGAACTTGGTTGATCCACCCGATGGTGTAAAAACTATTGAGTGTAAATGGATCTTCATGAAAAAGATAGACGTTGATGGAAATGTTCACATCTATAAGGCATGATTGGTGGCGAAAGGTTTCAGACAGATTTAAGGTGTTCATTACGATGAAATGTTTTCACCTGTCGCTTTGCTTAAGTATATTCGGATGATCCTAGATATTGCCGCATTTTATGATTATGAGATATGGTAAATGGATGTTAAGATGGCTTTCCTAAATGGAAACCTAAGTGAGGATGTGTACATGACACAGCTTGAAGGTCTTGATGGTCCAGGGAATAATGGGAAGGTTTGTAAGTTGCTAAAGTCCATTTATGGATTAAAGTAAGCTTCTCGGAGTTGGAATCTTCGTTTTGATGTGGTAGTCAAAGGGTTTGGCTTCATCAAGAACGAAGAAGAGCCTTGTGTTTACAAAAAGACTAGTGGGAGCTCACTTGTGTTTTTGGTCCTGTATGTGGATGACATATTGTTGATCGGAAACGACATTCCTTTATTGAATACTGTCAAGGCTTCATTGAAAAATAGTTTTTCAATGAAAGATCTTGGAGTGGCAGCATACATTTTGGGCATAAAGATCTATAGAGATGGATCAAAATGGCTAATTGGATTAAGCCAAAGTATGTACATTGACAATGTTTTAAATGGTTCAAAATGCAGAATTCTAAGAAGGGTTTTCTGCCAATGCCACATGGTATTTCTCTTAGTAAGACTCAGTGTGCTGTGACACCTGATGAGCTAGAGATGATGAGTGTGATAACGTATGCCTCCGCAATTGGATCCATCATGTATGCCATGTTGTGTACATGCCCAGATGTGTCATATGCTCTAAGTGTTACGAAGCCTCTTCCACAGCCCAAGCATGAGGTGCATATGAGCTCCAGGGGTATTAGATACTTGCGTGAGTGAGTCATGTGTTTGTGGAAAATGCTAGTAGAGTCTATGTTAATGTATGAGGATAATTGTTATCTTGTTCCTTGAATAAATATTGTTTGCATTTAATTAATGAGTACGACTTGTTATGTGAAACTTTTTGTTTTATGAAGATATTGTTCAAAAGGGTCTCTAATCTTGTCATCATGTAGGACAGTCATGATACATGGATTAACACATCCCACTGATTGATGATTGTGTTTCATAGATCATAGACATAGATATGTCAAATCAGTGAAGTGGACACATGTTGGTGAACATGGTGTTGGACAGACCCACTTGAGATACTGCTGAGATTGTTATGTGCCAACAGTTGTAATCTCAAATGGTGTCCCTATAGAGTCCTTGGACCTGGGATCGTGATTTGATTCCAGAATGCGTAGTGACACACTTAGATGCTTCCTAACGCTATTCCGTAACACGGTATTAATAAGGGTTGTTTTAGGTATGTTGTGAAACATGTCTTGGGATGTGAGCGGTCCAGATGGAATTTACCCCTCGTAATAACGGGAGAGTCATCTTTGGGCCCCTCGAGGTATTGGATTGGAAAAGTGCATGGCCATTCCACTATGACTAAGGAGTTAGTCATGATTTGAATCCGATACTTGATTGAGTGCAAATGTCAAGTTAACTGTTGGGGGAAAATACTTCATCCTCAGGTCACTACAATAACAAGATGAAGTCAATCTATTAAACCAGAGTTCCAGTATTTAACTCCGATTTAGTACCAGGTCAAGTTCGAAGAATCAAAGCGGGCCCTTGTTCGGAGTATAGCTTCGAACGTCAACTCTTCGGAGAACCTCCCTGCCAGCTAAGATGGAAGACTTATCTTCTTGCTCATTAGATTAGTCTTTTACCATTTTAGCCCTACTAAGGGTACATAATAGTTTCCACTATGTCGGTTGTAATAGAGTGGTAAAAAGGTCTTTTCCTTAAGTTTTTAGCCTATAAATACGCCCCGTTTTACCCTGTAATGAGGATCGAATACTGAGTTATTCAATACACATCTTCGAACTGCTTCGAGCTGTTATCCTATTGGGAGGCTTGAAATAGTTCACTTCGGAAACACTTCGTTTGTTAGTTTCTAATGTCTATAGGAAGTCTTTTCCAAGTGAAGCGCCTGGAGAGACTTTAAGGCAATTTTTCAAGCGTTTCGCCCATACGAAGTCGTAGATTCGAGGGCTGACTACGTCCTCCGTAGTTGATGCAGCTTGAGAGGGTGTTACCCATGCAGGCCTCCTTGATAAGCTTCATCGGAGACAAATATCCTCTGTTGCTCAGCTGATGTCTTATTTTGAAGAGTATGCTAGGTCAGAAGAAGGGTGGCTTCAGAGAACTGCATCAACTCCATCAATCCTGCAAGAAGTCAAGTTGGAAGTGAAGACTTCAACACCTTCGTAGGGGCCTAACTTCGAAGTCCAGCATGACAGGTGTCAGGGGCAAAAGCATCCTCATTCAGAAGACTTGAACATTGCACCTCCACAAAAATTTGCCCCTAAGACTTCACAAGCTTCGGGAAGCAAGACCAGCGGCTAGAGGCTGCCAGGGAAGCCGGCTGGCAAAGCCCAGGCCTTCTTCTACTACGTCTATGGTGAGAATCAAAGTCACGCAACTGATGCGTGCAAGTCTATACTCGCTTTAAGAGGCGAGTACCTTGAAAGAACCTTGGGTCGAGGAACTACTGACCGAGTTCCTTCCGAGGTGCGTCCGGAGCCTATCTAGGCTGTGGCACGAATAGACAACTTCGACCCTACAAGGTGTTGGCGTAAAAGATTACGCTAACAGGTTTCTGAAGATTAGAAACTAACAAACGAAGTGTTTGCGAAGAAAACTATTCCAAGCCTCCGAAAGGATAATAACTTAGAATAGTTCGAAAGTGTGTATTGAATAACTTGTATTCGGTCCTCATTACAGGGTAAAACGGGGGGTATTTATAGGCCTAAACATTAATGAAAATACCTTTTTACCCCTCTAATACAACCGACATAGTGGAAACTATTCGGTACCCTTAATAGGGCTAAAATGATAAAAGACTAATCTAATGAGAAAGAAGATAAGTCTTCCATCTTAGCTGGCAAAGAAGCTCTCGAAAGAGTCCAAGTTCGAAGATATACTCCGAAATAGAGTTCGTCATCATACTTCGAACTTGATTCAATGTATCTCCGAAGTTATATGCTGGAAGTCTTCGGCTTAATCACCAGTCTTTATCTTGTCACTGCAATAACCCTGAAGATGGAATATTTTCCCCCAACACAAGGCAAGCTCCGGTGGTCAATATTATGCCACCGCCAAAGCAGGAAGATGGTTAAGATCGAGGAAAAAGAGTAGTACTCCCCATTTCCAGAGGAGGGACTCTCGGTAGTATGTCGAAGAGACAGTGAAGAGAATATGTCTAAGAAGTGGGCCATATTGGAACTTCTTCGTCCGCAGCTACCATGCCTGAGTGGGCCCATGTGCCGATATCTTTCTCTGCAGATGATGCAGCTGGCATAAAGTTTCTGCATGCAGATCCCCTTGTTATTACTACCGATATAGCAGGGACGGAAGTCTGGAGAGTGCTGATCGACGGAGGGAGTTCAGCAGATATTATCTTCGTCCAAGCCTTCGATCAGCTCTGTATCTCTAGGAAGCATCTTCTCGGCGCAGCTCGTCCTTTGCAAGGCTTCACAGGACCACCTCTTGATACCCTTGGCCAAATAGGTCTGGAGGTCGCTTTCGGAGAGGGGCTACTGGCCAGGACGGAGGAGGTGATTTTCGATGTTGTGGATGCCCTGTATGAATATAATGTTATCTTCGGGAGGGGCATGTTGAATCAGTTCGGAGCCGTGGCGCATCATAATTTTTTGTGTATGAAGATGCCCACGCAAGTGGGAGTGATCACCTTTTTTGGTGATCAGGCCACGGGGCGAAGAGCAGAATATGGTCATGGCCCCCCTCTTGACCCGAGACAAGTTAACAACGTACAAGGCAACCCGGAGGATATCTCTGTTTCAGGTGAACCTTCGAAGAAGTCCTTCCCAAGACCAAGCCCTGAAGGAGAGATTATAACGAAGGTTATTGTCAAAGATGGCAAAGACTATTCATTTCAGTTCAGCAAGGATTTGGCTCCAGAAGTCACTACTTCGTTAGAAAAAATAGTTGAAGAAAATTTAGATGTCTTTGCATGGTCTGATGAGGACATTACCGGAGTCAGTCGGGATATTATTGAACATAGCCTCCTTGTGAACCCGAGGGTTCGGCCTGTTCGACAAGGACTCCGGAAGTTATCTACGGAGAAGGCCATCCTAGCTAAGGCTGAAGTGGAAAAGTTGTTGAAGGCTGGGATTATCAGAGAAGTAGCTCATATAGAGTGGCTAGCCAACCCAGTCTTCGTCAGGAAGAAATCTTCCGGGAAGTGGCGCATGTGTATTGCCTTTACATCCTTGAATAAAGCATGCCCCCGTGACCCCTACCCCATGACCCGAATTGATCAATTAGTTGACTACACTGCTGGTTCGGAGTTATTAAGCTTCCATGACGCGTATTCTAGCTATCATCAAATCTGGTTAAAGCGCGAAGATGAAATCAAAACAAGCTTTGTAACTCTGTCGGGAGTCTTCTGGTATGTAAGAATGCCTTTAATCTTATGAAATGTCGGGGCAACTTTTTCGAGGTTAATTGCTAAAGCTCTAGGTCATCAAATGGGCCGCAATGTAGAAGCCTATAATGATGACACTGTAATAAAGAGTGCTCTAAAGCACCAACATAGCCTAGACTTAGCAGAAACATTCAAAAGCCTTCGGGCATGTCAAGTCCGTCTTAACCCCGAAAAATGTATCTTTGGGGCACAGTCTGGAAAATTGTTAGGGTATCTAGTTTCAAGAAGAGGGATTGAAGCTAGCCCCACTCAAATAACTGCATTACAAAGGATGTCTCCTCCAAAAAATTTGAAGCAGGTGCAAAAGCTAACTGGCCGCCTTGCAGCACTTAGCAGGTTCCTAGCAAGGTCTGCGGAGAGAAGTTTGCCCATTTTCAAAGCATTGAAAGGGTCTGAAAATTTTGCATGGACACCGGAGTGTCAAAAGAGTTTTGATGATATTAAGAATTATCTTAGTAACCTTGCTACACTCACGGTGCCTGTTGCGGACCAAACCCTGCTCCTCTACCTTGCAGCTACCGGCTCTACTGTCAGAGCAGTCCTTATCAGAGAAGTTGATTTCAATGGGAAGTTGGTACATAATCTAGTCTGTTTTGTATCTGAGGCATTGTCTGGAGCAAAAACAAGATATTCTGAGCTTGAGAAGTTCACCTATGCTCTGATAATGGATTCGAGGAAGTTAAGGCATTATTTCCTAGCACATAATGTGATTGTACCAACTTCGTATCCCTTAGGACATATGCTCCGAAGAAAGGATTCTACAGGAAGAATTGAGAAATGGGCTGTTGAATTAGCACCCTTCGGTATCTCCTTCGTGACAAGACAACAATCAAGTCACAGGTGTTGGCAGATTTTGTGGCAGAATGGACTCCCTCCGTAGTATGGGCTCCGGAGAAACCTAATGAAGGAATATGGACCATATACTCCGATTGAGCTTTCTAAGCATCTGGAGCAGGTGTCAGAGCGGTAATAATTTCGCCTTCAGGGCAAAGAGCAATGTACTCCACAAGGCTCAACTTTAAGTCCACCAATAATACAGCGGAGTATGAAGGAATTTTGTTAGGACTTTGAAAGGCACATGCTTTGGGGGCTACAAGAGTTGTTATTAAAACATATTCTCAAATTGTAGCAGGGCACGTTGATAAAAGTTTTCATGTCCGACACCCCCAGCTTGCAAAATATTTGGAAGAGATCCGTAAGATTGAAATGACATTTAAAGGGATTTCCATCTGAAGCCTTGGCAAAAGCTGCAGCCGGAGCTATGGACATTCCGGAAAGAGTTTTTTACGAAGAGCTTAGTTCACCTTCGGTACCACAGATCCCTCCTGCGAAGGTTCATTCCATTCCAAGTACTGATTGGCGGAGTTCAATTATGGAATTATTGCAAGGTGAACCAAATTTTCCTGAAGGGCCACAACTTTCGAGGTTAAAGCTCAGAATTCGAAACTATCATATAATCAACAGTATTCTCTACAAGGCCGGAGTATGTTCCCCTCTACTCCGATGTATACCTCAAGCCGAAGGTCGAGAAATACTTCGAGAAATTCATGAAGGCCTTTGTGGTAGCCATCTGGCCCCTCGAGCTTTGGCAGGAAAAACACTTCGCCAGGGGATTTATTGGCTTACAATAGTAGCTGATGTGGAGAGCCTAGTCCACACATGCCAGGGTTGTCAATGGATGGGAAGAAGAAGTCATCGTCCGCCAACAGCTCTTCAAGTCATTGCCCCAGTTTGGCTCATGGCCATATGGGGGATGGACCTTATTGGCCTTTTCCCAGTAGCAAAAGGAAATTTGAAATTCACAGTGGTAGCAATTGAGTATTTTTCCATGTGGGTCGAAGCAGAACCCCTCACATCTATCACTTCGAATAATGTACAAAAAATTTTCTGTAAAAAGTATTATATGTAGGTTCGGAGTATCTCGACAGCTCACAGTTGACAATGGGACACAGTTTGATGCAGAGCCCTTCAGGAAGTTTTGCGAAGATCTTGGCATACAAGGTCTTATGGTCCATTCGGACCACCCAAACAAGGTCCACAGGTTTCACTCCTTTCAGACTATTATTCAGAGACGAAGCTATGACACCAACAGAGCTTAAAGGAGGATCTCTTCGCAGCACTGAACCTGAAATAGAAGGAGAAAGGCAAACTTCGCTTTATTTAACAGAAGAAACAAGACTTCGAGTTGTCGCCAATTTGTCAAAGTATCAGCAGCAGACGAAGACTTAGTTTGACCCGAAGGTTAAGCTTACGAACTTAAGCGAGGTCATCTAGTTTTGCGAAGCATTATAGCACTAGGGAAATTAGGAAATAAGTGGAAGGTCCATACATTATTCTCCGTTCAGGACGCCCTGGTTCTTTTAAGCTAGCTAATTTAGAAGGCGAAGAGTTAAAGCATGCCTGGTATGCGGAGCACTTAAAGCGATATTTCGCATAAGGGGATCCTTGTAATCATTGGTAAACACCTTCTAAATTAATAAAGTTCATGGTTCAGATAATGCCTACCTCTAAAACACTTCCTACATCTAGTGGATGCATTGGAAGAACGAAGTTGGCTGTGAGGGAAGTGTCATTCATTTGAACTAATTTTTCAGACTTCGAACCACTGGTTCGAAGCTTCCGATGAGGTGGGAAAGTCACTGAAAAACGAATTCCAAGCCACTGGCTTGAAAGCATCCGTAAAAAGAGTCCAAGGAGACCACTGTGAATTCTGAACCACTAGTTTGATAGCATTCACAAAAGAGCCGAAGGAGGCCAAACAGAGCAGAGTTTGAGCTGATAAGCTTCGAATATATGTAGAAAGAGTCCAAAGTGACCAATCGTTTTGGATGCTAAGGTGTCCAGAAAATTAGTCTGAAGTGACTACTTTCAAACAAAAGGTAGTAAGTTACCAGTTTTCACACTCCAAGTAGTTGAAGACATTTTGTGAGACTTTAATCAACCTCTAAGTTGCTAAGGGGCTCCGAGCCTCCAAAATTATACTCCTAAGTATTTTTCTCTGCACCTAACCATCTTCGACTACACTTCGAAGTTGCTTACGCCCAAAGAGGGGCTGGGAAGTAGAGAGACAATTTTAAAATCTTAATCTTTATCATTCGAATAGATAACACTACATTATGAAAAATCTGTGTCTATACCAAGAAGGAAACGAAGACCGCTTCGATCCCTAGAGCTACCACTGAAGCCAGAACGATTAGTTCCAGAGCTGGGAGTCCTAATAACTTTACGTTTAATTCTTCTCCCTCCCCTTGAAGCTCGAAAAACTTTTTGTTCTTCTTGGAGTTCAGCCCAAGTTTGAAGTCGCTCGGGGCTTCTCTCCCAACTTCGAAGTTCTTCAGGCTTCTTTCCTTGTTCTTCAGCATGATTCTCTTCTTCGGACCACTCAACGTCTTCAGAAGATGAGGTTTCTAAGTTAACTTCTTTTTCTTCCTCTTTAATATAAGATAATATATCTTTGCGTATTTCGGGCGCAATCGCACTGGAGCTTTCTCGAGGAATTAGAAATCGAGGTCGTTTGTGAAGTTTTAAAAGATCAATGGTAGCCCATAGCAGGCGAAGTTCTTCGGTAACATTTAATACTTCGAGATCATCCATACGAGGTTGGGAAGCCTAAAAACATTTCCAAATAAGTTTTCATTCATAACAGATGAAAGCATAATTTTTACATATTCGAACCACTAAACAAAACTAAACCTGCGAGTCTGGCGGAGGCTGGCTGCTCGAAGCTTGAGACCGAGCTTGTTTCTGACGAAGCCCTTCATTGATCCAAGCCTTGATCGTTGTTCGACCTTTGGCTCTCCATGACACTTGGAAGGCTTGCCAGGCTGCGGCCACATCTTTGGAAGGGTTTAGCAGCTGGTTGTCATCAAAGGTAATAGGAGCCTCCCCCAAGTCTAGTGCTACTGATAGCCCTAGATCTCCGTAGTAACGAAGTATTCCGAGAGCAGATACTTGGTCAGAGAGTTCTCCATACCGAATACCCGCCGTCTTCATCATCTTCGCTGCTCCTTGGATCATTTTGAGTCATCGCAGCAAGGGGACGTTGTCACTCGAAGATAGTGTCCAAGAAGTACTGAAGTACTCTAAGACACCTAAAAGATGATCAATGACCTCTGCAGCTAGCTTCTCCGACTTCACCTTGTCTTCAATTAAGGCATCCCTTGACGAAGACAGCTCGTGTACCACAGAAGATAGTCTAGCTGCCTCCGTAGACAAAGAGTTCTTCTGGCTAAGTAGGTTGTTGGCCTCCTCCAAGACTATTTGTGCGAAAAGAAAAAGCAAGGTGAGAAATTTTTCATAAGTTGAAATTAATCTTGTTTTTGAAGATACTTCGTACCTGGTATGCTGCCCATTCCAAGGCCGCGTTCAGCTCCGACCCTTCAGCCTCACCAAGTATGGCTACTAAGTCTGTTGCCCCAACTTCGCGGTTAGCTTGATCCAAATGTTCGAGCAGGGCCCAAAGTCCGGTCCTTCGCTACAGAAAAGGAGCTAGGAGGGGGAGCATGGACAAAGCCCTTTGATCATCTTCGTTGGGTGAATGGTCGGAGCGCTGTGCTGCATCCGTGGAAATTTCGGTGGACTAGCCCCCCTCCGTAGATTGTCCTCCCTCTGTCGATACTGACGGGGTTAATCCTAAGTTCGGAGCAGGAAAGGGGTACATTTTGCATTTACCTTTTTCCGAGTCCCATCTGTGCAGATTCTGGAACTGACCCTGGAGATGTCGAGGTCTCAGGAGCAGTCTTCGCAGGAGGAGTCGTCTCCATGGGAGCAGACCCTGCCAAAACGAAGGTATTATATATTGCATAATTTTGCAGGGTGAAGAAAAAGGTGCTTTAATGAAGTTTACCTCCGAAATCCTATCGGCGAATGAGTACGGGGCTGCTTGGATATTCGAAGGCCCCTTCGAAGTCTTCATCAGACTCGGGGTCTGGAACCGAAGGGTTGGCTGTCGGAGCCTTCCTTGGAGGAACAGCTACCACTTCGTTTGGAATCAAAGCTTGTTCAGCTATAACTTCGACTCCGCCTTTAGCAGCAGGGGCTTCTTGATGCGGCAAGTCAGGCTGGACACTCGAGGTCCTAGCCTGTTCGGAGCTATCTTGAGCAGCTGGAACACTTGCTATGTCGCCAGTGTCTGCAACTTCGACATTTTCCTGTGCTTGATCTTCGTTAATAAGGTTCACAAAGAACCTTTGCATTTCTCTGACCCCCTCATCTTCAGATGAATCGGAAGGCGAAGCCGCAGGCCTAGAAGGAGCCACATTCTTAGGCTTTCGGGCTAACTATTTCACGGGAGTCTTGGCCGGTGCCGAAGTCCCAGCATCCGCTTTCCTCTTCTTCGGGCCTTGCTTAGAAGGCACCCAATCCGGAAGAGTGGGGCTACGACTCCGAGTACGCCCCATACTCGGTTAAGTCGCTCCCAACTGCCGACCAGTTTCATCCTCCACTCCTTTTCAGCCAGAGTAGGAGCTCCAAGAATCTTCTCCGAAGCTCGAACGACTTGCTCCGAAGTCATAGGAGCTTGAGGAGCTGAAAGATAAGTTTTCATTAGTCATTTCATCAAATTTTTCAGAGTCCTCCCTTCGGATCCTCTTCGAAGTTGATAGGAAAGTTGGCCATCAAAGGCGGAATTTGGAGCCCGATGAACTCCTCCGCTAAGTCCCGCATGGTCATGCGGCGACTAATTATTTGGAGCAGGTTAAGGCGGGCTTCGAGCTGGCTTGGGTCTGGGTGGACTTCGGCTTCCCTTCAGAACTATATGTCTTGCAGGGATCCGGCCAGACGATTGCTTACTCCAACTTCGCCGTAGAACCATCGGAGAATCCAATTGTGTACCATTTGGCATTGATAGCCTTCGCTGGAAATCATAGTTGGAATTCATCTTGGAGTCTGAAGTTGATACTCATGAAGGCTACTACGATTTTCTCCAATCCGGAGCCTTGGTAAGTCTTTCGGCTGGCAAGATGCCTTGTGCAGCGCTACAAATATTTCCGCTCTTCCTTCACAGCCCTCAGCCCGCAACGCCCATTGGAAGATAGCCAGGCGTGCTATTGCATTCGGAGACAATTGAGGAAGGGTGACATGGAAGAGATCTAATACCTCCGACAGGAAGTCCACCGCCGGGAGTCCTAACCCTGCTTCGAAGAAAGCTTCAAAGACGACAACTTCATCGGGCCGCGGCGAAGGGATGGCTTCTTTTCCGGGTTTGCGGACGTTGATCTCTGAGCTAATCTTCCCCTCGACCACTTCTGCGATCGTCTTCCTCTTGCAGGTGGATGGCCCCAGTTTGTAAGACTAGTCAGGATACTTCGATGAAGCTGGAAGGAGGTCATGGGGACCAATCTTTTGGGGATTTCCCGCCAGCGCCGCCACAGCAGCTGCCGCCGCCGCCATGGCATGTTGCCTGGCTAGGGCCGAAGTCGCCCTGGGAGCCTTGAAGCTTGTCTTCGCCATTGATCCGAACCGAATGCTTAAGGCTAAGATTTGGAGGCTAAAGGTTGATTGCACAAAGATGGTGAGAAAGGTGTTTGACAAGTTTCTAGGTCCTCTATTTATAGCCTAGGTTCACAATTTTTTACCATTCGCACTTTCCGTTTCGCATTCTTGACCGTTACTGTTTGCAAAGTTAACACACCGCGTAGCTTCTTCTGAAAGGAAAAGGCTAACGGCTATTTCTTCTAAGTCTAAAAGGCTTTCTGGCTTCTTAAATTGATTCCAGGATTGTTCGAATATAACTCTCTTAAAATCAATTCAAAGTTATGAATCTTCGTTTATTTGAAAGGTTGATAAAATTTGATAACCCCTACGCATGATTATTTTTCTTGCGCATATTGCTCTCCTAAACTTACAGATCAAACGGAGAAGCGTATTCGAGGGGCTACTGTTGGGGAAAATACTTCATCCTCAGGGTCACTACAATAACAAGACGAAGGAAATCTATTAAACCGGAGTTCCAGTACTTAACTCTGATTTAGTACCAGGTCAAGTTAGATGAATCAAAGCGGGCTCTTGTTCGGAGTATAGCTTCGAATGTTGACTCTTCGGAGAACCTCCCTGCCAGCTAAGATGGAAGACTTATCTTCTTGCTCATTAGATTAGTCTTTTACCATTTTAGCCCTATTAAGGGTACCGGATAGTTTCCACTATGTCGGTTGTAATAGAGGGGTAAAAAGGTATTTTCCTTAAGTTTTTGGCCTATAAATACCCCCCGTTTTACCCTGTAATGAGGATCGAATGCTGAGTTATTCAATACACATCTTCGAACTGCTTCGAGCTATTATCTAATTCGGAGGCTTGAAATAGTTCACTTCGCAAACACTTCGTTTGTTAGTTTCTAATTTCTAGAAACTTGTTAGCGTAATATTTTAGGCCAACATTAACCAACAAGGGTGGCACATATCTCAAAGGGACTAGTGCATGCGTATAACAAAGGTTCATGAAATTTGATATTGTACGCTTTTGGGGGTCAATATGTGCTGCTAGGTACCGCTATTGATCAGTGAGTCGGAAATGGTTTCCAGTGAACATTAGTGTATGAACCTATCGGTACTCACTTAAGGGGATGGATTAAAACATGCAAATAATTGGTTCTTGTGCAAGTGGGAGATTGAAGGTTATGACCAAGAAAATTCAATGGATCGGAAGTTCCGATAGTGAGTATCGAAAGTCCCGGTTAATTTGTGGTCTCGATACAGAGAAAAATTGTTGCTTCGAATGTTCCGATATGGTATCGGAAGTTATGATGAGCTAGAAGTTCCAATTTGGAATCGGAGGAATTTTGTACCGATCTGATGTTCCGATATGGTATGAGATGTTCCGAGGTGGGCGATAATCGATTGGATCTGTTGCATATCGTACTGTATCAGGAGACCTAAAATACCCTGTCGGAAGTTCCGATGCAGGATCAGAAGTTCTGATGTGGGCAAACAGATTGAATCTATTACGGTTTCAGGATAAGCACGACCCAGGGGCCCTCAACCCTATATAAGGAGAGGAGGAGGACGTCTTCGGTAGAGCAATAAGCCTATATTAGACCTAGCCTCCCAGGAGTTCTCTCCTCCCCTTCTTGATCTCAAACGTTGAGGTCAAGGATCCCCGTCTCTCATGTACGGTTCTAGCATGCTGCCGTGGGAGGTTGAAGGACCGAAGTAGCGACCAGAGGGGGGTGAATGGGCGCCTAAAAATTCTTTCGAATCAATGGCCTGCTCCCAACACCCAACGCTCCTCAAAAGACTAAGCAACAAAGCGTGAATAGATTGCCTAAGTCTAAAAATATCTAGCCTAGGAAAGTCTGATGTTCTAGACAGAGAAACATCAATGCAGTGCTAATCAGGTAGATAAACATAAAGTTCAAACCATGGCAGATAAAAACTTCTCAGCAGATGATCTAAGTATAGATGAAAGGAGATGAGAAGTTACTGTTCAAATTTGTCTCCTGTTCGGAACTTGGCGAAGCCTGCTTCGCTGTGTCGAAGCCTGCTTCGCAGTGTCAAAGTCTGCTTCAGAGTCCCTTGTCGAAGTCTAGCGAAGGCTATCGTGGAAGAGCTGAAGGTTTGTTGAGTCTAGCCTAGTTCGAGTGTGGCAGCGAGCGAAGTATGCTTCCGAAGCGAAGTATGAACGTATCGAAGCTTGCTTCGAACAGTATACTTCGAAGCCAAAGACTTCGATCAGAAAGCTTCAACATAGTTCATAGAAAAACTACCTTCGAGAGACAAGCGAAGCCAAACACACAGCAGCAAGAAGAAATCGAAGCCTATAATCTACCTTCGAAGCTAGCTTGATCGAGGTATGACAATCGAAGTTGTGACCTCCGATCCGAGGGCTAACTTCGAATGATAAGCTCCGAACTTACACACTGTGACCCTCGAAAATGACAGCAAAAAGAACCTCAGAGACCACTCATCGAGCGAAGTCTACCAGAGAGGCAAGCTTCGAAGCCACCTTCGAAGCCTTTCGAAGTATTGACTTCGAAAAGCTAGAGTCGAAGTACACCTTCGCAAAGACGGTCGAAGTATGCCAAGCTTACAGACACTAAGCACAAAACATACTTCGAAGCTAGAATCACAGTACACAAAATGAAGTCGAAGTTCAAGCAAAGTCCTCGAAGATGTCAGACCGAAGCCTGCCTCATGAAGCTGAGGGACTTCGAACTGAGAAGGGGGGCTTCGCCAGAAACAGCCAGAAAAGGCACTTGGTCCTGTCTACTCGATCAAAAAGCAACACAGTAAAAAGCAAGGCTAGAGTACTAGTGTACTGTTGCTACAGGGAGTAGGTACTACTTGCTTTAAGCAAGAACTAGTACTCTTCACGTGAAGAACAGAAGCAACAGAACCACAAATACTCAGGAATAAACATGGCTGCGCACGTCAAACAAAAACGTAAACAACTGCAGAGTCACTGCAACTCGAAATGAGAAGAGAAGAGAATAGAAGTTCACAGATTCATGAAGAACAGAGACTAACAGCAGTGCGTGCAGGAATGAAAATAGCCACCGCAAGAGCCTGGCGGCGCACAAACAGGAATGAGAGCAGGGAATAAAAAGTGACCCAAATGATTAAAAAGTGAATTCTGGAAGGGTGACCTAACCCTAGGGATTGGGGCCCTATTTATAGGCTGCCCAATGACTAGGAATATTCCACCAGCCCCCTTAGGGTTTTTACAGACGCTAAAATAACAGGAAAAGACTAGACTGCCCTTAGGATATTTTTACAGACTCGACTGACTGACTGTGGGCCTAGGGACAAAATAGAAAACTCCTATTTACAGATGACTTATCTGGAAGCTAAGCTTTCGTAGCGACTACGGCTTCTCTTCTAGACAGTCCGATACAAGATCAGCGGTAGTCAGTTTTGCGTTGAAACTGACAAAGCCTCCACCGAATTTGCACCAGGTACCCGGATTGGGCCGGTCACTGCCCGGCAATCGCTCACTGCCCATATACCTGAGTCAATCCTGGTCAACAGCCCAGTGGGTCTTCTGCTACTTCTGGCCCATGTACCCGGATTGGGCCAGCCCGACTTCGCAGCTCTCTCAGCCCGACAGTCGCTCACTGCCCATATACCTGAGTCAATCCTGGTCAACAGCCCAGTGGGTCTTCTGCTACTTCTGGCCCATGTACCCGGATTGGGCCAGCCCGACTTCGCAGCTCTCTCAGCCCGACAGTCGCTTGCTACCCATGTACCTGAGTCACACGTGGCCCAAGACGCAGCAGATCTTCTTTCTTCTTCTGTCCTCTTTGACTATCGTTGACAATGACTCATCACATCTGGAGCCATGAGGCCCACGCTATTCAGCATGGCTCCTCAGAGGTATTCCATCCCTTTACGTGTGGCCTCAATGGAGGCGTTGCTCCAATATTGATGCTCGTGAACATCTGCATGCGAATGACCACGTCGTCTTCATCGATCAGATCAGCGATGGATGGCAAGGACGAAGCGAGGAGAGGCTAGACACGTTGCTCCAGCATCTTCTTCCACTGCCCCTAGCGCATCAAGTGCTAGAAGGTATCGATCTATGATCTCACACGCGCATGAGCCTAGTGCCATATGATTGAAATTTTGAATTTGCCAGCTAGCATTGCTCCCTATTCCCCAAAAACTTCTCTATGCCCTTGGTCGTGGCATATGGGACGTGAAGATATCTAGCATTGAGGAATCCATAAGTTATGACACGTTAACTTGTGATAAACTCTTTAGCAAGTTGAAGTCCACTGATATTGCCAACGCATCTCATCAAGGACTTGGAAACTCTTTGCCACCATCCATGGCACTAGTTTCTGGTTCTATTAGTGGCACCTCATCTGGAGGTATTGCATATGGTTCTTCTAGGTCTTACGTCTTTGTTGGTTGCTTTGCCTTGTCTTCTATGGTCTTTGTCACAAAATAGCATATGGACACTCTGGATGATGAGGAGCTTACTCTCATTGTCAAGAAGTTCAGCCGGTTCTATAATGATAGACGGGATTAGAGGAGAGGAGGCTCTCAGTGGTGTTTTGAGTGTGGGGATACATCACATATTAAAGCTAAATGCCCTAATCTCAAAAAGAAAGATGAGAATGAGCACAACCACCAGAAGAGGGACAAGAAGACCTTCTTCATGAAGAACCGTGACAAGCTAGCTAAAAAAGCAGCCAACGCGGCATATAGAGCATTCATGGCTGCACTAAGTGACATCGACACTTCTTCAAGTGAAGAGCCAAGCTCTGACAAGGATGAACCGTAGAAGGAGGAGAAGAAGGGACTTCACTGGCCTCTACTTCATGGCCGACGGCATCAACAACAGTGACAATGAGCCAGACACAACTGAGGTAACTCTATCCTATGACCAACTTTCAGTTAAATTTGATGAAATCAGTGATGCATTGATTAGTTAGGATAGGTTTCTTGTGCAGGTTGCTCGTGAGATGAAAGAATTTAGACTTAGAAATTAATATATCTCTACTGATTAAGCCATGCATAAGTCTAAGTTAAATGATGTTGAATGTGAGTACTAATGTGTTGTCTTGGTTGAGCTTGCTGAGCTATGTTCTGTGCACGCTCAAACTATCGATAAGCTTGGGATTGCATAGAAAGAGTTCACTATGGTAGAGTCTAGTCCTCTTATTTCTGATGCTTCTTCAAATTTCTCATTGCTCATTTAAAGTATTGAACTTAGGGACAAGCATGGTAAAGAAATAGAGGATAGAATGGAGAGTGCTGAGAGTTCTAATGATGTGTAGCCTGAATGTCCCACCCGCATTATCCTCAAGGACAAACTTAGCTTTGATATATGGCAAGCCGAGAAACTCATGACTGAAAATGAATACCTTCTTTTTGTGGTGAACATGTGTATTGAGGGAAAGGGTAGGATGGATTTGCTCTTGGCCAAGATCAAGATATGTGCTGATAAGGGTGGGTTAGCTCTAGGGTTGGGTTTTGAGAGAACAACTTCAGACATCAAGGGAAAAATTGTGTTAACTCCACCTACTACCCTTAAGAAAGAGGGGGCCATGTTAGACACTCCATAGAAAGTCAAGAACCCCATCCAACCTTTCAAGAAATTACCTCCTCCACCCAAAAGTGTTGCTAAGCCAAAACTAAGACAACCTGTGAGAAAAGCCCAAGTTTTCAATGCCCTAGCCCCAAGAGGATTTTTCATAGTTCTTATTGTCAAAGGGTGGGTCATTTGATTGGATTTTGCTTTCATCACGTGATGGATGAGCGACGTTCATGGGCAATGAGTGCATGAGACATGTATTTGCCACCTGTTGGTATACATGAGCCTATTTCTCATTATCCTTCTTGTTTTTGTGAGGCTAGTTGTTTTCACCATGGCTCATATGGTGGTAGACCACATGTAAGAGATTTTGATCCTCCACAGGTTGAGAGACCTTGTCGTGAATTTGGTTTTCATCATGGTGGTAGACTGCATGCTTTTTATCGTGATTTGCATTCCATTGATGTGCAGCCTATTGCTTTTACTTCTACCCCTCGAGTTTCTCCGTGTTGGATTCCTAGAAAGTTTTGTACTTACCCCAGCACTGAGCACTCGAGACATTTTGTTCATGTGTAGATAGCAGGCGGAGGTCTGGAGAATAAGTAGATCATAGATTCTGATTATTCGCGCCACATGACTAGTAAGACATCATGGTTCTCCAGCTTCACCTCGAACTAGCGACATGAGTATATCACCTTCGGCAAGAATCAAAGGAGTAGAGTGAAAGGCAATGGTATGGTAAGGATTAATAAAAATTTCATTCACAAAGATGTCGCTTTGGTTGAGGATTTGAGATATAATTTTTTGTCTATATCTTAGTTGCTTGATGAGGGCTTGGGAGTGCGTTTCAGACGTGATACTTCACAAGGTCGTGATTCTTCTAGCGCTTTGGTTTATAAGATTTCAAGAATAGGGAGGGTCTTTGGAGCTGACTTTTCTGAGTCTTTTGGTTCTTCTCACCACCCTATTGCCAAACCTTCATTTGAGCTCTGGATGAGGTATAGGAGACTAGGGCATATGAGCTTTGTCTTGCTCTCTCGTCTGAGTGCCCTAGGATTATCCGAGGATTGCCCAAGCTCAAGATTTAGAAGAATCTTGTTTGTGCTCCTTGTCGACATGGAAAGATGGTGTCCGCCTCTTATTCACCAATCAATGTGGTGATGACAGAACAACCCGGAGAACTTCTCCATATGAACATTGTAGGTCCTTCTCAGGTTAGTTCTTTAGGTGGCAAATGGTATGTCCTTGTCGTGGTGGATGACTAATCCCGGCATTCTTTGGTATTCTTTCTTGCAAGCAAGGATGAAGTATTTTGACAATTTTGGAGTTTAGCTTTGATACTATTCACTAAACTCCCTGGTGCATTGAAAGAAATCAGAAGTGAGAATGGCACCGAGTTTAAGAATAGTTTCTTTGTTGACTTTTCCCTTAAGCACAACATTAAACATCAATTTTATGTTCCAAGGGTTCCTCAACAAAATGGTGATGTTGAGATAAAGAACCGCACTCTGGTGAAGATGGCTAAGACGATGCTCGATGAGCATAGGACTCCTACAAGATTTTAGGCTGAGGCCATGAGCACTGCTTGTTACATCTCCAACCGAATTTTCTTGCGCTCACTTTTGAATTTGACATCTTATGAGCTCTGTTTTGGAAGGAAGCCCAAAGTTACTCATTTAAGAGTGTTTGGTAACCTTGAAAAATTTTAGACGTGTTCTTCTGATGGTATCTTTTTGAAATATTCTCTTCATGGTCATTCATATCATGTTTTTAACCTAGATATTAACACTGTCATCGAGTCATGTGATTTCACTTTTGATGAGTCTTCCCCTTGTGTTAGTAATTCTTTTGAGCTTGCCAGTAAACAGGATATGGATGAAACCATCTTTGAAGAGCTCGAGGATGATCCTCTACCTCCTACTACAGCAACCCCTGAAGCAGATCCTGCATCTTCTACTTCGTCAAGAGGGCCTGAAGCATAGACTTCAGCAATCATCTAGCTTACTCCGTCAAGTGATGAGGGGGATATTCTCTCTCGACGAGATGCTCCTCTTTGGATTTAGTGACATCACACTACTGATCAAATCATCAGTGAGCTCAATGAAAGGGTAACTCGATGTCATGCTCATTTTGCTGATGCTGCATTTGTCACTTCTTTTGAGCCTCTTGATGTGAGTCATGCTTTATCTAATTCAAGTTGGATCAATGCCATTCATGAAGAGTTAGAAAATTTTGATAGAAACCAAGTCTAGGTTCTTGTAGATCCACCTCCTAATATTCATATCATTAGCAAAAAATGGATTTTCAAAAACAAATAGGGGAAGATGGGTCTGTTGTGAGAAACAAGGCTAGGCTTGTTGCTCATGGTTACTCTCAAGTTGAGGGCATTGATTTTGGATAGACCTTTGCTCCAGTAGCTCTACTTGAAGGCATTAGGATTTTTCTTGCTTTTGCGTCTTCTCGCAGTTTCAAGCTTTATCATATGGATATTAAAAGTTATTTTCTAAATGGTTTCATAGGCGAGGATGTTTTTTAAACAACCCCCCAGCTTTGAACATCCCAAGTATATCGATAGATTCATTAAACATCACAAAGCTTTGTATATGCTCAAGAAAGATCCTAGGGCTTGGTATGACCAACTTAGAAACTTTTTGCTTGAGCATGGGTACAAAATGAGTTATGTTGACAAAACCTTGTTTACTCTAAATCATGGCAAAAATTTCCTTCTTATTCAGATTAACGTCGATGATATCATTTTTGGTGGCTCTTGCCATACACTTGTGTTTGAGTTTGCTGATTCTATGAGCAGGGACTTCGAGATGTCGATGATGGGTGATCTGACCTTCTTCCTTGGTTTGCAAATTAAGCAATGCAAACAAAGTACTTTAGTGCATCATACAAAGTACACAAAGGACCTGTTGAAGCACTTTGATATGAGCAATGCGAAGCCACTTTCAACTTTGATGGATATGTCAGTAGCACGTGACTCGGATGAAGATGGAGAAGACGTGGATCAAAAAGTGTTCCGGAGCATGATAGGTTCGCTCCTCTACTTGACGGCTACGAGGCCGAACATACACTTTGCAGTATGTTTATGCACTCATTTTTAGGCTTCTCCAAGGGCTTCACATCATCATGTGGTGAAGTGCATACTAAGGTACCTCAAACACACTCTTAAATTCGGCATTTCGTATTCTACATCATCATCTTTATGACTTAGAGGGTTTTCCAATGTCGATTTTGCTGGTTGTAGAATTGATAGGAAAATACATATGGTACTTGTCATTTTCTGGGTTTCTCCTTGTTTGTTGGTCTTCTCGCAAATATACTAGCATTGTGCAGTCTACAGTCGAGGCTGAATATGTAGCTACTGCTAGCTGTTGCTCATAGATTTTGTGGATGGATTCTACTCTGCTAGCTGCTTTTCATGGAAATTTTGTACTAAAAATTGCTAAAAAAATGAAATTGATATCCATGCCTTTTTTGCTAACATTAAAAAGATCCATGTGGGTTTGCGTTGTCGCACTACATTGTTCTAGACTGCTTACCATAACAATTTGGTATGAACTAGGACAATACAATGTATGCCAAGACCAATGCTTTAAGCTTCTGATGGTATTTGTTTGACCTAGGCTTAGCTTGGTCGGTTAGCATAAGGTTGACCTACAAATAACCATTGGCACTAAAATCAAAATAACAAAGCTTGAAAATATTGGATAACAAGTTTGCTAAAGCTCCATGTTTTGGATTTGCAGATTTGGTTAGTATTTCCTAGCTTTTGCATTCCATGCCTTACCATGTCTATGATGCTAGTCTGAGTGGTGATTCTTTTGTTTGCAAAAATCCTAAAAATACTTTCTCTTGATTTTCTTTGGATATGATTCACCTCAGCTTATCATATAATACTTTGAGACAATATTCAACGATAATGCCTGTTGTGTACTGTAAATGCTACTAATCATGTTTCACAAGATTGCATATACATTCACCCTCGCACCTCTTTCTGCATAAGTTTTTATCACCTTGATGATTCCATTGCCAAAGGGGGAGAAATAGTGTTTTTGCTTCTGTCAAAGGGAGGATCTTTTGTCAAGGGGGGAATTTTAAAATCAACTGATATGTTTTTGCTCTTTTATGAGTATCTATGGTCACTTGTGGGTTGAACTTCCAAATTCATTTTGTTTCTTTTGGTAATTGTCAAAGCACTCATCAAGGGGGAGATTGAGAAACCAATTGGAGTTTCACTGTGGTTTTATCTTAGTGATGAGTGATTGACAAGTTTGTCTTGTTTAATGGTCTGGACTTGTGATTTCTTGTTGTGTTCACTTAAAGAATTAGTGTGTGTTTTGCATGAAGATTCATGTTTTGCTTGTCTCGTGTTGTGCAAGGTTGAGATGTGAGTCAACTATCAACGGTAGGTGATAAGGGTCAAGCTGAGAGCTTGATGCTAGATTATCGAGGAGCCCGGATGAAGTTGAGGAAGATCTCAGGCTTACACGTGGAGATGAAACAAGACATGGATGAACGAATGATCGAGACAATGTGTTGACCAAGTCAGCGAAAGGGAGGACAATGCAAGTGGCAAGGCGGCTCGAGGGATCAAGAGCGGGAGAGACTTGCTAGCGGTCAAGTACGCAGATTGGTGACATGTGTTGATGATCTGGAGGGTTTTGTCGGTTTCGGCTCAAAACCGTCGAATCAAAATCGAAGCGTCATTAAGTGAAGCATAGTTGCTATGAAAGTTCCTCAGAGGCTTTCGTGGCGCTGACGGCGGCAAGAGTTGCATGGGGCTAGGTGACCCAACAATGTTGTTTGGCACGGGGGTGGCACAAGGCGAAGTGCTCGCTCGAAGGAAGCATGTGTGGCATAGGGAAGCCTCTTGGCGCTCGATGGATGGGCTCTTGCGGGTTTACCTAGGCGCAGGTGATGTATGTGTTGAAACGAAAACGTGCCCCCGCACTTTGGTCAGTTAGACGATCCAAAAGTGTGCGGATACTTAGGGACAAGCCTAAGCATGAGGCAGCACCGGCGTCGCGTTCCGACTACCTTAGACGTGATAAGGGGGGTGGAGTCGCCAGGCAATCAGATCACACAAAATAATCCAATTATCCAAAAGAAATATATTAAACAGAATAAAATCAGCAAACCGGTCAGAGCCTGTCTGCTTCGGAGTACGATGCGAAGGGGGTCAACGAAGTATACCTTAGGCGTCTGGTGCGAAGTGTCCCGCTGAAGGGCACCTTCGGCGTTCAGACTTATCTGGTTGAAGATGAACTCTGAACGGATCCAGGCGTGACAATCACCTCCGAACGGTGGGGTTCGGCGCGAAGTCCCTGATAAAGCGAGGTACAAAATAATGACTCAAACGCCGCGTGCAGGCGTGACTTCGTCCAGAGCGGAGTACGAACGTGGCAAAGCGTGTCATGACGAAGTGTGCTGGCCTCGCCTCTCTATTTATAGGGGCCAAACTTCTGATCTAATCTGCTATAATTCGGCTTGGATAGAGATAAAACTTAGCCGGAATCGTATCCAACTCTATCTCTGTTGAAGTTGGCTTCGGCTAGACCCATCGAAGCCTACTCCTCGGGCCAAAGCTTCGGCGGCGTGGGCCTCCGAAAGCTTCCTGGCTGAAGGACGTGGGCTGGCCAGAGGCTTTTGGAGCACATATCCCAATGGACCTTCGGCCCTGTAGGGCTTCGGCCTGACCCCGAACATGTGTATTTTTTGCCCAAATCACCAAAATTGATATTTTGACAGTCTCAGCCATTGATGCCATTTTTTGCTATCAACAGTATGTTGTTGATGCGGATGATTGATCATAAGGGAAGAAAGCAGTACTTGTGCATAGGAATCGCCGAGAGTACAGTGCGAGTCAAGGCAAAGAGAATATACGGCCTCGGCAAGAACCTTGTGCACCAAATGTACAAAACAACAGTGCATAGTAAATTTTATTACTTCGTTTCTCGTGCATTTCAAGTAATTTTTGAGATATATCTACTTGAATGGTGTGTCTGATGATTTGGCTGTGAGACATGTGTATAAGACTAGTATATGATGAATTGCCTGTGATTGATGGATGATTTCCTAGCTCTTGATTGTTTGCATATCTATTCTGTGATTGATTTTAATCCGTCTTGTCTGCTCTGTAAGGATGTCTTTTCAATGAGTGCATCAGTTGATTTTAAAGGCTAGATTATTTTCAGTGCTCGTGATCTCTCTAATTGTCACATCATATCATACTTGATAGGAGAGTGATAACACAAGCTTAATCTGGGATTTTGCTATGAAAGTTTATTTGCTTCCTCTTGTTCTTTTAGAGGAGCGTTGGGTGTTTTGAAAAGGCCATCAATTCAAATGAATTTGGTGAGGCGCCTATTCATCCCACCTCTAGTCGCTCGTTTTGGTCCTACATCCCGAAACCAATCGAATCGCTTTTAAACGCTTCTCTAAGCTTTCCTCCGATTGGCATATTAGCTTCAGGGCTTTTCCTTCCCCTCTTTTTGGCTGGCGAGATTGGTACCTTAGGGTATCGGTCGTCAACCGTCCATCTTGGGATAAAATCGTCATCGACCACTATATCGATCTCTCTCTTGCTGAACCCTACAAGAACGAGCCGCTTCTTGTTGTCGCTTATTACTTTTGGTACAATACCCTCAATGCCTTCGTTTTTGTTCATGGCCCGATGAGCTCATTCTTGTTGGATGTCTTTGCCTTGACCTCTCTTGATATTTTCTCCCCTTGCAATCCCTTCTCCTTCCGTTCCAGACCAACTAATCACCTTGATGTGAAATCCACTAGCAGCTAGAGCAAATATATCCTGAAGCATAACAAGAAAACCGGACTAGTTGAATCTTGCGAGCACGTGGCCTTTCTCAACCTCTGGTTGGAAATATTTGTCTTATGTGGATCCACCTTGGGTCTAACCTCTCACCTCTAGTTCATGGCCAAGCAGCTTGCTGCAAAAAAGAAAATCCCCATCAGGCGATACCTCCTTGGCGCTACTTATTTTCTTCTTCACTAGGTGTCGGCCAAACTATCGGCTGGCGAGCCTGTTGGTCACTTCGGCGATCCTTGGTGGTTTTTTCAGCTCTAGCTCAATGTCTACACTGCCGAAGTCATTGACAATCCACCCCTCGCCTCGGTGGAGTTCCCCTCCGATTATCTTGAGTCGGCCGATCCTACTTATTGCTAGTGTTCATCTTTCGGCGAGGCGGCCTCTTGCCATTCCAACTTCCGGATGTCTCCCAAATCTTTGAGCCTCTACTTCACAACGTTTTACTGTGGATTTCGGGAAGAGAAAATTGTTTGGTTGGCCTACGAGTTTCTATCTGAGTATGAATATCTCTGTGGGTTTCTCCTAGCCGATGTGTGTCGAAACGAGGAGTCCACTAGTGTTGGGGAATAGGGGAGCTATGCTAGCCGGCAAATTCAAAATTTCCACCCTACGCCCAAGACCCATGTTGAAGAAGCATGTCAAGCCTATCCTCACTTTGTCTCGTCCATTCCTCACCAATCCAATTAGTGAAGACGACATAGTTGTTCATTTGATGAAGTTCACGAAAGTCGCTATTGGAGCAATGCCTCCACGGTATCCATGTGTATAGGGATGGAATTCCTCCCATGGCACCATGCTAGCACCACACATGAGCGACGTGGAATCCTCGATCTCAACAATTGAGACCGATAAAGGGAGGAGAGGAGACTATTGTGGATAGGTCTAATCTATGCTCAAGCTTGTTCTCCAAGACATCCTCCTCCACTCTTTATATAGGCCTGAGAGTCCATGTTCGTCCACATCTCAAAAAAACCAATTTGTGTTCCTAACAGATCCAATCTGTTTGCCCACGTCGGAACTTCGATTCTGGATAAGAACTTCCGACAGGGTATTTCGGTCTCTCGATTCAATATGACACTAAACAGATCCAATCTGTTTTCGCCCACCTCGGACCTTCCGATACACATATCGGAACTTCTGATCAGTACAATATTCCTGATTCCAAAATCAGAACTTCCGGATCGTCGGAACTTCCGATACCATATCGGAATTTCCAAATCAACTTTTGCTCTTTGACTCGAGTCTAGAAAATAATCTAAACTTCTGATACTACTAATCGAAACTTTAGATACACGGAATTTTCTTGGGCATATCCATTAATCTCCCACTTGCACAAGAACCAATTCTTTGCATGTTTCTTAATCCATCCCCTTAAGTGTGTGACCCGATAGGTTCATACACCAACGACAATTCAGCAGAAACCTTTTCTGACTCACTAATCAATAGTGGTACCTAGCAGCACATATTGACCCCTAGAAGTGTACAAAATAAATTTTTACTAAACCTTTGATATACACAAGCACTAGTCCCTTTACCAAACGTCGTTAGTCAAGGTGAAGGCGAGATACGTGTCACCCTTGTTGGTTATCTCGACATTTCACTCGATCAAGGATCAGATTCAAATCATGATTAACTCTTTAGTCATAGTGGCATGGCCATTCACTTTTCCAATCCAATACCTAAAGGTGCCCATAGACGACTCTCCCATTATTAGGAGGTGTAAATTCCATCTTGACCGATCACATCCCAAGACATGTTTCACAACACACCTGAAAACAACCCTTATTACTACCATGTTATGGAATAGCGTTAGGTAGCATCTAAGTGTGTCACTACGCATTCTAGAATCAAATGACGATCTCAGGTCTATGGACTCTGCGGGTACACCATTTGAGATTACAACTGATGGCACATTACAATAACAATCCTAGCATTATCTCAAGTGGGTCTATCCAACACCATGTTCACCAACATGTGTCCACATCACTGATTTGACATCTCTATGTCTAGGATCTGTGAAACATGATCATCAATCAGTCAGATATGCTAATCTATGTGTCATCACTGTCCCACCTAATGACAAGATTAGGGATCCTTTTTGAACAATTTCGTTATAACACAAATAGTTTCACAAAACAAGTCATCAACTCATTAATCAAATGTAAACGACATTTATTCAAGGAACAAGATAACAATTATCCTCACACATTTGCATAGACTCTACTAGCATCTTCCACAAACACATGACGCACTCACGCAAGTAGATAATACCCATGGAGCTCAGGTACGCCTCATGCTTCAGTTGTGGAAGAGGCTTCATCAATGAATCCGCTATGTTCAAATCCATGTGCACCTTGCAAATCTTCACATCACTTCTCTCAATGATCTCACGGATCAGATGATATCGCTGAAGTATATGTTTGGACTTCTGGTGTGATCTAGGCTCCTTGTCTTGTGCAATTTGCAAACCCGGTCATCACGCCGTCATAGTCAGTTGTCCGTCCAAGTCTTGCTCAGTCTCTTCTTGCACTCTTGAGATCTTCTCCAACTTCGCTTGGCCTCCCTGATCCTCCGGCATCAAGCTCCCCGCTCGACCCTCGATCACCCACCGTCGATAATTGATCAGCATCTCCTCCTTGCACAAACAAGACAAGCCAAAACAAGAACGCGACGCACCGCCAAAACCCTCGGCAGCCAAACCTACCATTTCACATCGAGCCCCTCGATGCACTCAAACCACTCTCAACCACTCAACCGCTCAGACGCTCATCCTTGTCAATCACTCATCATCCAGATCGAAACCACCCTTGGTTTCTCAACTCCCGTAAGTAGAGACGGGAGATCTCGAGTACTCAGCGCTGGGTTTAGAGATAAGATGCCTAGGTATCTAGCACTGAACTACCCGAGAAGTAGGTAAAGCAAGAGACTCTGTGGGATGAGAATCATACTGAAAATGAGGTCTCCTGCAAATCGCTGAGGTCTCCTAAAATAATTTGGACCAAAACACCTATGTGGTCTATCATCACACGAAGTATGATATACAGCATGATGGGCATAGCCACTCATATAACTGTGTGGAGCCTCATAATCAGTATAAGTATTATAACCATAGTTGTTGGCGTAAAATATTACACTAATAGGTTTTCAGAGATTGGAAACTAACAAACGAAGTGTTTGTGAAGTAAACTATTTCAAGCCTCCGAATTGGATAATAGCTTGAAGTAATTCGAAGTAGTGTATTGAATAACTGATTATTCAATGCTCATTACAGGGTAGAATAGGGGTATTTATAGGTGAAAATCTTAAGGAAAAGACCTTTTTACCCCTCAATTACAATCGACATAGTGGATACTATTCGGTACCCTAATAGGGCTAAAATGGTAAAAGACTAATCTAATGAGAAAGAAGATATGTCTTCCATCCTAGCTGGCAGATAAGTTCTCTGAAGAGTTGACGTTCGAAGCCATACTTCGAACAAGAGTCCGCATTGATTCTTTGAACTTGATCCCTTACTAAACCGGAGTTTAATACTGGAACTTCGATTTAGTAGATTGCCTTCATCTTGTTACTGTAAGGTTAGGAGACCCTGAGGATGATGTATTTTCCCCCAACAGTAGCCCCTCGAATACGCTTCTCCGCATGACCTGTAAGGTTAGGAGAGCAGTATACGCAAGAAAAATAATCATGCGTAGGGGTTAATAAATTTTATCAACCTTCGGAATATGCAAAGATTTATAACTTCGAATTGATTTCTAAGAGAGTTCTATTCGAACAATTCTGGAATCAATTTCTATGAAACCAAAAAGCCTTTTAGACTTAGAAAAAAATAGTCGTTAGCCTTTTCCTTTCAGTAGAAGCTATACGCTGCATTAATTTTGTAAACAGTAACGGTCAAGAAGACGGAATGGAAAGTCTGAACAGTAAAAAATTGGGAATCCAGGCTATAAATAGAGGACCCAGATGCATCCAAAATACCTTTCTCATTGTCTTTGTGCAATCAACCGTTAGCCTCCAAACTTAGCCTCAATCGCTATGTTCGGCTTGATGGCGAAGACAAGCTTCAAGGCTCTCGGGGTGACTTCGGCCCTAGACCGGCAGCAGGCCATTGCGGCGGTAGTAGCGGCAGCACCTGCAGGGAATCCCCAACAAATCGGTCCCCATGACCTCCTCCCGGCCTCTTCGAATACTCCGATCAGTCTTAGAAACTGGGGCCATCCACCTGCAAGAGGAAGACAATCGCAACAGTGGTCGAAGGAAAGATTAGCCCAGGTGTTGTAGCAATTGTGTTAGCTACTGTACAAAGTGCTTTATAGCTTTACAGACGTGTCAGACAACGTCACTTCTTTGACCAGCTAAACAACATACTAGGGGAAGAGGGGCCCCTAGTATGACTTCTACACTGTAGCGAGGCGTAAATATCTGCTGGATTCGGAGTAGGGGCCGGAGCTCTTCAGGCGGAGGCTGCAAGGGAGGCTTCGAAGTATAGTCCAAAGTGGGCTTCGAAGTATACTCCGAACTGGGCTCCGAACTGGGGCTCTGAACTGGGTTCTCGGAGACTTAGCTTTGAATTGGCTGGAAAGGGTCTGGAGATAGGCTCTGAGGGGCTCCGAAGGGAGCTCGAAGGTTAACTCCGAACAGGATTCGAGGGTTAACTCTGAACAGGATTCGAGGGTTAACTCCGAATAGAGCTCGAAGGCTAACTCCGAACAAGGACCGGAGCTAACTTCGAAGTTAGCCTGAGACTTTGCTTCTGGCAAACTTTAAGGGATCTTGCTGGCTTCGCTCCCGAGGGCTCCGAAGGGGTTCGGAGGCCTCGCTCTAGAGGGATTCGAAGTGAACCACGGGACTTGGAAACATCTTCTTCAGAAAGGAATAGGCTTCAACAGTGTTGGGCTTCGGGTCAAATGCTGTCGGAGGCTGATGTCATTTGGCCCCTGTTCAACCGAAAACTTATTCCCCCAACAGTAGCCCCTCGCTTGCAGGCCTTCGGGATGAAGGGGTGCGTGCGCCTTTGGGACAAATGACAGAAAATTACAACTTCAGGGAAAATAGGCCTTCGGAGCTTGGATCGAAGGTGCCTTCGAAATGCGCAGGTAGTAATTGCCTATGTCAGCTGTCAGAATGACCTCGGGGAGATCAACTGACTCTGCAATGGCTAAAAAATATGACCGTTACAGTGCAGTGGGGTCGCTTCAGCTCCGCTGGAGGGCCACCTGTTAGTGGCTTTGGCGTGCGAACCTGTCGAGATTTTTATCGCCTATAAATAGGGGTTTACCGCACACGGCTCTGGCACACTTCTCATTTACGTTCTTCTCAGCGCCTTGCATCCTTCGCTCTCTTCTCGTCCTTAGGTTCGCGCGAAGCACCCTTCGCAAGCTTTAGCATACTTCGCTCCGAAGCTCCACGGAAATGCCAAAGAATGTTGCTTCGAAGGCTTTGGCCTTGTGCTCGAGCTCCGCCCAAGCATAGGCAGCGGCAGCTGTGGCAGCGAAGCCTGCACCGAGGCAGTTGGGGCCGAAGGATCTTCGGTCGCCATCCGACAAGTTTGAGAAAACACTGGAGATGAGGGCCTCGATCTCGACAGAGGAGTCTGTCTGGAGGGCATACGAGGGGAAGATTGCTTCGAAGATCTAGCTTCGAGTTCCGGAGAAGTCGGAGGCCATACCGAGGCCTCGGGCTGACGAAGTGGTGCTATTTGAAGCCTTCTTCGAAGCCGGCCTCGGACTGCCGGCGGTGGGGATGTTGAGAGAAGTCCTAAAGGCTTACAACCTTGAGCTTCCTCAACTTTCTCCCAACGCTGTGGCGAGGCTTGCTGTGTTTGAATGGGCCATGAGGGCCGAAGGTTGCGAGGGCCGCGCCGACGTCTCCGTTGCCCTCCACGATGCCAACTGTCAACCGAAGCCGAGGGAGGGTGCAGACCGCGTCAAGAGGGCTTTTGCCTTTGGAAGCGCCAACTTGCAGCGTCGGAAGGAGTACCTAGGATGCCTTCCCGGTGAGGGCCGCCAACAGGCAAATGGTACTCGAAGTGGGATCAAGAGTGGTTCTACGCCTCCGTCGGCGTGAACTCTCCCCTTCGGAGTACCAATGCCCTTATCTCTTTACCGGCGCGAAGGTGTGGTGAAGACTAGCCCGACACCCTTCGCTCGAGGATCTCACTCCTTCGGAGGGTTGCCGCGAAGATGAGCATGAGGGACCTCGCTGAGGAGTTCATCACCCTCCAGGCTCAGCCCCCTTGCGCGCTCTTGGCCAGAGGGGCTCTTCCAACCTTCGGGCCGAGGAGGCCTAAACGAAGTGGCAATAAAATGCCTCTGTAAGACTTCGAAGCCTTTCCACTTTCATACTTTTCCAAAAACTTTATTCTGACTTGGAATCTTGATGAAGCCACTCTTGAAGTGAGGACTCCGGAGGAGGCCATTGCGGCGGCGGAGCATGTTGTCGGGGCCACGACACCTGAGGAGCAAGCCCAACGGCTTACTCTGGTGGGTACCTGGGAGCACTGGAACAGGGTGTGGACCCTGCTCGGCTTCAAGGATGTCCAGGCTCTGCCAGACTTCTCCCACCTTGTTCCTTCGACAACCGGATCCAAGAGGAAAAGAGGGGACGGCGATGAGCCTGAAACTTCGAAGGCTCGGTCAGAGGTCCTCACGACCGAAGCCTCTACTCTGGAGGAGGCAACGGTTGCGAACCCTCAAACGGAAGCAGAGCCAGCAAGTGCTCTGGCAACGGCTACCAAGGTGGTAGCGAAGACCTCGACGGCGACGGCTTCGGGTGCGGAGGTCGACGCGCCAGCTTCGCAGCGAAGGGATTGGGGGCACACATTGCCCCCTCTACCTTTTAAGAAATCTCCGATGAAGGTAAAATTTTTAAACATAATTCTCTTTTATATGAGGATTTTGACATGAACTTTTTTGCAAAAGATGATGCCGGTGCGAGGCCCACCGTTCCGGAGCCAACGGAGGTCTCCAGCAGCAGCAGCAGCAGTGACAGCTCGGAGTCCGACAGTTCCTCGTCTGAAGAAGATGGAGGCAATGGCCACAACGAAGGGGACACTCGAGGCGACGAGGAAATCGAGGTGGTGGATCGAAGCCCAGCTCTGCCGAAGCCTGTGCAGGCGGTTGTGGCGGAGGAAATTGTCCGGCCTTTGCTGCCGAAGGGGGCCATGACGGAGACGACCATCCACAACTTCCACGAGGGCTGCGCAGCTACGGAGGCAGGAGGCTTGGTGGCTCAACTTAGCCATTCGAACCCCATGGACCTCCTCATCAACGCAAACGAAGCCCTCATCCAAGTGAGCGAAGTCCCTCGCAGCCTTCGAGCCATACTTTGGTCTTCGATCAATACTTATGATTTTCTTGAATTCTTTCAGGCCTTCTGTAACACCCCAGAAATTAAAAAGGAATAAAATAAAAGAAAATATTATTTAAATCATTTCTGGATTTATTATTAAAGGAAAAATCACAAAAGAACCCAAATAAAACCAAACAGGGAGAGATACTCAAAATCTGGACTTGAAAAATTTATGAGATGAACTAGAGACCAAAATATAATTTTAGGAATTTTTACAAATTTTTATCAACAGTGATTCAACCCTTAAACAAATAAATGAATTACTGGAATTATTTTAAATCAGAAAACAATTTAATCCTTAATGGGCCTCAAACCTCGAATTCACCCGGAGCCCGGCCCAATCCAGCATTGAGCCACTGACGAGTGGGACCCGCCTGTTGGCGCGTTCCCCCGCCTCTCTCTCCCGCCCGCGCCCGCCTGGCCCCACGTGTCAGCCTCCATGCGCTCGCCTTCGCCCACTGACCGCTCGGCCCTAGCCTGTCAGGCCCTTTCCTTTCCCGTTCGCCCACTGACAGGTGGAGCCCACCTGTCAGGACCTTCGTCTCCGATGGAAGGGGATCGCCCCCTTCCTTCCTCCCGGCGATCACCTTCGGTTCTCACCGCCGACCACCTCGATTCGCCCGATCCGACCACGGATCACCTTCCCTGGTCACCACCGCACCCTTTCCATCCCTGGTCACCACCGCACCTTCGGTTTCCTTCCGTTTAGGCGCCGCAGATCTGGTCAAAGGGGTATGGGGCGATCGCAGCCGTCGATCGTTACTTGAACCCCAGGATCAATCTGGTGCGTCCACGTATACCCTTTCGCCACGTTTTAATCTAGGCCGTCCAATTTCATTAAATCCACCCGCCTCGCATCTGGCCGCTGGATCTAGATCCAACGGTCCAGGTCGCTCGGGTCCACGTGCACAGTCACGGGTTCACGGTGAACCTGGTTCACCGTGGACCAGGGACTGTTTTTCAGTTTAAATAAAATTCAGAAAATTGTTTAAACTTTGAAAATTCATATCTTGCTCATTTTAACTCCAAATTTCACCATTCAAATTTTGTTAAAACCAGAATATTATTCTCTACACATTAATGCCATAAAAACAGTATGTTTCTGTTACCCAAAATATTCTTACTAAATAAATGAATAAAAATCCCTTAGGATTAAAATTAATAATACAGAAAATAAATTAGGAAAAATCCTAAAAAGTTAAACTTCACTGTTTTATGCAAAAACTCAGAATAATAAAATATTACTTCACATAAAAACACCCACAACTATGTATGTTCTCTTATTTGGTGAATTTTATCTGTTTATTGAATGTATTATTTATTTTTCTGTATCGAGAAGACTACGAGTTCATCGAGGAGCAGGAGTTCTACCCCGAGGTTACTCCATCCCCTTTGCTGATCAAGGCAAGTCATCGACCCTTCTGTGGAAACAGTTGATCATAATTGAGCCCATGTTTTAATAAGTTATCGCTATAACCCATAGGTTAATATTGCATTAGTCCAATATTCAAGCCTTACACTTATATTTATTAGATCCCCGTCCTTGTGTGCAAACCCAAGCCATGCTTATTGAGCCTTAACTCCTTGTCACTCTACTATAAGAATATTAGCTAGTGCCCAATGTACCTGGCACAACTGCTATAGGTTAAAAAGAACGAGTCGTAGATAGTTGGATTCTGTATATGAATTTCCCTGTTATTCTCGTCTCTGGACTCTGTTGGAGTTGGCTAGGTTATTAGTATGGTGGGTTCCGGGTGCAAGCTCGGGCACTGGTTTGTCACACCCGGGGCACTATAAGGACCGGTCTGCGGGATCTGTTGCAAAGCACTTCCGTACCAACCACAGAGTCTAATGGGTAAGTCCTAACTGGAAGTATGGAATACTCCGGCTCGATGCACCATAGAGGAGGGGGCAAGGGGCTAGCCTGCGGGCGACTTGTACCGACAAGGCTCAAGGGGGGGTATGGTGGGGCTCCGATGCGTCGGGACACCATATGAAACCCATAAGAGGGTGCTATTGGGTCGGGGAGGACTATATGGAAGGTTTTGGCACGAGTTCCATGAAATGGATCATCTCATTACACTTTGGTGTAAGTGATGAGTGCGTGCCTTGTGGGTACAGTGGTACATCTCTGATCAGAGTAATTTAATCTTTTCGAAAAGCCGAGCCCACGGTCAAGGGCGGGTTGTGTGACTACTCGCAGTTAGTTTACAATTGTTTGAATGTTCGAGTTATTCATGGCACGTAAGGACTGTTGAGCGAGGTGGGGCTGACTGTACCCCTCGAGTTAGAAGATGATGATGCACACACACATGTTTACTTTTCCGTACTAATAAATTGCTCACATTTAAAGCTTTACAATTATGCTGCTTCCGCAAAACTAGCCACTATCTCCCTTGTTATTACCTTGCATTATATTTGCATTCGGTGGCTTGCTGAGTACATCTGTACTCACCCCGTTGACTTACAACATCAGAGCCTGTCTACTACGAGGAGGATGAAGGTCTGGAGTAGCGACCCAGTCAAGGCGAGACTGGAAGGAGGCGTTCATCTAGGACCCTTATTTTATTAGTTTCTCTTCACTTTATTCACTTTTGTATTAATGCGGTCTACGAACCGTGAATGATTGCCCGTATTGTACGTGGTCGCATGATGAACGTCTTGTTTTATTGATTTTCTATGGAATTTCAATAAAGTCCTGATTTATTAAATCGGGACTGCGACACCTTCGCACTGAATGCATCATCATCAACTTCTGCGGATAGGCGGATGACGCGCTTGGCGGAGGAGAAGGAGGCCCTCCGACAGCGAAGTCTCGGTGGAAGCCGAGAAGCGAAGGCGGGCTGAAGCTTCAGCCGAGGCGGCGAGGGCCGAGGCCGACAAGGCTAGGGAAGCCTTGGCCTCGGAGACCGCAGGCTCTGAGCAGAGCTTCAAGCTACGAATGATGCCGAAGCCCATCTGGTGAAGGAGAACTCCGAGCTTCGCTAAGGAGCTACATTGCCTTGAAAACTTTGTCGTTGGCAACATCGACGAAGCCACCCTAAGCCTGACTGAGGTCCTAGAACCAATAGGGACTTGAGTGTCGGGCTCCAGACTTCGGCAGCTAGGATCCAATTGGGGACTGCGTTGCATTTTTGAAGGTGGTGGCTTCGACGGTGGAACAATCTTTGAAGGGCTTCGCCTAGATGGCCGGCCGAGTGGCGGGTCAAGGGGTGTTGCAAATGCTTCACGACGTGGGGTGCAACCACCTCGAAGAAGCAACCTCAGTGACTCTGGTGGCCTTCGGAGGCCAGCACTTGGTGACGCTTCCGGCCGGCGTCCGCGGAGCCTGGCGGTGACTTCAGGAGCCTTGGAAGGACCAAGGCTGCGAAGCAGTCCCCGAGCTTCAGAAATCCCTCCGCCTTCACCGAGCCAGGGCGCATGTCTCGCCAGCTCAGCCTTCGACGTCGGCACCTCCACCTCCGAAGGTGTAGATCTCCTTAGGCTCCTTGTAATTCTTAGTTGTAGGCTTGTAAAAACTTATCAGTTTATT
>JAAALK010000285.1:41382736-41469668 GCA_019279435.1 Zizania palustris | reverse complement strand
TCTTCTTCCTCCTCTTATTCTTCCTCCTCGGAGTGTTCCATGATGTGGATTTCAGCCCTAGGCTTGTTAAATATCTTAATAAACTTTTTATCATTAGCTCGACCATTCTAGACCAGAGCCTGTTTTAAGACTTGGCTAACTTCTAAAAGGTGCTGGTTGTCTAGCCTCTCTTTAATTTCAGAACACAACCTGCTAAAGGCTAGATCCGCCAAATCCCTTTCCAAAATATTAAGACTAAAACACTGATTTCTCGTATCTCGAAAGCGCTAGATATACTCAGAGACGCTCTCGCTAGATTTTTGTCTAACCGATGTCAAGTGTGAAAGCCTAAGTTCTATTTCACCCGTGTAAAAGTAGTCGTTGAATTTTTGCTCTAATTCAGCCCACGTTTGGATAGAATTCGGCGGGAGCACCGAAAACCAAGTGAAAGCATTGCTAGATAGTGAGAGAGAAAATAGTGTAAGTTTTAAAGCGTCCGACCCACTAGCTTCTCAACACTGTGCTAAAAACTGACTGATATCCTCTAGTGTGGTTTTGTTACTCTCACCGTTGAACTTGGTGAAATCAGGGAATCTATAGCCGCCAGGGTAAGGTATCATGTCGAAATGATCGGGGTACAACTTCCGGTAAACCCTACCTCGACCCCTAGGTATGAAGCCGGTGCACTCCCTAAACAGTGCACGGATCTGCTCCTCAATGTCATCCTGGGCCACCACATGCGCGCGTCTCTCATGCGAGGGCGCGACACGCGGAGGTATGTCGGTGAGCCGACCACAGAGTTCTTCTTCATATGCTAACTCGGGATGTACAACGTGTTCAGGTCTATGTGCTTGTGCATGCGGCGTGGGCAGCGTGGGTAAAACTAGTGCCGGTGTAGGTGGAGGCGACGCATGGTAGGTGGTGCCAGTTTTGCCGTAAGCATGGTGACTGGTCTCGGCCATAGATATTGAGGATGTACACATAATGGCTTTGTTGGTACTACCGTTAGTTCTGCTATAAATATGATTTATCGGAGGTATGCTAGCGATAGAAGCTGGAGGTGCGGCCTCGGTAAAGCCCTACCTTCTAAGCGTCGCCTCTATTTGAGAGATAACTACTAAATCTAAACGGTTGGCTAGCGAAGCGCTAACGGCTTGGTCTACTGATGTAACTATCTTTTGCTCAATCTCTAAAGAAGATAAATGAGGCGATACTGGAGTTACCTGGATCCGAGCAAGGTCTGGGACGTTGATGTCACGCTTGATGAAGCTTGTGCGTGTCTTGATGTAGCTCCCAAGCATGAGGTCTTGGAGTGCCTTCATCATTGCCTCGATCTTTGCTCGGTCTTCTACGGGAATATCTTCAAGGGTAGGCATCATGATGTTGCGGTTATCGATATCCGTGCCTCCGATGGGATCCATCGGCGATGTAGACATAGTCGTCGTTGTAGACGTACCAGCGGCCGCTGCAGATGTACTCGTCATGTTGGCGTAGCCTTCCCAGTGGAGTCGCCAAAAAGTGTGTTGACATGAAAACGTGCCCCCTCACTTGGGTCAGTTCGACAATCCAGAAGTGTGCGGATACTTAGGGACAAGCCTAAGCATAAAATAAAACCGACGTCGCGTTCCGACTACCCTTAACTATGGTAAGAGGGGTGGAGTCGCCAGGTAATCAGATCACACAAAAATAATCCAATTAGCCGAAAAGAGATATATTAAACAGAATAAATCTGCAATCTGGACGAAGCCTAGCTGATTCGAAGTATATAGTGCGAAGGGTATCGCCGAAGGGTACCTTTTGTAATTTCTTGCGAAGGGTCTCAGTGAAGGGTGCCTTCGGCGTTCAGACTGATCTGGTCGAAGGCGTGCTCTGAACAGATCTTGACGCGACAATCACCCCCGAATGGCGGGGTTCGACGCGAAGTCTCTCATACGATAAAATAAATCTAACGCAACGCACTGGCATGACTTTGTCTGACGCGGGGTACGAACGTGGCGAAGCGTATTGTGATGAAGCTTGTTGCGAAGCGTGCTGCCGCACGGGACTTGGTCTAACCGACAATAGCATGACGGTCCTGCACAGGTATTCAAAGTAGTATTGTGACCGAGGGGTGTTCTAGCAGCCTCTGAAACTAGTCTCCTGGCTCCGAATACCTCCAGTGAAGGGGCTCCGAGCATGAAAACCTGCAACAGAACAGAAATCAAGTACCAATTTGGCCTAGGGACCGAATCCTGCTAAGTGTTGCACTAGAGAGTGAAGGTAGCAATCTGTTACGCAGATTAGCGGATACTTCACAGGCGAAGTAACAAGGCGATAGCAATCTATTACGTTTATGCATTCATGAGGCCATTACCAAAGCATACACAAATTTCTCGAGCTTGGATTACTGTGTTTTTGCTCCGGACAAGGCTTCTAAGATGAAGTATACTAGGTTTTGCATCAGTTTTCCATTGAGCTCTATTTCTCTAACAAGCACTACGCTGACCGCGAAGCCTGTTGCTGCAATATATAGGAGGAGAGTGTCCTCTGCAAGGGGCAGCATGAGCGTTGATAGATTTCCAAGGTAGTAATTGATTTCATTGAAGCTCTTTTGGCACTCCGGCGTCCACTTGAAACATTCGGACCCTTTTAAGGCTTTGAAAATTGGGAGGCTTCGCTCCACTGATCTGGTCAAGAATCTGCTGAGAGCTACAAGACGTCCGGCCAGCTTCTGGACGTGCTTCAAATTTTCAGGTGGAGTCATCCTTTGCAGTGCACTTATCTACGTCGGGCTATCTTCGATTCCTCTACTCGAAACTAAGTACCCTAGCAATTTTCCTGCTTGAGCTCCGAAAATACATTTTTCAGTGTTGAAGCGAACTCCACATGCTCGAAGGCTCTCAAAAGTTTCGGCTAAGTATATACTATGCTGGTGCTTTAAAGCACTCTTTATTACAATGTCATCCATATAGGCTTCGACATTTCGTCCTATTTGGTGACCTAGAGATTTAGTAATATCATGTGAAAAAGTTGCCCCGACATGTCGCGCCCCGATTTATCCAATCGAGACATTATTGAATTTCCATAGAAAAACAATAATACAGGAGGTTCATCATGCGACAATCGTACATACGACAGTATTCATGGTACGCAGACCATATTTATTACATCAAAGTCTTATTAAAAACAGTAATAAAATAATTAAACAGCGGCATGACGAACATCTTCTTCAGGATTTTTCTTCCCGACTGGGTCGCTACTCCAGACCGTCCTCATAGTAAGCATCCTCTGTGGGGTCCAACAGGTATGAGTACAAAAAGTACTCAACAAGCCACCGCAAATGCAAGTAATAATGCAGGATAATAAACAAGTAAGGGTAATGGCTAACATTGCGGAAAAGTACAGTTTCAGTTATTGCATTTAGTGTAACCATATTTTTAGTCATGCGGAAAAGTAAACATGAATATCAACAACATCAGCTAACTCGAGGAGTACGTTTTACCTCCTCGCACAACAGTCCTTTCATGTCAATCCATCATGCACATACATATTCAAAGTAAACTATGTGGGGGATGTCACGCAACCCGCCCTTGACCGTGGGCTCGGCTTTTCGAAAAGATTGAAGACTCTGATCAGAGATGTACTACTGTACCCACAAGGCACGCACTCATCCCAAACGAGATGACCCATACCACGGGAACTCGTGCCAAAACCTCGGCATGAAATGTTCCAAGCGATAACCACCCACTCCAGGTTTCGCCGGCGCGCCGGGCCGCATCCCGGCTAACGTCGCACCCCCTTTTGCGCCACATTGGTACAAGTCACCCGCAGGTGCAACTTGACCCATCTCGAAATGGTGGCCTCGGTTTGGAACAATCCATACCTCAGTTAGGACTTACCCACTAGACTTGTGGTTAGTACGTAAATGTATTGCAACGGATCCCTCAGACCAGTCCTTATAGTGCCCCGGGTGCTACCGACCAATGCCCTAGCTTGCACTCGGAACCCACCATGCATTCACTCACAACCACAACTCCAACACCGACAGAATTCCATAGATAAGAAACAATGGGGATCATATAGTAGAACCATGTACTACGACTCATTTTTATCCTATAGCGATTGTGTCGATACATTGGACACTAGCTAATAACATCAATCACATGGTGACAAGGAGTTTAGGCTAGAGAGCATGGCTTGGGTTGCACATCAAGGTCGGGGGATCCTAAATAAATATATTGTAAGAGTTCATTTGACTAATGCATATATAACCTATGTGTTTTAGTGATAGTTTAATCAAACATGGGTTCAATATGCTCAAAAGATTAGTTTGGTGACTTGCCTTGTTCAGCAAAGGGCGAGGGAGGGACTTCCGGGAAGTATTCTGGCTCCTCGGTGACGTCGTAGTCTTTTTGATATAGTAAAGTAAAATAAAATGAATACAACATTCAACCAAACAATATAACATCACATAATAATCACATAGGTTTAAGTTGGTTTGAATAATTAAAAATAAATCAAGTTGTTAGGGTTCTGAAATTCAGTTTATAAATTTTTAAAAGAAATTAAAATAAAGTGTTGTCCTTTGAAAGAGGGTTTTAAAAGGGGTTATTCTCATTTTTAAGTTCTCTAATAAATTTAAAATGAAAGTTTCATAGAAAACTTAGTGATTTGTTCATATCAACAGGAAATAAATAAATACGAACTTTACTGGAATTTAAATAATTTAAATTTACATTTTTAACCTAGGGGTATTTGAATGTCCATTTAAATAAACATGAAATGTCCAAAGTAAACCTACTGTTTTTATTGCATAAACATGTAGAGAATAATATTATGAAATTTCTGAAATTGGAATGGCAATTTTTAGAGTTCAAATGCGCCAGATATGAATTTTACAAGTTTAAAAGTATTTCTGAAATTCATTTTCAATTTTTAAACCCCTCGGGTCCACGGTGAGCCAGGCCCACGGTGAACCCGCGCACTGTGCGCGTGCACCGGATCGATCTGGACCGTCGGATCCAGATCTGACGCGCGAGGGCGAGGCGGGGGAGTTAAAGTGACGTGGACGGCCAGGATTAAAACGTTTGAACCGGTATGCGATGGACGCTCCAGATTAAACGCGGGTTTTAAATACCAACGAACGCACGAGATCGCACCGTACCGCTTCACTCAAATCAGACGACCCAGATTAAACCGAATAGATGATTTAATATCTAGCGTTGGATCTGGATCGCACGGCCAGGATTGAATCCGGCACGGCGCGTGTCGGGGGGGCAAAGTACCCCTTCTTCCCCGACTCCGGCGACACGACGGTGAGCGATTCCGGCGACGGCAAGGGCTATCTAGCCTAGCTAGGGCTAAAAACGTAAAGAGGGTACCGAGGGGAACAAGAGGGTACCCTTGCGGTGGTCTGGGGTCGACGGGGTGAGGCCGGCGACGAGCGGAGGCGGCGAAGGCTCTCGGTTCCTCGGCGGCGATGGCGATCCGGTGGGCTTCGTCGATGATGGAGCGGTGGCCGGGGTCGGTGAGGTCCTGGCGGTCACGGCGGTGCGGTCGGCGTGGATGGAGGGGGACTCCGGCGACGGCGAGCAATGGCTGGAGCGAGGGCGACGGTGGTGCGCTAAAATGCGGAGTGCAATGGCTCTGTCGGTTCTCGTAGCGTGTGAGTGTGGGGGTGAAATGCGGGTGGCCAGGGGGTTTAAATAGGACCATCGGCGGGGGCAGAGAGGGCGTAGTCTGCGGTGGCCAGGAATAAAACGCGTTTAAGCGCCGGTGAGCTTGGGTTGAGCTCGATTCACCGAACCTGGACGCGAATCGGTCGGGTTTAATGGGGGAAAACGGTCAGCGCGGCGCGGGGGTTTGATTGCCGGGCTTAATTCGAGGGGAGGGGGTCGGGGGAAAGGGATCCGAGGTGAGTAATGGCGTCGGCCGGCGAGAGGGGGGGATTTGGGGGCGGATCTCGCGGGGACGACGAATCCGACAAGTGGGGGCCACTGGCCAGCGAGTGCGAGCGAGCGGGGTGGCGACTGACGGGTGGGGCCGGGCTCGAGCGCGAGGGGGAAACGGTTGGCGCCGACAGGTGGGGTCGGGGTGTCGGGTGCGCGCGAGAGAGGAGAGGGGGTCACTGACGGGTGGGCTCCACTGGTCAGAAGGCGCGCGCGGTGGGAGTGGGCTGGGCCGGCGGGGAGAGAGGGAAAGGAGGGAGGGGAGCCCATTACTGTTCTAAAGCATTTACGAATAAAAATAATTCCAGAAAATAGATTAAAATCTTAGGGCTATTTCCAAGGTTGGTAAAAATTTATAAAAACTCTCAAAAATATATCTTGGGCTTAGGATCATATACAAAAAGTTTCACCTCCTAATTTGGCCATCTACTCTATGCTGTAGTTCAAAAGGGTATAAAAGAGTATTAAAAGTATTTTCAGAAATATGAATTCCAAGAAATTGAATTTATTGATATTTTTATTGTTTTGGAAATTTGGGGTGTTACACGACATTTCTCAAGCCGAAGGGCATTCAGACATAACAGAATACTCTAGAATGGGTTATAAATCTTGTCGGAGCCAGCCATAGAATCAATAAGTTGATCGCTGCGGGGTATGGGGTAGGGTTCTTGTGGGCATGCTTTATTCAGAGATGTGAAGTAAATGCACATGTGCCACTTGCCAGAGCCTTTTTCTTGACGAAGACAGGGTTGGCCAACCACTCCGTGTGGGCCACCTCCCAAATGATTCCGACTCTTAGCAAATTTTCTACCTCCGCTTTAGCGAGGTCTTCTCTTTCAACAGGTCAAACCTTAGGGTTAACGAGCAAGTTATGCTCGATAATGCTCTGGTCAACTCTTGGGATATCTTCGTCTGACCAGGCGAATACATCTAGATTTCCTCGAACCAGTTCTTCTAGCGAAGTGGCGATCTCCGAAGGAAACCCCTTACCAAACTGAATGGGGTATTCCCTGCCTTTATGACAATGATCCTCGTGACTACATTACCTTCTGGGCTTGGCTTGAGGGAAGGGTTCTTCGGAGGGTCCAGGGACCCTGAATCCTCCTCTGAGTGTTCTTGCACACTGTTTACCTACTTAGGATCGAGAGGTGGGCCATGGTCCTATTCTGCTCTCCGAGCTGCAACTTGATCTCCTAGGATCGTAAGGAATCCGCCTTGCGTGGGCATTTTGAGGCACAAATAATTGTGGTGTCCCACGGCTTCAAATTGATTCAACATCCCTCTTCTGAAGGTTGCGTTGTAGGCGTACGGGGCGTTGACAACATCAAAGATGACCTCTGTGACTCTGGCTAGGGACCCCTCATCGAAAGCAACCTCGAGGCCTATTTGGCCGAGGGCATCGAGGGGAGGGCTTACGAAGCCTTGGAGTGGGCGAGCTGTTGGAAGTAGTTGTCTTCGGGGAATGCACATTTGATCGAATGCTTGGACAAAGAGTATGACAGCGGAGCTTCCACCGTCGACCAGCACCATTTGGATTTCTACCCTTGCAACGTCAGCTGAATTGACAAGGGGGTCAGCATGGGGGAACTTCACCCCTACAACATCATTGGTAGAGAATGATATGGGCACATGGGACCACTCAGGCATTTCTGTAGCTGAATTTGAAGTCCCTATATGTCCTACTTCCTGAACGTAATCCCTCCGTTGAAGCTTCGACATATTGCCGAGGGCCCCCTTTCTAGAGATGGGAAGGACTACTTGCTTGCCACGATCTTGATCTTCTTGCTTCAGTGGTGGAAAAATGTTGGCCACCAGAAGTTGCATAGGGGCTTCGCGATTGCCTATACACCTGACAGCTTGCACAAGCTTCAGGCGTTCTGCCGGAGGGGCTCGGTATGTAGTGCTTCAACCTGAGTCTCTACCAAGATACTCGCCCCAGAGAGCCTGTATGCGCTTGCAATCCTTGGTGGCATGGCTTCTGTTTTTACCATGCACACAACAAAAGAGAGCCACTAGCTTTATTTTCCTGAGCCTATTGATAGTTGGAAGGCATCTTTGGAGCAGAGGGGGCAATATTCAATACCTTGGAGCGAGGGTGCTTCCTTCCTCTTCTCTGATCGTGAGAACAATTATCGAAGAGGACCTGCGGAGGACTCAGCGCCCCTGCTGGCTCTATCTTGACTTCCTGGGGGATGGTTGGTGTGAACGAAGCAGTCCTTCGGAGACACCCTTTTTCTAATTTGGCATACCGCTCGAAGTATGCCATAAATTGTGCTACTAAAGACACCTGCTTCTGATGAAGTATGCTAAGGAGGTCGGGATTCATTACACCTTCGCGCGCCGCATCCACAAAAGATGACGTGGACAACCCATTGATCTGGGACTTGGTGTGGGCAAAGCACGTGAAGTATTCTCGAAGAGTTTCTCCTGCCTGCTGTTTCACTTAAAAAAGGCTTCAAGTAGACATCGGGGATACGAAGGTCCCCTGGATGTTACTCACGAATTTCTTTTTCAACTGCTCCCACGACTTAATTGATCTTGGCTTTAGAGACCAGAACCAACGAAGGGCCACACCTTCTAACGCAAGGGGGAAACAATTTGCCTTCATATTTCGGACCCCTCCGCTAGCTTCTATTGCAAGAGCGTAAGAGCGAGAGAATTCTTGGGGTCAGTCCCTCCAGAGTATTTGTGCAGCTTCGAGGCTCCGAACATGGGATCGAAGCGCACCTTTTGTAAGTCCGGATGCAGCATAGACTCATCGTCAAAGGAGGCGTTCTTGGCGCTCTCTTGGACTTGGGCGGCTTCGGGATAATTATCGGGGTTGTAATCATGATGTGTCTCCGAAGTAGCAAGCTTGGCCTGAGGACGAAGCCTGTCCGAGGCCTCCTACCTCCATGTTTCCACCTCTGCCTGACGTCGGGCCTTCTTAGTGGCCACATCTTTGGGGAGGTTCTCACTTCCTCCGGAGGGGTCCTCCGGGTCTCGGGAACTAACATAGTTAGTTTAGAGCACGGACGGAGCTGTCCGAGGGGCTCTAGTTGCTCTAGGGTTTATTGACTACTTCAGGAGTTTGGGGGATGTCTGAAAGTCCTGCTCTGGAGGTCCGAGAAGACCTTCGGAGGTGTCCGGTGGCTATACTCCGCTTGGGAGGCATGACTTAAGAAGCTAAGCAGGGTCCGGAGACTGAGAGCTTCGAACGGTGGTGGAAGACAAGAAAGGCCTTCGAACTGTACTTGAAGACCCTTGTCGAAGGGTGCGCGGAATCCTAGGACTCTAAAACTCCATCCGCAAACGTACTTCAAAGTACAGGCAGTGGCAATGAACTAGCTTTTAGTACTAAGTTCCCCACGGACGGCGCCAACTGTTTGCGCAACGGATTACGCTAATAGGTTCTATAAGATTAAGAACTTACAAATAAGGTGTTTGTGAATGCGAACTATCTCAATCCTTCGAATAGGATAATAGCTTGGAATAGTTCGAAGTATGTATTGAATATCAGAATATTCGATGCCTCTTACAGGGTGAGAAGGGGGTTATTTATAGGTAAAATCTATAGGGAAAAGGCCTTTTTACCCCTTAATTACAACCGACATAGTGGATACTATTTTTTTATCCCTTATAGGGTTAATATGGTAAAACATGTTCGAAGGATGTTGATAAGATAGACGTCCCATCCCTCTGGCTGTTTTTCACTTAAGAGGAGAGATACTTCGGAGGGTCTCTTTAGAGCGGAGCCTGGACGGACCCTTCGGCTTCGGACTCTTCAATCCAGAGGCGATCTTGTGCTTCGAGATTAAGATTTGCCTTTATCTTTGTGGCATAATGTATTTTCTTGGAATCTTGGAGGATCATGAGGATGAAGTATTTCCCCCCAACAGTAGCGCCTTGAATACGCTTCTCCAGATTGCCTATACATCAAGGAGATCAGTATACGCAATAAATATTTTCATGCTCAGAATCTTGGAGGATCATGATTTAAAATCAAATGACTCCAAAAGTCCATCACTATGGAGCTTCTACACGCGCTTCTCATTTATATGACCCATACAATAATGCAAGACGTAGGTAGGATTCAAATCATTGAGTCGTTGTTTCTTAGTACTAATGTTATAAACATGTGCATTCGAAAGACTTATAATGTATAATCCATTCACCAATGGACAATCACCATAGAGCATACCATTCGAGAATATCAAACAACATTTATTCTTTATCACGAATTCATAACCTTCTTCCTCCAAACACGAGGAAGAGATAATATTTCTACCCAATGCTGGAATATAATAACAATTATTCAATTCCAAAACTAAACCAGAGGGTAGTGACAAAGAATAAATGTCAGCGGCCAACGCTGCAACCTTTGCACCATTGCTGACGTGAATATCCAGATCACCTACTGCACACTCTCTTGACCTACTCAGTCCTTGCAACGATTTGCAAGTGTGAATCATCGAACCAGAATCAAATACCAATGAATCACATGGATGAGTTGCAATATTAATTTCAATAACATTATACTTCTCTGTCGCAAAGTTTGTCTGGCATCGGAAGATCCGATCAACCATCAGAACATCAAAGCCGAAAAATATCGGAACTTCCGATTAGGTATTGGAACTTCTGAAGTTCTGCAAACAGAAACAAATAAAATATTTTTTTTAATTTATCCAAGTGGGCCTTCTCTAGAACATTTTCCTCTCGTTTGAGAACATTTCTCAAGTGTCTAAACCAATCAATAAAAGTTGTTCCAAAAAGAATCAATTGCAAAATAAAGAGTAAAATGTTCATAACAGTCGGTGCCATGATCAAGAAAAGATTAAATGCAAGGTTCAGCACTATGCAATGTTTATTTTTTATCCAATAAAAGATGTCCCACTATCTAAACCAATCACTTTCCCTCTCATCACTAATAGTGGCGCAAGATCCATGGTCATGCTATCTCCTAGTGAGCTTTGCATCACTGCTACAAGCTAGCTGACTTAGATAAGCAACTCTTTGCTAATCACATCGTAGGTTACCCTTGTCGTCGGAGAAGCATCCAATGCCCGACCCCAACTCCTATGCTCCAAGGCCAAAAACTGTTTTGATAGCCTGGTCAAGCGAACCAATACTATGCGTGTAGAAGTCCGACTTCCACCCCAGCTGGCCAAGATAAAAGATAGCACCCTGCTTTGGCAGACCCACTATCAATGATCGAAAGCCTTTGTGGGTGCAACTATTGGTAAAAGCATCAACACGTAATTTTCTGAGGGAAAACTATTCTAGCATGGTAATGTCCCTAGAGCACATGAAACATGCAAGAATAGAATAATAGGAACATAAGAAAGCATCACAGATAATCATATTAATTGTGACATAGCATTGCCTTCTTCACATGGCGATCTCGACATTCATGGCTCCCGTCATTGAGTGCGTGCTCTCGGCCTCCATGAAGAGTACTAGTCTATCTCGCATAGCCTATAATAATTACATGGGCCAAAGCACCGCAGAAACGACATGCAAGCCGTAATAAATTTTACATCAGCCTTGGGCTGTAAATAACCATGACACGCACGCCATATTTAATTTACCTTCATCGCATGCATATCATACATCAGATTTATCCAAGGACATGCCAGTCAAATCATTCTCTGCAAAACAAAGTTAGGCGAGGAATCTACAAGTGACTGGATTCCTGAACTTCAACAATTGCTTTCTGTATCAAATCATTATTCGATATTATAACATCTTATCACTATCGAAACTTCTGATCCACCATCGGAACTTCCGATCAATATCAAAACTTCTGATTTGTCGTGAACAGAAACATATCTAATCTATTTTCCACCATGTATCTCCATACATGAGGGATCCAGACGGAACACTATGCACGTAGGCTCTCATACCTCTCTTGGGGAATAGTGAAGCTATGCTAGCCGGCAAATTCAAAATTTCCGCCCTAAAACCTAAGACACATGCCCGTGTGAGATCATAGATCGGTACATTCTAGCACTTTACGCGCTAGGTGCAGTTGAAGAAGAGGTTGATGAAGCGCATCAAGCCTATCATAACTTCGTCCCAACTGTTCCTCTCCAATCCAATCGGTGAAGAAGTCACCATACTCGTGGTGATGGCCACGAGCGTCACTTTTGGAGCAGCGCCTCCATAGAGTCGACACGTACTGGGATGGAGTTCCTCCCACGGCAGCATGCTAGCACCGCACGGAGAGACGGGAAATCCTCGACCTGAACGATTGAGATCAAGAAAAGGGAGGAGATGAGTCTATGGTTGCTAGGTCTAATCTAGGTTTATTCCTTGTCCTAAGACCTCCTCCTCCCCTCTCTATATAGGGCTGAAAGCCCCTTGGTCGTGCACATCTCGGAACCCACAAATTAGTTACAACTAATTTGTATTCGTAATAGATCCAATCTGTTACCCCACATCAGAACTTCTGATCCTAGATCGGAACATCCAACAAGGTATTTTAGGTCTCACAATTCAACATGACACGCAACAGATACAATCTATTTTCGCCCACCTCAGAACATCCGATACCATACCGGAACTTCCGATCAGTACAATTCTCTCTGATTCCAAATCGGAACTTCTGGCTCGTCGAAACTTCCGATACGATATCAGAACTTCTGAAGCAACATTTGCTCTCTGACTCGAGATGAAAAAATTATTGGAACTTCCGATACACGGAATTTTCTTGGGCATATCCATCAATACATCTGTAATCTAATTCCCTAGTGACTCCACCCTCCTGTGTCACTATCAAGGGTCATCAGAACATGACATTAGTGTCGTGTTACACATGGGGCCATCCCTAGGTATCCACGCGCTTTTGGATCATTGAATCGATGTTGGTCTGTTGGCCACAAAAAAGTAGATGTATCAAACCAAGCAACATCAAACACAGTCGTGAATAGCCGAAGAAGAGTATGCAAAAAGGAAGAAGAAAGGATGAGATGATATGGAGCCGGTATCTTGTGCATTATTTTATAAAGTGCTAGAAGATGAAGGGTTTTGACTACTAATAATGAATTTTAAAAGAAGCTACAAATGGACGTTTGTAAGGATGTGATGGCATAGGGTGATGATGACTGATAATTTTGAAGCATTGATTACCCTTTAATGCTCTGAAACTAGGGGGCATGTATTGACGCAAAGATTTGGTAAAGCCCAGGCCCACTAAGGATGTTGCATGGTCAACAAAAGTCAAAGGATTCTGGTCAAAGGTGGTCAAAGAAACCCGTCCATATCGTTACAACATGGCTAGATATGAAGGAACCGATAAATGTGAGAGAAGATAATAATGATCTAGAAACGGTTACAATGTAGATTACTTGGATGGAAAGTCTCTAAACAATAAATATGTATATAATTAGCTAGGTTTAAAAGACACACAATCAACCACAACAAACTACCCTTTCGGCACATAGTGTTGGGGAATAAGGGAGCTACGCTAGCCGGCAAATTCAAAATTTCCGCCCTATGGCCCTAGGCTCATGCGCGTATGAGATCATAGATCGGTACCTTCTAGTACTTGACGTGCTAGGTGAAGCGGAAGAAGATGTTGGAGCAGCGCGTCTAGCCTCTCCTTGCTTCATCCTTACTGTCCTTCACCGATCCGATCGATGAAGACGATGTAGTCGTTATCATGTAGACATTCACAAGCGTCGCTATTGGAGCAATGCATTCACAGAGTCCACACGTACAAGGATGGAGTACCTCCCACGGCAGTGTGCTAGCACCACACGTGAGAGACGGGGATCCTTGACCTCAACAATTGAGATCAAGAAGGGGAGGAGAGAACTCTTGGGTGGCTAGGTCTAATCTAGGCCTATTGCTGTACCCAAGACGTCTTCCACCACTCCTTATATAGGGTTGAGGGCCCTTGGGTTGTTCTTATCCCGAAACCATAACATATCCAATCTGTTTGCCCATGTCAAAACTTCCAATCCTGTATCGAAACTTTCGACAGGGTATTTTAGGTCTCTTGACACAGTACGACACGCAACAGATCCAATATGTTATCGCCCACCTCAGAACTTCTGATCCATATCGGAACTTCCGATCAGTACAAAATTCTCCCGATTCCAAATCGGAACTTCTGGCTCATCAGAAATTCCGATACCATATCGGAACTTCCAAAGCAACAATTGCTCTCTGAATCGAGACTTGAAATTAATAGGAACTTTCGATACTCACTACCAGAACTTTCGATTCAATGAATTTTCTTGGGCATATCCTTCAATCTACCACTTGCACAAGAACCAATTCTTTGAATGTTTTAATCCATCCCCTTAAGTGTTTTACCCGATAGGTTCATACACTAACGGATTTTAGAGGAATTCGTTTCCGACTCACTGATCAATAGCGGTACCTAGAAGCACATATTGTCACCTAAAGCGTACAAAATCAAATTTTCATGAACCTTGATATATGCATGCACTAGTCCCTTTACCACACGCTGGCAGTCAAGCTCAAGGCGAGATACGTGTCACCTTGTTGGTTAGCTCTACATTTCACTCGATCAAGCATTGGATTCAAGTCATGAATAACTCCTTAGTCATAGTGGCATGGACATGCACTTTTCCAATCCAATACCTCGAGGGGCCCAGAAACGACTCTCCCGTTATTAAGAGGGGTAAATTCCATATTGACCGCTCACAGCCCAAGACATGTTTCACATCACACCTGAAAACAACCCTTATTACTACCCTATTACAGAATAGCGTTAGGAAGCATCTAAGTGTCTCACTACGCATTTTGGAATCAAATGATGATCTCAGGTCCAAGGACTCTGCAGGTACACCATTTGAGATGACAACTATTGGCACATTACAATCTCAGCAATATCTCAAGTGGGTCTGTCCAACACAATGTTCACTAACATGTGTCCACATCACTGATTTGATATCTCTATGTCTATGATCTGTGAAACACAATCATCAATCAGTCAGATGTGATAATCCATGTATCATAACTGTCCCACATGATGACAAGATTAGGGACCCTTTTGAACAACATTGTCATAAAGCAAAAAGTTTCACATAACAAGTCGTACTCATTAATTAAAGGCAAACGATATTTATTCAATGAACAAGATAAAAATTATCCTCATACATTAACATAGACTCTACTAGCATCTTCCACCAACACATGACTCATTCACGCAAGTATCTAATACCCATGGAGTTCATATGCGCCTCATGCTTGGGTTATGGAAGAGGCTTTGTCAATGGATCCGCCATGTTCAAATCCGTTTGCACCTTGCAAATCTTCACATCACCCCTCTCAATGATCTCGCGAATTAGGTGATATCACCGAGGTATATGTTTGGATTTCTGGTGCGATCTAGGCTCGTTGACTTGCATAATGGCACCACTATTATCACAATAGAGGTCCACTAGACTGGACACACTAGGAAAAACACCCAGCCCAGAAACAAACATCTTGATCCAAATGGCCTCCTTCGCCTCTTATGAAGTAGTGATATACTCAGCTTCCATTGTAGAATCGGCCACCGTGTCTTGCTTGGAACTCTTCCAACTCACTGTGCCTACATTGAGGCAGAACACAAAACTAGATTGCGATCGAGAATAATCTTTATCGGTCTGAAAGCTAGCATCCATGTAACCATTTACAACGAGCTCCTCTTCACCAGCGTATACCAGGAACATTTCCTCAGTCCTTCTCAAGTACTTGAGGATACTCTTTACTACAGTATAGTGACTTTCACCTGGGTTCGATTGGTACCTGCTCGTAACACTTAGAGCATATGACACATCTGGGCGTGTACACAACATGGCATACATGATGGATCCAATTGCGGAGGCATACGGGATCACACTCATCTTCTCTAGCTCATTAGGTGTCATAGCACATTGAGTCATACTTAGAGAAATACCATGTGACATCGGCAGGAATCACTTCCTAGAATTCTGCATTTTGAACCATTTCAAAACCTTGTCAATGTACATGCTTTGGCTTAATCCAATTAGCCATTTTGATCTATCTCTATAGATCTTTATGCCCAAAATGTATGCTTCCTCTCCAAGATCTTTCATCGAAAAACTATTTTTCAGTGAAGTCTTGAAAATATTCAACAAAGGAATATCGTTTCGAATTAACAATATGTCATCCACATATAGGACAAAAAACACAAGCGAGCTCCCACTAGCCTTTTTGTAAACACAAGCCTCTTCTTCGTTCTTGATGAAGCCAAACCCCTTGACTACATCATCAAAATGATGATTCCAACTCCGAGAGGCTTTCTTCAATCCATAAATGGACTTTAGTAACTTACAAACTTTCCCAGCATTCCCTGGACCGTCAAGAGCTTCAGGCTATGTCATGTACACATCCTCACTTAGGTTTCCATTTAAGAAAGCTATCTTGACGTCCATTTATCATATCTCAAAATCATAAAATGCGGCAATAACTAGGATGATCCGAATAGACTTGAGCGTAGCGATGGGCGGAAATATTTCATCATAATCAACACCTTGAATTTGTCTAAAACCTTTCGCCACCAATCGTGCCTTATAGATGTGAACATTTCCATCAACGTATATATTTTTCTTGAAGATCCATTTACACTCAATAGTTTTTACACCATCGGGTGGATCAACAAAGTTCCAAACTTGATTGACATGCATGGACTCCAACTCGAATCCAATGGCTCCAAGCCATTTCTCAGAGTCTAGTCTCATCACTGCTTCCGCATAGGTTTTGGGTTTGTCGTTGTCCAACAACAACACGTTGTGATGCCTAGTGGTCAAGAACATGGACCTCTCTAGCGCATGGACTACTCTCTAGACCTCCGTGGGGTTGGCGCATCCAAAACAGGGCCAATAACTTCTTGCGCATCCTCCTCTAGCTCAGTGGGATGTGGAACGCTTTCCAGTGGCTCTAGAACCTCTTCAAGATGTACAGTCCTCCCACTGAATCCTTTGAGAGAAACTCTTTCTCAAGGAACACACCATTTCGAGCGACAAGCACTTTGCCCTCCTCTCTATTATAGAAATAGTATCCTTTGGTTTCCCTAGGATACCACTCAAAGAAGCACTTGTCAGACTTAGGACTGAGCTTATTAGACATCAAACGTTTGACATACACCTCACATCCACAAACCTTTAGAAAAGACAAACTAGGATGCCTCCTAGACCACATCTCATGTGGCGTCTTCTCTACTGACTTAGATGGAACTCTATTAATCGTGAAAGTTGTAGTTTCTAAAGCGTCACCCCAAAAGGATAATGGAAGATCAGTGTGACTCATCATGGACCACACCATGTCCAACAAAAAGCAGTTTTTCCACTCGAACACCCCATTCCACTAAGGCGTGCCGGGTGGAGTCAGCTGTGGAACAATTCCACACTACTTGAGATGATCACTAAACTAATGGCTCAAATATTTATCCCCACGATCCGATCGTAGAAATTTAATTGTCTTGCCCATATGATTTTGTACCTCATTCTGGAACTCCTTGAACTTTTCAAAGGATTCCCACTTATACCTCATCAAGTAGACATAGCCATATCTACTAAAGTCATCGGTAAATGTAATAAAGTACTGAAATCCTTTCCTAGCCATGTGACTCATTGGACAACATACATTAGTATGTACTATGGCCAATATCTCACTCGCCCTCTCACTCTATCTAGTGAAAGGTGTATTTGTCATTTTGCCAAGTAAACTAGACTCGCATGTGTCATATGATTTAAAATCAAATGACTCTAAAAGTCCATCACTATGGATCTTTCGTACACGCTTCTCATTTATATGACCCAAACGACAATGCTAGACATAGGTGGGATTCGAATCATTGAGTCTTTATTTCTTAGTATTAACGTTATAAACATGTGCATCGTCAAGACTTAGGATATACAATCCATTCACTAATGGACAAACACCATAGAACATGTCATTCGAGAATATTGAACAACTCTTTTTCTTTATTACGAATTCAAAACCATCTTCCTCTAAACATGAAGAAGAGATAATGTTTCTGCCTAGGGTAGGAATGAAATAACAATTATTTAACTCCAAGACTAATCCTGACGGTAGCTACAAGGAATAGACGCTGATGGCCAACGTTGCAACCTTTGCACCATTTCTGACGCGGATATCCAACTCACCACTTGCACACTTTCTTACTCTACTCAGCCCCTACAACGATTTGCAAGTATGAATCATTGATCCGTTATCAAATACCCATTAATCATTTAGACGAGTAGCAAGATTAATTTCAATAACATTAATTACTGAAGCAGAAGTCCCACTTTCCTTCTAGTTTTTCTGATCTTCCAGGTACACCTTGCAGTTGCGCTTCCAATGCCCAGGCTTGTGGCAATGGTGGCACACATCAGAGTTGGTAGGACCAGACCTAGACTTTCTAGTCGATTTAGACTTCGCACTAGAGATGGCATCTGTAGTCTTAGCCTTCTTCCTCCTCCTCTTTTTCCCTCATTATGAACAACCATCACATGGTTTGGAGCCTTCCTCATACTCTCCACGGTAGATTTTAGCATCCCATGCAACTCAGCTAGTGTCTTCTCTAGTCCAACCATGTTATAGTTCATGATGAATGACTCAAATCTCAATGGGAGCGACTGGAGAATAACATCAATAGCAAGGTATGGATCGAGTGGAGTTCCTAGTATCTCTAGAGTGTCCACGCAACCAATCATTTTGATCATGTGAGGGCTCATTGGGCTCCCTCTAGCCAACCTACTACCAAACAAGCATTTAAACACATTGTATCTTTCTGCCCTTACTTGGTCCTGAAACATGCCCTTAAGCCCTATGATCATATCGTAGGCTTCACGATCCTCATATTGTTTCTGAAATTGAGAGGACATGCAGGAAAGTATCAGGTGACTAACATTCACAGAATCACTAGCAAGCTTCTCATAAGCACGCTTATCTGCTGCAGAAGCATCTTCTCCTGGTTCATCAGGGTGGGGTTCCTCTAGAACATAATCCTTTTTCACTTGCTTGAGAGCAATTCTCAAGTTTCGATACCAATCCATAAAGTTCGTTCCATAAAATTTATCTCGTTCAAGAATAGATCGCAAATTAAAAACTGGAGTGCTCTTAACAGTTGACGTAGTAGGTGCCATGATCTACAAAAGATTAAATGTGAGGTTTAGCACTATGCAATGTTTATCTTCTATCCAATAAAAGATGTTCCACTATCTAAACCAGTCACTTTCCCTCTCATGACTAATAGTGGCACAAGATCCATGGTCACGCTATCTCCTAGTGAGCTTTGGCATCACTGCTAGAAGCTAGTTGACATAGGTAAGCAACTCCTTGCTAATCACATCGTATGTGGCTCTTGTCATTGGAGAAGCATCAAATGCTTGATCCCCAACTCCTATGCTCCAAGGCCCAAAACCGACTTCAGCCCCAACTGGTCGAGATAAAAGATAGAACCCTTCTTTGGTAGACCCACTATCGATGAGCATGAACCCTGGTGGGTGCATCTATTGGGATGATCATTAACTCTTAATTTTCTGAGGGAAAACTATTCTAGCATCGTAACATCTCTAGCGCACATGAAACATGCAAGAAGAATAGTAGGAACATAAGAAAGCATCACAGGCAATCATATTAACTGTGAGATAGCATGGCCATATTCACATGGCGATCTCCATCTCCATGGCCCTGTCTTCAAGTGTGTGCTCCCAACCTCCATGAAGAGTACTAGTCCATCTTGCATAGGATATAATAATTACATGGGCCGAAGCACCGCAGAAATGACATGCAAGCTGTAATAAATTTTACATCAGCCTTGGGCCATGACACGCAGGCCATATTTAATTTACATTCATTGCATGCATATCATACATCACATTTTAACCAAGGCCATGCCAGTCATGACATTATCTTCAAAACAATGATAGGCGAGCAATCTACAAATGACTGGACACTGGATCTGAAAAACCCGGGTCAGCAAGCTCCATGTTGGCGTAAAACATTACGCTAATAGGTTTAGAAAACTAAGTGTCTGATAAACGAAGTGTTTGTTTGATTAAACTATTCCAAGCCTCCGAGATGGATAATAGCTTGAGATAGTTCGAAGTGTGTTTTGAATATCTGATTATTCGATACCCTTTACAGAGTGAACAGGGGTATTTATAGACCGAATACATGGGAAAAGACTTCTTTTCCCTCTAATTACAACTGACTAAGAAGATATCGTTTAGTATTCTTCGTAGGGGTAAAAGAGTAAAAGAAAATCTAATTAGTGAGAAGATAAATCTTCTGTCCTTGGTGGCAACCCCGCTTCAGGTGAAGACGCTTCGGAAGGCTTCATTGTGCTGAAGCCTTGATGGAGGTTTCCGCTGTTTAAGGCTCCGAATAGATGGAGCCTCGTTGCTTTTAGAGTCCTCGGAGATCAAGGTTCCTGACTTCATTTCTTCTTCTTGTGTCGACATGAAAATGTCCTTGGCCTTTGGAGGATGAAATATTTTCCCCCAACAGTAGCCCCTCGAATACTTCTCTCTGAATTGTCTATGCAAAGAAGAGGGCAATATACGCAAGAAATAATTTCATGCCTAGAATTTAGAAAGGAACTTGAAAAACTTTACCATTCTTAGAAGCATTCGGAAGCTGAAGGTCTTCGAACCAACATCTGGTGGGGCTAATGTAACCGTTAGACTCATAAAAATAGTCGTTACTCCTTAAGGAGACTAACGGTCGTTTCGTTTCCACAGGCATGACTTCTCATGAAATGCCCCTACAAATTATAATGGTACCGAGGACGTAACAGGGCACCCAAATGGCACATTGCGATGGAAAGTACACACTATAAATATGAATGTAAAAAGTAAGTTATGGATACTTTACCAACTGCTTTCACATTTCGCCTTTCTTCTTCCCGAGCTCATCTTCTCAACTCTCCTTTTCTCCGATGGCGAAGACAAGCCAAAAGGCCCTTGTCCCTGCTTCATCCTTGGCTAGGCAGCAGGCGATGGCTGGTGGCAGCGACAGCAGGGCCTTCAGACAACCCTCATCCAGCTGGTCCTCACGATCTTCGCCCGACGTCTACCAAGTATACGGATCAATCACATAGCTTGGGGGCGTCGTTGTGCTGGAAGAAGTCGATCGCGGTGGCGATCAAAGGGAAGGTGGGACCTGGAATCAAGATTCGCTAGCCTGGGGGTGAAGTGATTCTGGCACCACATGCCAAAGAGGTGGTGGTGTTCAAGGCATTCTTCGAAGCTAGATTAGGACTTCTGGCAATGGAGTTCCTTTCTGAGGTACTAAGCTTATTCCATGTCACGCTCCCCCAACTTTCTCCGAACGCAATCATTTGCCTGGCCATCTTCGAATGGGTGATGCGAGCACAAGGAAGCGCCGGGAGAGCCAAGATCTTCGCGGCTCTTCATAAAGATTCATGCCAGCCGAAGACTTTTACTCGAGATGGAGGGGAGAAGATGGTGGTCACCTTCGAAAGCATCAATTTTCAACTTCATGAAGAGTTCTAGGACTGGTTCCTAGCGAAGGCCATCAATGACATATGGTATTTAGACTAGATCCTTCACTGGTTCTATGCTGATGTAGGAATATATTGCGTCTTGGCCGGACCCCTGGAGGACATCTTTTACCAAAGGGAAGCGGAGGTCCAATCGGACCCAAGTCAACTTGAAGTCCATCTCGGGTTGTTGTACTCCGTAATTCGTCGCATGAGCATGCCTGACTTGGAGAGGAGTTCATCGGACTTCAGATACCTCATCTGATGGGTGCTTGGCTGATCAACTTCGAGGAGAACCCGGATAGGGGACTTCGAGAGATGCCTTCAAGCTCCGCAGGTAAACTTTCTGTATGTCCTACAAAGTATTTTGCCTGCAGTACTGGTTTTATATAAATTATTTAATCGAAATGAAATCTTATCTTTCAGCTCCACGCATGACTCTCACTCCTGAACAAATCGTCCGAGCTGCGGAGAAGGTTCTTAGAGCCCGTACGCCCATTGAAAAAGAGCGGAGGGTTAAGTTGGTCGGAAGTTGGGAGCGATTCAATCGGGTGTTGAGTGTGCTTGGAGTTGAGCCTCCAAGTCTACCAGACTGGACCACTTCGGAGCAAGATCGAAAGAAAAGGAAGGCCGAAGCAGGGCCTTTAGGATCGGTGAAGACACCTGACATGAAGGTGGCCCGAAAGACAAAGGCCCTCACTCCCTCAAAATCCCCGGTTTCATCGCCGGAACAATCTGAAGATGAAGATGATGCGGACAGGGTGATGGCAGAGGAGTTCGAGGCCCTTGTTGCTGGGGACGAAGGCTCTCGAATGGGAGCTGAAGTCTCCGCTAGAGATGAAGTAGGGGTAACACCTACCGTTGAAGGTGACCCTGAATAGGCGGAGACCGTGAATGTCCCATCTGGTCAGGTGAATGATCCTGCTACTGAAGAAGGCATAGTCGAGACTACGGATACCCAAGTCTTGTCTCCGGACGAAGTGATAGGCGCAGTAGTTTAAGATATCTCTGCACCTATTCCTTCGGTTAGAAGTCCAGAGTCTGAAGAAGACTTTAGGCAAATGTTTGAGCCACCAAGCAGTCCAATACTCATCCGGCAACAAGATGCTGGAGGTAAGCCTCAACTTGATATCTTTTCTGCACTTTTTATCTGCACAATTGAATTAACGTTATTTACCACTGGTTCATATAGGATTGGCTCTGATGGAGGTGGCTCCTGCTACAGAGGTTGCACTGGAGCCTGATGTGGCTTCGTTGTCAAATCTAGCTATAGAACAAGTGTCTCTGACTTTGGAAATAGCTTCGAAGGAGGCGACAGGCCCTGGAAGTTTATGAGGGGTAGGCATTATCTGAACCATATGCTTTATTGATTAGAAAAGTGATTACACATGATTACAAGGAGCCCTTATGCGAAGTATCGCTTTAGGTGCTCCGCATGCCAAGTATGTACTAACTCTTCACCTTCCAAATTAGCTAATTTAAAAGAGCCAAGACGTCCTGAACGAACAATTAAGTATGGACCTTCCCATTTATTTCTAATTTTCCTGGCGCTATGATGCTTCGTAAAACGAGATGACCCGATCTAAGCTCATTGATCTTAACCTTCGGGTCAAACCAAGCCTTCGTCTGCTGGTGATACTTTGATAAATTGGCTACAGCTCGAAGTCTTGTCTCCTCTGTTAAATCCAGTGAAGCTTGTCTTTCTCCTTCAATCTCCGGTTCGGTGCTGCGAAGTGATCCTCCTTTGAGCTTCGTTGGAGTCATAGCTTCATCCCCGAATAGCAATCTGAATGGAGTGAACCCTGTGGACCTTGTTTGCGTAGTCCGAATGGACCATAAAATCTTCGGAAGTTCTTTGGTCCACAGTCCTTTTGCCAATCCTACTATCCTTCGATTTAGCCCTGACAAAATATTTCCATTGGCTCTTTCTACAGCTCCATTAGACTGAGGATGTCTCACTGCAGCAAAACATAACTGGATGCCTAGATCTTCGCAAAACTTCCTGAAAGGTTCTGCATCGAACTATGTTCCATTATCAACTGTGAGTTGTCTAGGCACTCCGAACCGGCAAATGATACTCTTCCAAAAGAATTTCTGTACATTGTTCGAAGTGATAGCTGTTAAGGGCTCTGCTTCTACCCACTTAGAAAAATATTCAATAGCTACCACTGCGAACTTTAGATTTCCCTTAGCTACTGGAAAGGGACCAATCAAATTCATACCCCATCTGGCCATGGGCCATACCGGAGCAATAACTTGAAGAGCTGTTGGTGGGCGATGACTCCGTCGACCCATCCACTGACATCCTTGGCATGTGCGGACTAAATTCTCTGCATCTGCTACTATCGTAGGCCAATAAAGCCCCTAGCGAATTGTTTTTCCTGCCAAAGCCCGAGGGGCCAGATGGCTACCGCAAAGCCCTTCATGAATTTCTCGAAGAATATCTTGGCCTTCGGTTTGGGATATACATCGGAGTCGAGGGGAACATACTCCGGCCTTGTATAAAATACCGTTGATTATTTGATAATTTCTGGCCCTGAGTTTTAATCTTGAAAACTGTGGCTCTTCAGACAAATTTGCTCCTCCTTGCAAAAGTTCCATGATTGAATTTCTCCAATCTGTACTTGGAGTGCAGAGAATCTCTGCAGAGGGAATTTGAGGCATCGAAGGTGTGCTGAGCTCCTCATAAAAAGCTTCTTTTGGTATATCCAAAGCTCCGGCTGAAGCTTTTGCTAAGATGTCTGCTTGCACATTTTCTGCTCTTGGTATACTCCGAATGGAAATACCCTTGAATTGTGCTTCGATCTTACGAATTTCTTCTAAGTACTTTGCAAGCTGTGGATGTCGAACTTGAAAACTTTTATCCACGTGCCCTGCTACTATTTGAGAATCTGTCTTTATAACAACTCTTGTAGCCCCTAGAGCACGTGCTTTTTGGAGTCCTAGTAAAATCCCTTCATACTCCGCTATATTATTGGTAGACTTAAAGTTGAGTCTTGCGGAGTACATTGCTCTTTGCCCTGAAGGAGAAATTAAAACTGCTCCAACACCTGCTCCGGATGCTTGGAAAGCCCCATCAGAAAAAATAGTCCAAATTCCTTCGTTTGACTTCTCCGGAACCCACGTTGCAGGGGGAGTCTATTCTGCTACGAAATCTGCCAAGACTTGCGATTTGATTGTTGTCCTTGCCAGAAAGGATATGCCGAAGGGTGCTAGTTCGACTGCCCACTTTCCAATTCTTCCAGTGGAGTCTTTACTTCGGAGCATATCTCCCAAAGGATACGAAGTTGGTACGATTACATTATGAGCCAGAAAATAATGTCTCAATTTCCTCGAAGCCATTATCAGAGCATAAGTGAACTTTTCGAGCTCGGAATACCTTGTCTTCGCTCCTGACAATGCTTCGGACACAAAATAAACTGGATTTTGTACCAACTTTCCATTGAAATCCATTTCTCTGACAAGGACTACGCTGACAGCAGAGCCTGTAGCTGCAAGGTAAAGGAGTAGGGTTTTGTCTGCAGTAGGCACCGTGAGTGTAGCAAGATTACTGAGATATTCTTTAATATCTTCGAAGCTTTTCTGACACTCCGGTGTCCATGCAAAATCTTCAGACCCTTTCAAAGCTTTAAAGATGGGCAAACTTCTCTCCGCAGACCTTGCCAAAAACCTGCTAAGTGCTGCTAGACGACCAGTCAGCTTTTGCACTTGCTTTAAATTCTCTGGAGGAGCCATCTTTTGTAGCGCAGTTATCTGAGTCGGGCTAGCTTCAATCCCTCTGCTTGAAACTAAATACCCTAACAACTTCCCAGCCTTAGCTCTGAAGATACATTTCTCGGGGTTAAGACGGATCCCACATGCCCGAAGGCTATTAAATGTTTCTGCTAAGTCTACGCTATGTTGGTGCTTTAAAGCACTCTTTATTACAATATCATCCATATAGGCTTCTACATTACGACCTAATTGATGACATAGAGCCTTAGCAACTAACCTCGAAAAAGTAGCCCCGACATTTCTTAAGCCAAAGGGCATTCTTACATAACAGAAGACTCTTGAAGGAGTTACGAAGCTTGTTTTGATTTCATCTTCGCGTTTCAACCATATCTAATGATAACCGGAGTACGCGTCAAGGAAACTTAATAACTCCGAACCTACAGTGGAGTCGACCAATTGATCAATTCGGGGCATGGGGTAGGGGTCACGAGGGCATGCTTTATTCAAGGATGTGAAATCAATGCACATGCGCCACTTCCCGGAAGATTTCTTCCTGACGAAGACTTGGTTGGCTAACCATTCTGTGTGAGCCACTTCTCTGATAATCCCAGCCTTCAGCAATTTTTCAACTTCGTCTTTGGCAAGAACAGCTCTTTCTGCAAACATTTTTCGGAGTCCTTGTCGAACAGGCCGGGCCTTCGGGTTTACAAGTAAACTGTGCTCAATAATATCCCGACTGACTCCGGTGATGTCTTCGTCAGACCAAGCGAAGACATCTAAATTCTCCTCAACTACTTTCTCCAAGGAGGTAGCAACTTCTGGAGGCAAATCTTTACCAAATTTAAATGAATATTCTTTGCCATCTTTAACAATAACCTTCGTTGCAATCTCTCCTTATGACTTGGTCTTGGGAAGGATTTCTTCGAAGATTCGCTAGGAGCAGAAAAATTTTCTTGATTGTCTTGCACACTATTTACTTGTCTTGGATCAAGGGGGGGCCATGACCATACTTCGCTCTTCGGGCGGTAGCTTGATCTCCGAAGATAGTGAGCACTCCCGCTTGTGTGGGCATCTTCATGCACAAGTAATTGTGGTGCACCACAGCTCCGAACTGATTTAACATACCTCTCCCGAAGATGACGTTGTATGCATAGGGAGCATCCACGACGTCGAAGATTACTTCCTTTGTCCTGGCTAACAGCCCTTCTCCGAAGGTAACTTCCAGGCCAATTTGGCCGAGGGCATCAAGCGGAGGTCCTGCGAAGCCTTGCAAATGGCGAGCCGCTAGAAGAAGGTGCTTTCTGGAGATGCATAGTTGATCGAAGGCTTGAACAAAAATAATGTCTGATAAACTCCCTCCGTCAATTAGCAATCTTCGAACCTCAGTTCCTGCAATGTCGGCAGTAATGACAAGTGGGTCTGTATGCGGAAATTTAATGCCAGCTGCATCCTCTGCTGAAAAAGATATTGGTACATGGGACCATTCAGGCATAGCAGCTGCCGACGAAGAAGTTCCAATGTGCCCCACTTCTCTGACATACTCTCTTCTGTGCCTCTTTGACATGCTTCCGAGAGTCCATCCTCCAGAGATTGGGAGAACTACTCTTTTTCCTCGATCTTGCCCTTCTTCATGCTTCGGAGGTGGCATAACATTGACCACCGGAGGGCGCCTTGCTGGATCGAAGTTCTCTATTCGCGCCACAGCCTGGACAGGCTCTGGACGCACTTCGGCTTGAACTCGGTCAGTAGTACCTCGAGCCGAAGTTCTCTCTAAATACTCTCCTCTCAGAGTAAGTATAGCTTTGCACGCGTCAGTTGCGTGACTTTGGTTCTCACCATGAATGCAGCAGAAGAAAGTTTGGCCTTTTCCGGTCGATTTCCCTGGAGGCCTCCAACCGCTGGTTTTACTTCCCGAAGATTGTGGAGCTCTGTGGACAAACTTTTGTGGAGGTGCGATGTTCAGAACTTCTGAACGAGGATGCCTTTGCCCCCTTCTCTTATCATGCTGAGCTTCGAAGACGGGTCCATGCGGCTGTGCCGAAGTTTTCACTTCCAATTTTACTTCCTGCAGTATGGACGGAGTAGCTGTAGTTCTCCGAAGCCAGCCCTCTTCTGACCTTGCATATTCTTCGAAATAGGACATCAGCTGAGAAACAGAAGATATGCTTTTCCGGTGAAGTTTATCAAGTAGGCCTGGATGAATGACTCCCTCTCGAGTTGCGTCAACTACCGAAGATGTAGTTAACCCTCGAATTTGCGACTTCGTATGAGCGAAGCGCTTGAAGTATTGTCTTAGGGTTTCTCTAGGGAGCTGCTTCACCTGGAAAAGACTTCCCATCGACATTGGAGGCACGAAGGTGCCTTGGAAACTAGTTTTAAAGACCAGAACCATCGCAAAGCTACTCCTTGAAGAGCTAGGGGGAAACATTTTGCCATGGTGTCCCGCACTCCTCCACTAGCTTCAATCGCCAAAGCATAAGATTGGACAAATTCTCCAGGATCTTTATCTCCGGCATACTTGCAAAGCTTCGAAGTCTTAAACTTCGGGTCGAAGCGAACTTTTTGCAGTTCAGGATGCAGCGGAGACTCGGTATCAAAGGAGGCGTTCTCCGGGGCTTCAGATAGATAGGTTCGTCATCTTTAGGCACTTCAGGAATAACTGGGATGGCTTGAGAGCGAAGCCTATTTGCAGCTTCTTGCCGCCATCTTGCTACTTTAGCTTGGAGACTGGCCATTTGAGTGGCCATATCACCAAGATTGTCTTCATCTCCTCCGGAAGGATCTTCCGGGTCTTGAGAACTGTAGGGGTCAGTTCGAAGTGGAACCTGAGGTGGGAGAGGGACTCCGGGTGGCCGAAGTATGGATGGAGTTGGCGGAGGAACTCCGTATGCTCGAGGAATGGGAATCCCTTCCGGAGTTTGAGGTGGAGGGAACGTCGAAGTCCTCTGACCTCAACTATATCTGGAGATCTTACTCCGGAGTTCCGAGGGGACCTCCGAACAGGGTTACCAGCTGTGCTCCGCTTAGGAGGCATGGTGTAAGAAGTTGGTAGAGATCGAAGTTTCTTAGACTAGGTTCCCCACGGACGGCGCCAACTGTTGGCGTAAAAGATTACGCTAACAGGTTTCTGAAGATTAGAAACTAACAAACAAAGTGTTTGCGAAGAAAACTATTCCAAGCCTCTGAAAGGATAATAACTTAGAATAGTTCGAAAGTGTGTATTGAATAACTTGTATTCGGTCTCTATTACAGGGTAACACGGGGGGTATTTATAGGCCCAAACATTAAGGAAAAGACCTTCTTACCCCTCTATTACAACCGACATAGTGGAAACTATTGGTACCCTTAATAGGGCTAAAATGGTAAAAGACTAATCTAATGAGAAAGAAGATAAGTCTTCCATCTTAGCTGGCAAAGAAGCTCTCGGAAGAGTCCACGTTCGAAGATATACTCCGAACCAGAGTTCGTCTTCATACTTCGAACTACCTTCAACGTACATCTGAAAATATACGTCGGAATCCTTTGACTTGATTTCTTGTCTTTGTCTTGTTACTGCGATAATCCTAAAGATGGAATATTTTCGCCCAACAACTGGATTGCGGATCGGAAAAAGTATCAAAGGAAGATTTTAAATAAAGACCAAGAAACACTTAAGAACAATAAAAGGAATTGTGTCGCGTTGTATATTGAGCGGTGCATGTTTTAATGGAGGGACACAGAAATGATAAGCGGGGCATATAACTTTAAGTAAGTATACCCACAATATCCACTTAATCATGTTTTATCAATTATGAAACTAATATAATCACATATTACTTCTTTCGATAGTGATCATTGAATTGAACTTTTGATATACCCGAAGATCTCTAGGGTTTAGGTGCTCGACTATCTCGACAAACCCAGAAAAAATATCAAGATATAATAAATGTTCTTTAGAGTGCATATAAATATTACGTGGAAAAGTTACATGTCCCACATGATCCATAAAGGCCGAAAGAAATACATATCAGAACCAACTATCCGGTAAGATTATGTTTTGAAATTTCTTAATTCAAATAATAAAGCCAAACTATATATCGTTCTAACTTTGTCTATTTTGAAGTGTCACAAACAACTTCCTTGTTAAGTGCATTGCGGGTATTACACTTGTAATTTCATGAGCAATGACTTAGGAAAGTATGCGCGGACAGTATCTGAGGATACTAAAGAAGTAAGTTGATTTATTGTGTGTTAATCTAATATAATATGCAACGTATATACTTATATGTTACGTATGCAGACGTCAGGTCCATCAACTGTTGTCGGGAAGAGCCAACTCTCTGATGCAAAAATGTATGGAATCGTATCAAGGATGTGCCGCTTCATGACGCATGAAATTATTCATGAGCATGGAATACTCTTCGATACTGAGGGTGAAGTGGCCAAGCATCCAACTCTAAGACGTTGGGACGGAAGACCTAAAAGGCTTGAACAACAAATTTCCAAGAATTTGAAGCTCAAAAGCAAAAAGAAGATGCGCAAGATAAGAGTTGGCTTTCCGAGAAGGAACATTGAACAAAATGAGCATGTATTTGTGAACAATTGTTAATTTTGAAGTTTTGATAGATGTAAACTTTGTAAACCTTATGTCTTATGAAATGTAATCTTTGTATATCTGTAAATTGATGAGACTCGTTGTTGTTGTGTGATTGTGTTGCTGCTGTGGATGGCTGTGTGGAGATGTGAATATAATGTGGTTTTGTTATGTTGTGTTGTTGTTGAGATGCTGTGAATTTTTGTATATATATTCTGGGGGCTGTTTGGATTAAGTTATATATAAAATATTTGTGATATGGGGGATAACACAGTAGTGGCGGGCACGTTGATGTCATCTGCCCGCCACTGTTATTAGCAATAGCAGTGGCGGGCCGATGACGTCACCTGCCCAGCACTACTGTTATCCACAATGGTGGTGATCGCGCTGACGTCATCTGTCCGCCATTGCTATTGACATAGCGGTGGCGGGCACTCTGCCCGCCACTGCTAACCCTGGTTAGTGGTGGCGGACTGGTTGCCCACCACTACATTACGTTTTTTCTCACCGCTACAGTGAGTGTTTGTAGTAGTGTTGGGAAGGGGCCAATGATATCCAGACCCCACTAGGCCATTCGCCACACCGGAGTAATAACTTGAAGGGGTGTTGGTGGACAATGACTCCTTCTACCCATCCATTAACAACCTTGTCAAGTGCGGACCAAAGCCTCCGCATCAGCTATTATTGTATGCCAATAAAGCCCGTAGCGAAGTGTTTTCCCTGCCAAGGCTCGAGGGGCAAGATGGCTACCACAAAGGCCTTCATGAATTTATCAGAGTATATCTTGGCCCCTATCTTGGGAAATACATCGGAGTAGGGGAGAACATACTCCGGCCTTGTATAGAATACCGTTGATAATATGACAATTCTGATTCTTAACTGTAATCTTGATAGCTTTGGACCTTCGGGCAAATTAGCTTCGTCTTGCAATAATTACATAATTGAACTCCTCTAGTCGGTGTTCGTTATGCGAAGGACCTCCACAGGAGGGAGTTGGGGCACCGAAGGAGAGGCAAGCTCTTCATAAAAATCCCCTTCCGGAATATCTATAGCTCTGGCTGCAGCCTTTGCAAAGATATTGGCTTGTGCATTGTTGGCTATTGGGATGCTTTGAATAGAAATCCCTTTAAATGCTGCTTCAATCTTGTGGATTTCTTCTAGATATTTAGCAAGTTGCGAATGTCGAACTTGGAAACTTTTATCAACATGCCCTGCTACAATTTGAGAATCTGTTTTTATAACAACTCTTGTAGCACCAACGGCATGTGCCTTCCGAAGACCTAGCAAAATTTCTTCATACTCCACAATATTATAGGTGGACTTAAAGTTGAGTCTTGCGAAGTATATTGCTTTCTATCTTGAAGGTGAAATTATTACTGCTCCGACACTTGCTTCGGATGCTTGAAAAGCTCCATCGGAATATATGGTCCATATTCCTTCGCTTGTTTCTTCCAGAGCCCATACTGTAGACGGACTCCACTCTGCTACAAAATCAGCCACCACCTGTGACTTGATTGTTGTTCTTGCTACAAAGGAGATGCTAAAGGGTGCTAGCTCGATGGCCCATTTTCCAATTCTCCCTGTAGAATATTTGCTTTGGAGAATATCTCCCAGAGGATAAGAAGTTGGTACAATTACATTATGTGCTAGAAAATAATGTCATAATTTCCTCGAAGCCATCACTAGAGCATAAGTGAATTTTTCAAAATCGGAGTATCTGTTTTTTTGCTCCAGATAGGGCATCTGATACAAAATATACTGGATTTTGTACCAACTTCCCTTTGAAATCCATTTCTCGAACAAGGACTGCACTAACAGCGGAGCCTGTAGCTGCAAGATAGAGGAGAAGAGTTTCATCTGCAATGGGCACAGTTAGTGTTGCAAGATTGACGAGATAATATTTAATATCATCAAAACTCTTCTGGCACTCCGGTTTCCACGCAAAATCTTTGGACCCTTTCGAGGCTTTGAATATTGGGAGGCTTTGCTCGGTGGAACTTTCCAGGAATCTACTAAGAGTTGTGAGGCGTCTGGCAAGCTTTTGAACTAGCTTCAAATTTTCTATACAGTGCACTTATCTGGGTTGGGGTAGCTTCGATCCCCTTGCTCAAAACTAAATACACTAACAATTTCCCAGCTTGAGCTCCGAAGATACATTTTTCGGGGTTGAGGCGAACTCCACATGCTCGGAGGCTCTCAAAAGTTTCTACTAAGTCTAGGCTATGTTGGTGCTTTAAAACACTATTTATTACAATGCCATCCATGCAGGCTTTGACATTACAGCCTATTTGGTGAACTAGAGCTTTAGCAATTAACCTTGAAAATTTGCCTCGGCATTTCTCAAGCCGAAGGGCTTTCTTACATTGCAAAAGACTCCCGAAGGAGTTCCAAAACTTGTCTTGGCTTCATCTTTGCGTTTTAACCATATTTGATGATATCCGAAGTACGCGTCGAGGAAGCTCAAGAGCTCTGAGCCAGTAGTGGAGTCGACTAATTGATCAATGCGGGGCATGGTGATGAGGACATCACTTCACATGATACACACATGGAGCCTCCACCTACAATTCAACTACAAGGACCAATCACACGCGCCCGTGCCCGTCGCTTGAACCATGAGGTTAATTCGTTCCTTAGCAACTTTGATTATATTTGTTTGGATGGGATGCTACTGAATACTAGTGATATTTTGTTGCTTAGGAACATGGGAGATGGAATAGGAGAGTTGGAGTTGAAGACGGAGCCGCGCGGATGATTTGAAGTCAAGAATTCGCTGGTTCGGACTACATCGACCACCATTCACCAAAATGGGCATAACTTCCTCATACGAAGTCCGATTGGCGCGTTCTTGGACTTTTTGGAAAGCTGAGGAGAAGACGGATCTTTTGCCGTTGGTTTCACATCATTTGGAGTCTCGAGTCGACCTGTGTATTTAAAACAGTACTGCGTGACAGAACTGGGCCGTGTTGGCCATAATTTGAGTCTGTACGTCTTCTAGCCCACAGCCCAAGTCTGTTCCCCTTCCACAGGCCGCCGCCCTATATATTCTCACGCCAGCCACTTCTAGGGTTAGGTTTTGCTTTGTTGCATCTACACTGTTGTGTTTAGATCCCGCCTCTTGCGCCGGACCGATTGGCTGCCGCATTGGCGTTTGTGAAACCTCAACTTATCTTCGTTTGTCTGTGTTTTGGCATTCGATTTGTATCCTTCCTGTTCTTGCTTGTGTTCTTGGGTTCGCTTGCAGGAATTAGCCTTCGTGGCGAGGTCAATCGCGTTCTGCGTGGTTGATAACCAACGGAGACAGTGGTGTAACGATTGCAAGGTTTTGATCCGCCGGACCGGAGCCTTGGATCGCCAACGTCGAGATTCTCCACCAACCCAAGTTTATCCTTTACCTAGCGGAAGATCGGGACCACATCCCCATCAGCTGGTATCAGAGCTCAGATTTCCCGTTAGGTAATCTCGATCTACTTTTGTTTTACCCAGAGTCCAGAAAACCGCACCAAAAAAATTCCCCACCGAGAACCCCTTTGTGCCTTGCGATTTTAATTTCAGTTTTAACTTTGTTGAGTTCGTGTTCTTGGTCGAGTCTTGTTGCTGGTTTAGTCATCCCTCTGTGTCGTTTGAGTAGTAGTTGTTCTTGTGTCTCAGAAAAAAATTCCCCACCGAAAACCCCCCCTTCCGCAACCTTTCATTGTTTTCCACATCCAGTCTTTGTGACCCCCCTTCAGTAAAACAGGCATAACTTTTCGCTCGTTTGGCAGAAAAATCTGAAATTTTTTGAGCGTGTTCCTGACTCAATTTGGAGGGTACCCTAACCAAAATCGCCAAAAAAAATCGGGAAGATAAAGAAAAAAATTGGACAAAGTTTTTGCTCGCCGGACAGCAAACTTGTTTGAATTTTGTGAGCCACATCCCACCTCAGTTGTAGGTGCCAATTTTTGTGGTTACTCCTCTGGTCATCCTTGTTTCAAAAAAAAATAGAGTGAAAAAAAAGGAGAAAAAAAAAATATATAAAAAAAAAGAGAAGCGGGCTGTTAGTTGCTTGTCCGAACTCTTGTCCGAACTCTTGTCCGAACTCCTGTCCGAACTCTTGTCCAATCTGAGGCAGTCTTTGGCTGTTTGCTGCTTGTCCGATCTCTTGTCTGAACCTTTGTCCGAACTCTTGTCCGATCCGAACAGCAGCAGAAGAAAAAAAAAAATTTGCACATACCCTTGTCCGATCACTTGTCCGATCTCTTGTCCAATCCCTTGTCCGATCTATAGAGAGCTGATTTTGACCTGTTTTTGCTTCCTTTTTGATTTTTGGGCACATAGTTTCCCCCTATTACTTGAACTTTCACTTTGGGAGCACTACGGTCAGCAACTTGGACGAGTACTTGGGAATACTTATTGAACTTGGTTTAACTGTTATTATTATCGCTAATCCTTGCTACTCACTTGCCTTCCAAGCTACACATTTCTCTTGGTCAGGACAGGTTCAATTCTTGCAATTGTACACCACCCTCCACTTGGTTCATCACCTGTAGGCCGGTGACCTCACTGCGGCGTGGTAAGAACACTTGCAAGCGCGGGTAAGGTGCTTGACGGATTGCTTCCACCCCACACCCACCACCCCACCTAGCTGTTTTACATAGGATTCTTCTTTGTTGTTTTATCTTTTCACTAACATGGCAGATAACAGCGGCACCCCCCCATCTGATTTTAATGACTGTGTCTCACGGCGTGCTCTACTAGAGTCTCAGCGGCAGACCCAACATTCCATCGAACGTCTCGCGCGTACTGTGGCTGACCTAGTGGACCGAATGACTGCCTTGGAAACACGATTGCCTGCTGCACGAGCCAACGATGACCATGTTGAAGAGGAAGACGATCATATTGAAGAGGAAGACGACCTATCCTATGCCGGAAACAATGCCATTGACCCTGACGAGGCTGCACGTCATCGCTTTCAGTTCAACCGTCAAGGTATGGGCGGCCACCGCAACCGCCCTCCACGAGGTAACAATGACAACAACAGGAACAATGATCCCTACTCTAAGGTAAAATTTTCAGTACCTCCTTTTGCTGGCACCTATGATCCAGATGCATATTTAGATTGGGAGATGTCAGTCGAACAAAAATTTAATGCTCACATGGTTCCTGCTATCCACCGCGTGCGTTTAGCTACTAGTGACTTCACTGGATATGCTCTTCTTTGGTGGACTGAAATAGTTCAGGTTGGAAATGAACCACAAACTTGGGATATGTTAAAACGGCAAATGCGTGGTAGATGGGTCCCTCCTTCATATAAACGTGATTTGAGAAAGAAATTGCAGCGCCTAAACCAAGGAAATAAATCGGTAGAGGAGTATTATCAGGAATTGCAAATAGGTTGCATGCGTGCTGAAATTGAGGAGGACAATGAGGATAAAATGGGCCGTTTTTATGGTGGCTTAAGACGTGAAATTCAGGATATCATTGATTATAAAGAATACAATACTATCACTCGTCTTTTCCACCTTGCTATGCTTGCAGAAAAAGAATTGCAGGGTCGCCAACAACCACAACGCAGCATGAGGACCAACATTGGTGGTGCTACTTCACGCTCAAGTGGGCAGCAGCAACGACCACCCGCACCCCCTTCTCGACCGGCGGCTACATCAGTACCCTCTACATCTACAGCCCAGGTTGAGAGTTCCAAGACTGCAGCAACCAAGGCGCCAGCCAAGCCCACCTCCTCGGCAGCCTCTACTGCACGTTCTGCAGCGATCCAGTGTCACAGATGTAAAGGACTTGGCCATGTGATGAAAGACTGCCCTAGTCAGCGGGCTTATATTGCTACGGAAGACGGTGGCTATGTAAGTGCTAGTGATGTTGAAGATGAATATGCACTTGCTGCTAACATTGCAGGAGATGATGATACATTCGACGATGACACTGTTATTGCGTCGGATGCCACTGCCGACCTTGAAGCACTTATTGTACAACGCGTCTTGAGCACTCACATGGAGCAGGACGACAGGGCACAACGGAACAACTTGTTTCAGACCTTCTTCGGCGTCAATGACCGTCGTGTACGTGTCATCATCGACAGCGGTAGCTGCAACAATTTGGTGAGCCACGACATGGTAACGAAGCTTCAACTTCCCACACGTGCGCATCCACACCCTTACCATGTGCAATGGTTCAACAATAGCGGTAAGGTCAAGGTAACACAAACTGCTCACATCAAATTTTCCATTGGTACATACTTCGGAGCTGCTGATTTTGATGTAGTACCAATGCAAGCATGTTCTATGTTACTTGGTAGACCTTGGGAGTATGATACTGATGCTACACACCATGGTAGGAGCAATACGTACACATTTATGTATAAAGGAAAGAAAGTTACATTGCTTCCTATGACTCCAGCTGAAATTGTAAAATTTGAACAAGAAAAAAATGCTAGGGATGCACAGAAGAGCAAACAACCTTCTGAAAATCAGCAAGTAGCTAAGACGCTTTTGAGGCAACAAAAAGATAAAATTGCTTCTCCTTCTTCATCACAAGTTATAAATCTGAAAGGGCGTGTCATGCTTGCAACTAAAACTGACCTTGCTGAAATTTGTGATGATACCCCCTTGCTATATGGCTTGATTTGCACAAACGTGTTGTTTTCACTTGCGAACATTCCTAGCTTTGTTCCTGTTGCAGTCACTGACCTTTTGCAGGAGTTTAAAGATGTTTTTCCTGCTGAGATACCACCCGGGCTGCCACCGATACGCGGCATCGAGCACCAAATTGATTTGGTCCCGGGGGCGTCTCTTCCTAATCGTGCAGCGTACCGCACCAATCCGGAGGAGACAAAAGAAATTGAGCGCCAAGTACAGGACCTTCTTGATCGTGGGTACGTCCGTGAAAGCCTTAGTCCTTGTGCAGTACCCGTTCTTTTGGTACCTAAGAAAGATGGTAGTTGGCGCATGTGTGTTGATTGTCGTGCTATTAATAATATCACCATTCGATATCGACACCCTATTCCTAGATTGGATGACATGCTTGATGAGCTTAGTGGTGCCATTATCTTTTCTAAGATCGATCTCCGTAGTGGCTACCACCAAATTCGCATGAAACTAGGTGATGAATGGAAAACTGCTTTTAAAACAAAGTTTGGATTATATGAGTGGCTTGTCATGCCTTTTGGACTTACTAATGCACCTAGTACCTTCATGCGCTTGATGAATGAAGTCCTACGGCACTTTATAGGACGCTTTGTGGTTGTATACTTTGATGATATCTTGGTTTATAGCAAGTCTCTCACTGAACATGTTGAACACCTACGTGCTGTTTTTTTTGCCCTCCGTGAAGCTAGAATGTTTGGTAACCTTGAGAAGTGCACGTTTTGCACGGATCGAGTTGTGTTTCTTGGCTATGTTGTCACTTCACAGGGTATTGAGGTCGACGCGGCAAAGGTAGAAGCCATCAACAGCTGGCCGCAACCCCAAACTATCACACAAGTACGTAGTTTTCTTGGTCTTGCAGGTTTCTACCGGCGTTTTGTGAAAGATTTCAGCACCATAGCCGGTCCATTGCATGAGTTGACCAAGAAGGGAATTACTTTTGCGTGGGAGCCAGCACATGAACAAGCTTTTGCCACACTCAAAGATCGTCTTACACATGCACCTCTACTTCAGCTACCCGACTTCAGTAAGCCTTTTGAGTTAGAGTGTGATGCTAGTGGGTTTAGATTAGGAGGTGTGCTGCTGCAAGGAGGTAAACCCGTGGCCTATTTTAGTGAGAAATTACATGGCCCACAGTTGAACTATTCTACCTATGATAAGGAATTATATGCCTTAGTGCGTGTGCTTGAAACTTGGCAACATTACCTTTTGCCTAAGGAGTTTATTATTCATTCGGATCATGAAGCATTGAAGCATATACGTAGTCAAGCAAATCTGAATAAACGACATGCTAAATGGGTAGAATTTATTGAAACTTTTCCATACATCATTAAGCATAAGAAAGGGAAAGATAATGTGATTGCGGATGCTTTGTCTAGACGTTATACATTGCTTTCTCAACTTGATTATAAGATCTTTGGTTTAGAAACATTGAAGGACATGTATGCTACTGATTTGGACTTCAAAGATGCTTTTGCAAATTGTACAGATGACCATGCTTGGAACAAATATGTGCTGAATAATGGATATCTTTTTCGTGCTAACAAGTTATGTGTGCCGGCTAGCTCTCTTCGCTTGTTGTTATTGCAGGAAGCACATGGTGGTGGTTTGATGGGTCATTTTGGATCAAAGAAAACTGAAGATGTGCTGTCCACCCACTTCTATTGGCCTAAGATGAGACGAGATGTTGAGCGCTATGTGGCACGATGCGCTACTTGCAATAAAGCTAAGTCCCGACTAAACCCACATGGTCTTTATATGCCTCTACCCGTTCCTAGTGTACCTTGGGAGGATATTTCTATGGATTTTGTGTTAGGATTACCTAGAACTAGGAGGGGGAGAGATAGTATTTTTGTGGTGGTAGATCGTTTCTCTAAAATGGCGCATTTTATACCTTGTCACAAGAGCGACGATGCTACAAATGTTGCTGATTTGTTTTTCAGAGAGGTCGTACGCTTGCATGGAGTTCCCAATACCATCGTTTCAGATCGTGATGCCAAATTCTTAAGTCATTTTTGGAGGACGTTATGGCATAAGTTGGGGACGAAGCTGCTGTTTTCTACTACTTGTCACCCCCAAACGGATGGACAAACGGAGGTCGTCAACCGCACATTGTCCACCATGTTGAGGGCTGTTTTGAAGACCAACTTGAAGCTCTGGGAAGAGTGTCTACCTCATATTGAGTTTGCATATAATAGGTCAGTACACTCCACTACTAAGGTAAGTCCATTTCAAGTGGTCTATGGCTTTAATCCGCGTGCTCCTATTGATTTGCTACCATTACCACCATCTGAAAACTTGAATTTTGATGCTACTACACGTGCTGAATTATTACTTAAGATGCATGAAACTACTAAAGCAAACATAGAGAAAATGAATGAGAAATATCGTGCTTATGGTAGTAAGGGTAGAAAAGAGATAACATTTGAACCAGGTGATCTTGTTTGGTTGCACTTGCGCAAGGATCGTTTTCCTGATTTACGAAAGTCTAAATTGATGCCCCGTGCTGATGGTCCTTTCCGTGTGCTTGAGAAGATAAATGACAATGCATATAAGCTTGAGTTGCCTGCAGCTTTTGGGGTTAGCCCCACATTTAACATTTCAGATTTAAAACCCTATTTGGGAGATGATGATGAGCTTGAGTCGAGGACGACTCCAATTCAAGAGGGGGAGGATGATGAGGACATCACTTCACATGATACACACATGGAGCCTCCACCTACAATTCAACTACAAGGACCAATCACACGCGCCCGTGCCCGTCGCTTGAACCATGAGGTTAATTCGTTCCTTAGCAACTTTGATTATATTTGTTTGGATGGGATGCTACTGAATACTAGTGATATTTTGTTGCTTAGGAACATGGGAGATGGAATAGGAGAGTTGGAGTTGAAGACGGAGCCGCGCGGATGATTTGAAGTCAAGAATTCGCTGGTTCGGACTACATCGACCACCATTCACCAAAATGGGCATAACTTCCTCATACGAAGTCCGATTGGCGCGTTCTTGGACTTTTTGGAAAGCTGAGGAGAAGACGGATCTTTTGCCGTTGGTTTCACATCATTTGGAGTCTCGAGTCGACCTGTGTATTTAAAACAGTACTGCGTGACAGAACTGGGCCGTGTTGGCCATAATTTGAGTCTGTACGTCTTCTAGCCCACAGCCCAAGTCTGTTCCCCTTCCACAGGCCGCCGCCCTATATATTCTCACGCCAGCCACTTCTAGGGTTAGGTTTTGCTTTGTTGCATCTACACTGTTGTGTTTAGATCCCGCCTCTTGCGCCGGACCGATTGGCTGCCGCATTGGCGTTTGTGAAACCTCAACTTATCTTCGTTTGTCTGTGTTTTGGCATTCGATTTGTATCCTTCCTGTTCTTGCTTGTGTTCTTGGGTTCGCTTGCAGGAATTAGCCTTCGTGGCGAGGTCAATCGCGTTCTGCGTGGTTGATAACCAACGGAGACAGTGGTGTAACGATTGCAAGGTTTTGATCCGCCGGACCGGAGCCTTGGATCGCCAACGTCGAGATTCTCCACCAACCCAAGTTTATCCTTTACCTAGCGGAAGATCGGGACCACATCCCCATCACATGGGGTATGGGTCACGTGTGCATGCTTTATTCAAAGATGTGAAGTCAATACACATGCGCCACTTGTTGGAGGCCTTCTTCTTGACAAAGACTGGGTTGGCTAACCACTCCGTATGAGCCACTTCTCTAGTGATTCAAACCTTCAATAACTTTTCTACTTCTACTTTAGCAAGGTTTGCCCTCTCCGTTGACAATTTGCGGAGCTCCTGGCGAATAGGTCGAACCCTTGGGTTGATGAGTAAGCCGTGCTCAATGATACTTCTGTCAACTCCAAGAATGTCTTCATTGGACCAAGCAAAAACATCCAAATTTTATCTAACTACTTCTAATGAAGTAGCTATTTCCAGAGGCAATTCCTTGCCAAACTGGATAGGATAATTTTTGTTGTCCTTTACAATGATTTTCGTTATGATTTCTCCTTTGGGGCTTGGCCTAGGGGAGGACATCTTGGAGAATTCACTTGACACAGGAATATCCTCTGAATGGTCTTGCACATTATTTATCTACTGAGGGTCAAGAGGTGGACCATGCACATACTCTTCCCTTCGTGCTGCAGCTTGGTCACCGAAAACCGTGAGCATTCCTCCTTGTGTGGGCATCTTGAGACATATAATTATGATGTGCCACAACACCGAATTGATTTAACATGCCTCTTCCAAAGATGACATTATAGGCATAAGGGGCATCAACTACGTCGAAAATCACCTCCTCTGTTCTAGCTAGGAGCCCCTCTACGAAGGCAACCTCGAGGCCTATTTGTCTGAGGGCATCGAGAGGAGGTCCTGCGAAGCCTTGAAGCGGTCGAGCTGCTGGGAGGAGATGTTTTCACGGAATACAAAGTTGGTCGAAGGCCTGAATAAAGATAATATCCGTGGAGCTTCCGCTATCAACTAGTACTCTTCGAACTTCAGTTCCAGCAATATCAGTAGTGATAACAAGGGGGTCCACATGAGGAAATTTTATACCCGCTGCATCATCTAAAGATAAAGATATAGGAACATGAGACCATTCGGGCATTTTAGCAGCCGACGAAGAGGTCCCAGTATGCCCTACTTCGCGAACATATTCCCTCCTTTCCCTTTTTGACATGCTGCCTAGGGTTCCTCCTCTAGAGATGGGAAGAACAACTCTTTTGCCGCGGTCTTGTGTATCTTCTTGCTTCGGAGGTGGCATAACACTGGCCACCGAAGGCTGTCTTGGGTCTTCGAAGCTGTCTACACGTTCGACGGTTTGTACCGGCTCTGGACGTGCCTCAGAAGGGGCTCGGTTAGTTGTCCCTCGACTAGAGCTCGTCTCGAGGTACTCGCTCCTCAGGTCTAGTATAGACTTACATGCATCGATATCAAAGCTTCGGTTCTCACCGTGGACATTGTAGAACAAGGCTTGGCCTTTGCCAGCTGGCTTCCCTCGTGGCCTCCAGCCGCTGACCTTGCTTCCCGAAGCTTGAGAATTTTTAGGGGGGAAATTTTGGCGAAGAGGGAGTAATGTACAAAACTACGTAGCGAGGATGCTTTTGCCCTCTTCGTCTGTCATGCTGATTGTCAAAGTGGTACCCTTGTGAAGGAGTTGAAGTCTTTACTTCAAGTTTAAGTTCTTGGATGGTTGATGGAGACGAAGCCGTCCTTGAGAACCATCCTTCCTCTGACCTAGCATATTCCTCAAAGTAAGCAATTAATTGCGCTACTGAAGAAATATGCTTCCGATGAAGCTTGTCGAGGAGGCCTGCATTTGTGACTACTTCTGAAGCCGCATCAACCATAGATGATGCGGACAATCCTCTTATCTGTGACTTCGTATGAGTGAAGCGCTTAAAAACTACCGCAAGGTTTCTCTAGGTTGCTGCTTCACCTGAAAAAGACTTTAGTAGACATAGGGGGCACAAATGTATCTTGGAAGTTTCTTATGAACTTCTTCCTTAATTGTTCCCAAGACGTAAATTGATCCTGGTTTCAAAGACTAGAACCAACGCAGAGCGACTCCATCGAGCGCAAGGGGGAAGCATTTTGTCATGGTATCTTTGACCCCTCTGCTGGCCTTGATTACTAAAGCATACGAGTGGGAAAAATCCCCTAGATCTTGATCTCTGGAATACTTATAGAGTTTCGAAGTTCTAAACATAGGGTCAAAGCGCACCTTCTACATGTCGGGGTGTAACGGAGATTCATCGTCAAAAGAGGCATTCTCAGTGCTTCTTAGAATCTCAGAGGCTTCGGGATAAACGACGAGGTCATCATCTTGGGGCACCTCCGGGATGACGGGGCTAGCTTGAGGAAGAAGCATATCCGCAACTTCCTTCCACCACCTCGTTAGTTCAGCATGAAGGCGGGCCATCTGAGTCACCACATCATCAGTACGATGTTCATTTCTTCCGGAGGGGTCCTCCGGGTCTTGAGAACTGAACAAGTCAGTTCGGAGCATAGTTGGAGTCATAGGAGAGGCTCCGTCAGTTTGAAGCATAGACAGAGTCCCGAGAGAGGCTTAGTATGTTCGAGGAAGAGCATTTGTTTTGGGAGTCTGAGGTGGGGGGACCACGGAAGGTCCTCCGACCTCGACGGTATTTGAAGATTTCAACCCGGAGGTCCGAGAAGGCCTCCGGAGGGGACTAGGGCCAAGGCTCCGCTTAGGAGGCATGGCTCTAGGAAAGTATTGGTAGAGAACGAAGTTTTTTACTAGGTTCCCCATGGACGATGCCAACTGTTGGCGTAAAATATTACACTAACAGGTTTAGAAAACTAAGTGTCTGACAAACAAAGTGTTTATTTGAGTAAACTATTCCAAGCCTCCGAGATGGATAATTGTTTGAGATAGTTCAAGGTGTGTATTGAATATCTGAGTATTCAATACCCTTTAGAGAGTGGACAGGGGTATTTATAGACCAAATACATGGGAAAAGACTTCTTTACCCTCTAATTACAACCGACTAAGAAGATACCGTTGAGTATTCTTTGTAGGGGTAAAAGAGTAAAAGCTAATCTAATTAGTGAGAAGATAAATCTTCTGTCCTTGGTGGCGACCCCCCTTCGGGCGAAGAGGCTTCGGAAGGCTTCGTTGTGCCGAAGCCTTGACAGACGTTTCCACTGTTTAAGGCTTCGAAGAGATGGAGCCTCGTTGCTTTTAGAGTCCTCGGAGATCAAGGTTCCTGACTTCAGTTCTTCTGCTCGTGTCGACGTGAAAAAGTCCTTGGCCTTTGGAGGATGAAATATTTTCCCCCCAACACTCGGTTTTTTAAAATCACGCGGGTCAAAACTTCCAATCTGTCAGAACTACCAATCAATATCATAATCCCGCATCACAACCATTGCCTTCTGTATCAAATCATTACTCGATATCGGAACATCTGATCAGTATCGGAACTTCCAATCTGCCATCAGAACTTCCGATCACATCGGAACTTCCAATCTACCACGGAAAGAAATAGATCTAATCTATTTTTCCACCATGTATCTCCATACATGAGGGATCCAAATCGAACACTATGCACGTAAGCTTTGATACCACTGTTGGAGAATAGGGGAGCTATGCTAGCGGACAAATTCAAAATTTCCGCGCTATGGCCCTAGGCTCATGCGTGTGTGAGGTCATAGATCGGTACCTTCTAGCACTTGATGCTCTAGGTGAAGCGGAATAAGATGTTGGAGCAGCGCGTCTAGCCACTCCTTGCTTCGTCCTAACCGTTCCTCTCCAATATGTTTCGCCCACCTCGAAACTTCCGATACACATATCGGAACTTCTGATTAGTATAATTCCCTCTGATTCCAAATTGGAACTTCTAGCTCGTCGGAACTTCCGATACCATATCAGAACTTCCGAAGCAACAATTTATCTCTATATCGAGACCAGAAATTAACTGGAACTTCCGATACTCACTATCGAAACTTCCGGGTTACCAAGGTTAATACCGGTGGGACTTATCACACAGAACTAGGCTGCATCGTTCTGATCTCCAGTGAAGAGGTGAGTACCGCCACCCTGACGGTCACATTGACTAGGTATGTGTTCTTCAAGGCTGCATCATATCGATCTCTTGAGGCATCATTCTGGTCAAGGTGATCACCAGTTTATCTTTGAATATTTGTCTAGGTCTAAGGCTGCATCACTTTGATCTCATAGATTGATGTGAATTAGTAGTTTAAAGCTTCATCGGTTATGACCAACATCTCGTTCTATTGTATCTAGTTCATGCTATGTACCATTCATATAAATAAAGTATGCCATATGCGTTGAAGTGTTATTGATTTCTCGTGACTAGCAACTATCTTGGTTAGGTCTGATCTTGTTGTTATGGTAATTGATGATATGGATACGTTGTTTGGTTTGTTGAGTTTAGTTTCTATCGGAGTACACAACGATTGGTTTTCTCTAATCCTACATTATATTCCACTTGCGTCTGGGAGACACTCATCAGCCTTTATGTGCAAGGACTTCACCCTATTGGTTGATGGCATGCTCACCCTGATAGTGCGAACATGGTTATCGACCCTATGGCCGATCAACGCGTTTATTCATGTTTATTTTATTTTCACTAAAGTCATCGAATCGATAGCCGATCAACGTTGCTACTAACATTATTGTTGGGGGAAAATACTTCATCCCCAGGATCTTCAAGATTATAAGACAAAGACAATTTACTAGACCGAAGTCCAAGACTGATCTCTGACTTGGCGTAGGATTAAGTCCGGAAGATCCGTCTAGACTCTTGTTCGAAGATATATTTCGAAGGTTCAATCTCCGCAGTGGACAACTACCAGCAAGGACAGAAGACTTATCTTCTTTCTAATTAGATTAGTCTTTTACCATTTTAGGGGTACCGAAATAGTTTTCACTCTGTCGGTTGTAATTGAGGGGTAAAAAGGTCTTTTCCTTCAAGTTTTTACCTATAAATACCCCCATTCTCACCCTGTAATAGGCATCGAATATTTAGATATTCAATACACAACTTCGAACTACATCGAGCTATTATCCAATACGAAGGCTTGAGATAGTTCGCTTCACAAACTCTTCGTTTGTTAGTTCTTAATCTTAGAGAACATGTTAGCATAATCTTTTACGCCAACAGTTGCCGCCATCCGTGGAGAACTTAGTTCTAAAAGCTAGTTCTCCGCCACTGACTGCACTTCGAAGAGCACTTGGGGAGGGAGTTTCATAGTCTAAAGATTTCGCGCACACTTCAGTAAGGGGCTTCCTGTAGTTCGAAGGCCTCTTCTCACCTTCCCAAATCATTCGAAGTCTTCGGTCTTCATACCTTAACTTCGTTAGCCATGCCTCCCAAGTGGAGCCTAGCCACCGATCCTCCCTGAAGGTCCCCTCGAACCAACGGTGCAGGACCCTCGGTCATTCCACCAACTCCCGAAGCGGTCATTAGACCTCGAGCGCCCAGAGTTCCCCGAGCAGCTCCCTCGGTGCTTTGAACTGATTATCCTAGTTCTCAAGACCCGAAGGTCCCCTCTGGAGGAAGCGAAGACCTTCCTGAGGATGCGGCTACCCAGGTAGCGTGGCTTCAGGAGGAAGTAGCAAGGTGGAGGCAAGAGTCTACAGATAGGCTTCGCCCTCAAGCCTTCACTCTTGCTTCGAAGGTGCCTCAATAGTACCACCATGATTATCCCAAAGCTCTTCGAGTTCCGGAGGATGCCGAGAATGCATCCTTCGACGATGAATGTCCACTACATTCCGGACTTGAAGAAAGTGCCCTTCAACCCCAGGTTGAAAGCCTCGAAGTTGCACAAATACTCCGGTGGTTCCAAGCCCAGAGAGTTCTCTCGTTCGTATGCCTTGGCAATAGAAGCCAGCGGATGGGTGCGGAACACAATGGAAAAATGCTTCCCCTCGCATTCAAAGGTGTTAATCTCCGATGGTTTTGTACTCTAAAGCCAGGATCGATCAGGTCATGGGAGTAGCTGAAGAGGAAGTTCGTGAGTAACTTCCACGGTATGTTCGTAGCCCTCTGATACGGACAGCCTAGCATCAACAAAATTTCTTTCCCCCAATGATCAAGATATTCCAAATCATTTTGAAGGAGCAATAACTCGCGCTCGTGCAAAGCAAATACATCAACAGGTGAACTCGCTCCTAAATAAGAATAGCATTACACATGAAAATCAGTTGCTACCTAATGCCTGTAATTTAATTATTCTTAGGTATGACAACATTGAAGAGTGGCCAAAGGAGCAGCACTTCATCAACAACCATCAATCAAGCAATGAATGCAATGAAGACCCTTTCGGATTCAAGTGACCAGTATGGAATAAAATGCTCATAGAAATCGCATATTAAATCCAATAAATGTGTTCGACCACAGCATGGAACTCTTACTTCATAAGCTTTCCAACGGATTTGGCCTCACCCAATAATTCCACGAGAATAGAGAGTTATCGCCGACTTAATGTGGAGACCAGAAAACTATCAAATGTTTCATTTGCTCTGATTAGGGTGCTGCGCACCAATATTGGCTTAATGCCATGTAAAACATCCTGAACACCTCTCCATCTCCCTCTCAATCCCTTCTATATAATAGGATCTTTCTCAATGTGTAGAGGGAACATAATTTTGAGAATGAAACAACTATGCTTTATGCATGTTCTTGAGTGTTCTATCTACAAGCTGAATCATCTCTGAGAATTGTGCATTCCTTCCCGTTGTTCTTGCAAGCCCTTTGTGATTGCAATGAGGATTGTAATCCGCTTGACTTGGTTGAGTGGACAACGTGAGGCTGGGCGAACTCCGTGCTGCAGGTTGTTGCACATGCAATGGTTGGCTGCACAAGACTCATCAGGTTTCACGAGTATCTTTGATTCTACGCCGTGAAGGTTGGGCGCATCCTCATATCATTTGGTATCAGAGCCTCAGTTGTGACGGTAGAATCTTTATCCCTAGTTGTAGTTTCATTTTCGTCCTATTTGAAAATGGCCTCACAAAAATATCGAACCATAGTTTACGATCTGTTTTCTTGTGCGTTCAGCTAAGTTTTAATCCAAGAGATCGTGTTCTTGTTGCTGAACGGTTCATTGTCCTTCGCGTTACTTATTTTTATTCCCCATTGATTAGTTTAATATATTAGTAGTAATTCCCACAAGCAAACTCAGATTAGTGTTTACCCATCTCTATTGGAAAATCAAAAAAATCCTACTAAGTTGTCAAATTATTGGCTTCTTACTATTGAAAAGAAAAGCCTGAATTCTTTTGATAGCCATTCTGCCCTTTACGAATACTTTGATCCTACAAAGACTACCTGATCTGTTCTATAGGGTTGCACTTGTTGATCTTGTTCTCACAATTTTAACAGAAAAGAAAGATATGAATCAGTGTTGAAAATCACAATACAGATGACAACAATATAAAAAAACTAAAGTTACTGTTTTGCATGCTAAAAAAGAAAGACATCCTACTATGTGAAAAAAAAGAAGAGAGGGGCTATTGTTTTCTTTGCATTATTGGGAGAACAGTTCTGTTGGTGCAATCTTGTGCCCTATTTTAAATCAGTTTAATTACCTAGCGTCTTTCCATAACCATTGGAATTGAGCCATTTTTTGTAACTCATATCTACTGTTGGCTCACCTCTTTGATTGCATTTGGTTCCATTATCTTTGTGTGTGAGTTGTTTTTGTTTATCTTCCGAACCTTGTGTTCAGCAACTAGATTGTGTGTTCTCATGTGGATAACTACTTAGTAAGACTACATCGAGAATTCAAATTGTGTAGGACAAAATTTCCCCTACCAAGCTCCACAAATAAAATCGTTAGGCTTTGATCTCAGCTGTGAGTTCGCTAAACCTCATATTGTTCTGCCTGTCCAATCATGTGTGAACTCCTTTATCAATCAACAGAGGGTAAGTAAGAACTTCGGTGGTAAGGATAAGTGAGGTTGAGAGTACTTTCCACACATATTTTTTTTCTTCATTTGCTGTTTGCCCAACTAACCATGTAAGGTCAAGGTGAAAATTCAGGGAACAGTGGACGTGCTCCAGATGCCGCAGTTAACTGGACTGAATATTGTGCATTGAGAGACACACTATGACGAGAGATCACTGTTGGAAATGAGCAGCTGAGAGAAGAATTGAATAACTCCATACAAGATCTTCAAATTGAAGTAAATCAACAACTGAACGTATTCCACACTAACATAGTTGCTGACATTGTAGGGCAACTACAACCACAAGCTCAACAAGAACCTTTAATAAATGAGACCGATGAGGAAGCCGCTGCTCGAAGGGCTCATGTTGTTAATATAAACCCTCCACCTGTTAGAAATATAAGGGTTGGTGATGAAAATAATAATAATAATAATGCAGGAAGGGAGCGTGGTCGTGGCGTGGGTCGTGGAAGAGCTGCATATGAACCAATACATATTAACATACCCCCGCACAATCAAGCAAATCAACACCATCATCGCAACAACAACAATCATCATGATGAACATAGGTTTGGTAAACTTAAATTTTCTATGCCTAAATTTGCAGGTACCAATAATCGTGAAGAATACTTAACTTGGGAACTAAAAGTCGACAAAATATTTCGGATGCACAACTACACGGAAGAAAACAAGCTTGCAATGACATCACTTGAATTTGAAGATTATGCACTGATTTGGTGGGAACAAATTCAGAATCAAAGAGAGGATCATGACGAACCTCCTATAGCATCATGGACTGAAATGAAGGTTGAGATGAGATCAAGGAGTTTGGTGATGTTTTTCCAGAAGAAATACCAGCTGGTCTTCCCCCACTTCGAGGAATTGAACATCAAATCGACCTTATACCAAGAGCATCTCTTCCAAACATACCTTCGTACCGAGCCAATTCGGAGGATACGAAAGAAATACAGCGACAAGTACAAGCACTTTCTTGAAAAATGGTATGTTCGTGAAAGCCTTAGTCCTTGTGCAGTTCCTGTTATTCTAGTTCCTAAGAAAGATGGTACATGGCGCATGTGTGTAGACTGTAGAGCGATTAACAACATCACAATTAGATACCGACATCCTATTCCTAGGTTAGACGATATGCTTGATGAATTAAGTGGTGCTGGTATTTTCTCAAAAATCGATTTGTGTAGTGGGTATCATCAAATAAGAATGAAAGAGGGTGATGAGTGGAAAACTGCATTCAAAATAAAATTTGGTTTGTATGAGTGGCTAGTGATGCCTTTCGGTTTAACTAATGCACCTAGTACATTCATGAGACTAATGAATCATGTTTTGAGATCATTCATTGGAAAATTTGTTGTGGTTTATTTCGATGACATTCTGATATATAGTCGTAGCAAAGAAGAGCATGTTGACCATATTGTACAAGTGTTGCAAGTACTTCGATCTAAAAAGTTGTATGCTAACAAGGAGAAATGCACATTTTGCACAAGCAAGGTTGTCTTTTTGGGTTTTGTTGTTTCTGCACAGGGAGTAGAAGTGGATGAATCTAAAGTTGAAGCAATCAAGAATTGGCCAACACCTGTCAATGTCAGTCAAGTGAGAAGCTTTCATGGTCTTGCTGGGTTCTATCGACATTTTGTGAAGAATTTCAGCACCATCGCTGCGCCTTTAAATGAGCTCACCAAGAAAGGTGTTGAGTTTGTTTGGGGTAAGTCACAAGAAAAAGCATTTCAAGAACTTAAGAAATGCCTCACTGAAGCACCTTTGCTTGTTTTGCCTGATTTTGACAAACCATTTGAAATTGAATGTGATGCTAGTGGTTTGGGTATTGGTGGTGTTTTGATACAAGAAGGAAAACCAGTAGCATACGTTAGCGAGAAACTTGGTGGTGCTCAATTAAATTATCATGTTTATGACCAAGAGTTGTATGCTTTGGTCCGTGTTCTAGACACTTGGCAACATTATCTATTGCCCAAAGAATTTATCATACATTCTGATCATGAAGCACTAAAATATTTGAGAGGGCAAGCTAAACTGAACCGTAGACATGCTAAATGGGTTGAATTTATTGAATCTTTCACATACATTGTGAAATACAAGAATGGCAAAGAAAATGTGGTTGATGATGTGTTGTCTCGTAGGATTGTTCTTTTATCTCAACTTGATATTAACGTTCCAGGTTTGGAAAGTTTGAAAGATTTGTATGTTGTAGATAAAGAATTTGTTGAACCGTACACTAAATGTAATGATGGGAAAGGCTAGAAAAAATTTCATGTTTATGACGGGTTCTTGTTCCATGCTAACAAGCTATGTGTTCCAGATTCATCTGTACGTTTGCTGTTGTTGTAGGAATCACATGGTGGTCGTTTAATGGGACATTTTGGGAGAGAAAAGACTTTGGCCATACTGTCCAATAATTTTTATTGGCCAAAGATGCGGAGAGATGTTGAACGATTTGTGCAGCGTTGTGCCACATGCCATAAAGCTAAGTCCAAACTTAACCCATATGGTTTGTATACTCCACTTCCTGTTCCTAGTGCACCTTGGGAAGATATTAGCATAGACTTTATTGTGGGATTGCCTAGGACAAAGAGGGGGAGAGACTCCATATTTGTAACCGTGGATAGGTTTTCTAAAATGGCACACTTTAATCCCTGTCACAAGACCGATGATGCTTCACATATTGCTGATTTATTTTTTAGGGAAATTGTGAGATTGCACGTGATGCCTACAACCATTATTTTAGATCGTGATGTGGAATTTATGAGTTACTTTTGGAAGACATTGTGGGCCAAGCTTGGCACAAAATTGCTATTTTCAACAACTTGTCACCTACAAACTGATGGTCAAACAGAGGTGGTAAACCGTACACTCTCCATGTTGTTGCGAACAATGATTAAGAAGAACATGAAAGAATGGGATGACTGCCTTCCACATGTTGAATTTGCATACAATAGAGTTGTTCACTCAACAACACAATTGTACCCGTTTGAAGTGGTGTATGGTTTTAAGCCAATCACACCACTTGATTTGCTGCCACTTCCTTTTCAAGAGAGAGCAAACATGGAGGCAACAAAGCGTGCAGAGTTTGTGAAAGCTATGCATCTGAAGACCAAGGAAGTTATAGAGAAGAAGGCACGCTATTTTGCTCAAAAGGCAAACAAAGGAAGAAAGAAGATGCTTTTCAAACCAGGAGATTTAGTTTGGGTGCATTTACGCCAAGAGCGTTTTCTAGAGAAGCGCAAGTTCAAACTTGTGCAACGTGCTGATGGTCCATTCAAAGTGTTAGAAAATATAAATGACAATGCCTACAAGATTGAGCTTCCTGAAGATAACTATAATGTGAGTACTACTTTCAATGTTGCTGATTTGTCATCATTCTTTGCACCAGAACAAATAGAGTCGAGGACGACTCCTTTTCAAGAAGGGGAGGATGATACGGACAGCCTAGCATCAACAACATTTCTTTCCCCCAATGATCAAGATATTCCAAATCATTTTGAAGGAGCAATAACTCGCGCTCGTGCAAAGCAAATAAATCAACAGGTGAACTCGCTCCTAAATAAGAATAGCATTACACATGAAAATCAGTTGCTACCTAATGCCCGTAATTTAATTATTCTTAGGTATGACAACGTTGAAGAGTGGCCAAAGGAGCAGCACTTCATCAACAACCATCAATCAAGCAATGAATGCAATGAAGACCCTTTCGGATTCAAGTGACTAGTATGGAATAAAATGCTCATAGAAATCGCATATTAATCCACTAAATGTGTTTGACCACAGCTTGGAACGCTTACTTCATAAGCTTTCCAACGGATCTGGCCTCACCCAATAATTCCACCAGAATAGAGAGTTATCGCCGACTTAATGTGGAGACCAGAAACTGTCAAACATTTCATTTGGTCTAATTAGGGTGTTGCACACCAATATTGGCTTAATGCCATGTAAAACATCCTGAACACCTCTCCATCTCCCTCTCAATCCCTTCTATATAATAGGATCTTTCTCAATGTGTAGAGGGAACAGAATTTTGAGAATGAAACAACTATACTTTATGCATGTTCTTGAGTGTTCTAGCTACTAGCTGAATCATCTCTGAGAATTGTGCATTCCTTCCCGTTGTTCTTGCAAGCCCTTTGTGATTGCAACGAGGATTGTAATCCGCTTGACTTGGTTGAGTGGACAACGTGAGGTTGGGCGAACTCCGTGCTGCAGGTTGTTGCACATGCAACGGTTGGCTGCACAAGACTCGTCAGGTTTCACGAGTATCTTTGATTCTACGCCGTGAAGGTTGGGCGCATCCTCGTATCACCCCCAATGTCCACGGGAAGCTTGTTCAAGGTGAAGCAGCAAGGAGGGGAGACCCTTCACGAGTACTTTACATGCTTCGCCCACACCAAGTCCTAGATTAAAGGCTTGTCTACCTCTTTTGTAGTGGATGCGGCACGCAAAGGGGTGTTGAACCTAGACCTCCTCAGAAAACTTCACCGGAAGCCGGTGTCATCTATAGCACAGCTGATGGCATACTTCAAACAGTTTGCCAAGGCAGAGGAAGGCAGCCTCCAAAGAATTGTGGTGCCTGCACCAATCCTTTTAGTAGTGAAGACGGAGCCATAAGTCCCGACTCCTCCACAAGCCAGCCTCGATAATCGCTTCAATGATCATAGATGGGGAAAGAAGCACTTCTGCTCTGAGGTATTAAATATCGCACCCTCCGCCCCGAAGATGCCTTTCAACTTTCAACAGGCGCAAGCTAACAAGGATAGTACCTCGAAGCCTCAAGAAAAGATGGCTGGCAAGCGCTAGACATTCTTCTGTTGTGTGCATGGCAAAAATAGAAGCCATGACACAAAAGTTTGTAAGTCCGTATTGACCGTTCGGGGTGAGTATTTAGGGCAAATATCAGGGCGAGGTACATCAGATCAGGCCCCTCTGGCAGTGCGTTCGGAGCCTGTGCAGGCTGTGGCTCGGGCCGGCATTCCTGAAGCACCGATGCAAGTCCCGGTGGCCAACATTATGCCACCACTGAAGTAGGAGGATCCCCAAGATCACGGCAAGCGAGTGGTCCTGCCCATCTCCGAAGGAGGGACCCTCGATAACATGTCAAAGCGGCAACAGAGGGACTATGTTCGCGAAGTAGGACACATAGGGACCTCGAGCTCAGCTGTAGAAATGCCCGAGTGGTCTCATGTACCTATTTCTTTTATTGCCCATGATGCTGCAGGGGTGAAATTCCCCATGCTGACCCCCCTTGTTGTTTCAGCTGATATAGCGGGATTTGAAGTCCGAAGTATATTGGTGGACGGTGGAAGCTCAACAGATATACTCTTCGTCCAGGCCTTCGACCAGACGTGCATTCCACGAAGACACTTACTTCCGGCGGCTCGCCCACTCCAAGGTTTCACAGGTCCTCCTCTAGATGCCCTCAGCCAGATAGGTCTAGAGGTTGCCTTCGGAGAGGGGACCCTAGCTAGGGTTGAGGAGGTTATCTTCGATGTCGTCGACGCCCCATATGCTTATAATGCAATCTTCGGGAGGGGAATGCTAAACCAATTTGTAGTTGTATCACATCATAACTATTTGTGTCTCAAAATGACAACGCAAGGTGGAGTTCTCAATATTTCAGGAGACCAAGCTACAGCCCGGAGAACGGAGTATGGGCATGGTCCACCTCTGGACCCCCGGCAGGTGAATAGTGTGCTGGAGCACTTGGAGGAAGCTCCGGAGTCCTCAGACCCCTCGAAGTGCCCTTCCCTAAAGCCAAGCCTAGAAGGTGATGTGATCGCGAAGATGATCCTAAATGATGGCAAGGAATATCCAATCCAATTTGGCAAGGGGCTACCTTTGGAAATATCTACTTCGCTGGAGGAATGTAACACCCCAGAAATTAAAAAGAATAAAATAAAAGAAAATATTATTTAAATCATTTCTGGATTTATTATTAAAGGAAAAATCACAAAAGAACCCAAATAAAACCAAACAGGGAGAGATACTCAAAATCTGGACTTGAAAAATTTATGAGATGAACTAGAGACCAAAATATAATTTTAGGAATTTTTACAAATTTTTATCAACAGTGATTCAACCCTTAAACAAATAAATGAATTACTGGAATTATTTTAAATCAGAAAACAATTTTAATCCTTAATGGGCCTCAAACCACGAATTCACCCGGAGCCCGGCCCAATCTAGCATTGAGCCACTGATGAGTGGGACCCGCCTGTCGGCGCGTTCCCCTGCCTCTCTCTCCCGCCCGCGCCCACCTGGCCCCACGTGTCAGCCTCCATGCGCTCACCTTCGCCCATTGACCGCTCGGCCCCGCCTGTCGGCCCTTTCCTTTCCCGTTCGCCCACTGACAGGTGGAGCCCACCTATCAGGACCTTCGTCTCCGATGGAAGGGGATCGCCCCCTTCCTTCCTCCCAGCGATCACCTTCGGTTCTCGTCGCCGGCCACCTCGATTCGCCCGATCCGACCACGGATCACCTTCCCTGGTCACCACCGCACCCTTCCCATCCATGGCCAACGCGGTTTCGCGAGAATGGAAGCTAACCAAAGCCTATGGAATGAGATCGCCGGAGGGAGAAGGAAACCTTCGGTTTCCTTCCGTTTAGGCGCCGCCGACGACCCTATAAAAGCCCCTGTGGTCGCCGCCCTTTGCCCACACCGCCGTAGACCGAGCCTTAGCCCTCTAGAGCGCCTTTGCTATTTTTGCGCGCTCCTCCCCTACTTCAACTCCGGCGAGCCTTCGCCGTCACCTCGGACCTCCGCCGCCCTAGCCGCCGCCACCGTCGGGTCCGTCGTCGACCACCCCACCTCGTCCACCCCTCCGTTGGCCGTGGACACCGCCGGACCGCCGTCGCCGTCGAGCACCCGTACGCCCTCCGTCGTCTACGCTCGCTGCCGGTCACCTCCAGGCCCCCATCGTCGCCGCCGAAGGTATCATCGTGACCCCCTTACTCCCCGCGTTCCATTTTTGGCCCTAGCTAGGCCCCTAAGCCCTCGCCGTCGCCGCCGTGGCCGCACCCGAGCCCGCCGTCACCGGAGACGAAGGGTGCGAGGCCCCCTTACGAACGTGCCGTGCCGGATTAGATCCTGGCCGCACGATCGCGAACAAAGGGCACAGATTAAATCCCTTCGGGATTTAATCTCACCCGTAGATCTGGTCAAAGGGGTACGGGGCGATCGCAGCCGTCGATCGTTACTTGAACCCCAGGATCAATCTGGTGCGTCCACGTATACCCTTTGCCACGTTTTAATCTGGGCCATCCAATTTCATTAAATCCACCCGCCTCGCATCTGGCCGATGGATCCAGATCCAACGGTCCAGGTCGCTCGGGTCCACGCGCATAGCCACGGGTTCACGGTGAACCTGGTTCACCGTGGACCAGGGACTGTTTTTCAGTTTAAATAAAATTCAGAAAAATAGTTTAAATTTCAAAAATTCATATCTTGCCCATTTTAACTCCAAATTTCACCATTCAAATTTTGTTAAATCCAGAATAATATTCTCTACACATTAATGCCATAAAAACAGTATGTTACTGTTACCCAAAATATTTTTAGCAAATAAAAGAATAAAACCCCCTTAGGGATAAATTATTAATTCAGCAAAATAAATTATGAAAAATCCTAAAAAGTTAAGTTTTACTGTTTTATAACAAACTTTAGAATATTGAAATATTACTTCACATAAAAACACCCACAAATGTGTATGTATAGCATTTGGTGAATTTTTGTCTGTTTATTGAATGTACTGTTTATTTTTCTGTATCAAGAAGACTACGAGTTCATCGAGGAGCAGGAGTTCTACCCCGAGGTTCCTCCATCACCATTTGCTGATCAAGGCAAGTCATCGACCACCTCTGTGGAAACAGTTGATCATTATTGAGCCCATGATTTAATAAATTATCGCTATAACTCATAGGTTAATATTGCATTAGTCAAAGATCAAGCCCTACACTTATATTTATTAGATCCCCGTCCTTGTGTGCAAATCCAAGCCATGCTTATTGAGCCTTAACTCCTTGTCACTCTACAAATATTATATTAGCTAGTGTCCAATGTACCGGCACAACTGCTATAAGATATAAAGAATGAGTCGTAGTTGGATGGATTCTGGTATATGAAATACCCCGTTATTCTTGTCTCTGGACTCTGTTGGAGTTGGGTATGTTATAAGTATGGTGGGTGCCGGGTGCAAGCTCGGGCACTGGTTTGTCGCACCCGGGGCACTATAAGGATCCGGTCTGCGGGATCTGTTGCAAAGCACTTCCGTACCAACCACAAGTCTAATGGGTAAGTCCTAACTGGAAGTATGGAATACCCCGGCTCGATGCACCATAGAGGAGGGGGCAAGGGGCTAGCCTGCGGGCGACTTGTACCGACGAGGCTCAAGGGGGGTATGGTGGGGCTCCGATGCATCGGGACACCATATGAAACCCATAAGAGGGTGCTATTGGGTCGGGGAGGACTATATGGAAGGTTTTGGCACAAGTTCCCGTGAAATGGGTCATCTCGTTACACTTTGGTGTAAGTGATGAGTGCGTGCCTTGTGGGTACAATGGTACATCTCTGATCAGAGTAATTTAATCTTTTCGAAAAGCCGAGCCCACGGTCAAGGGCGGGTTGTGTGACTACTCGCAGTTAGTTTACAATTGTTTGAATGTTCGAGTTATTCATGGCACGTAAGGACTGTTGAGCGAGGTGGGGCTGACTGTACCCCTCGAGTTAGAAGGTGATGATGCACACACACATGTTTACTTTTCCGTACTAATAAATTGCTCACATTTAAAGCTTTACAATTATGCTGCTTCCGCAAAACTAGCCACTATCTCCCTTGTTATTACCTTGCATTATATTTGCATTCGGTGGCTTGCTGAGTACATCTGTACTCACCCCATTGACTTACAACATCAGAGCCTGTCTACTACGAGGAGGATGAAGGTCTGGAGTAGCGACCCAGTCAAGGCGAGACTGGAAGGAGGCGTTCATCTAGGACCCTTATTTTATTAGTTTCTCTTCACCTTTATTCACTTTTGTATTAATGCGGTCTACGAACCGTGAATGATTGCCCGTATTGTACGTGGTCGCATGATGAACGTCTTGTTTTATTGATTTTCTATGGAATTTCAATAAAGTCCTGATTTATTAAATCGGGGCGCGACAAGATGGTATCAGAGCCGACTTGACTGTAGGAAGCCAAACAGACCTGACCCTAGGACTTATATTATATTTTCTTACAAACACTGCTTATCCTCTCATCTTCCGAGGTTTTCACAAAAATTTTCTCTCTTTTGTAGATGCCAGTCCGTACCATGAATGGGAACCTTCGTGACGAGGCCGGATTCAATTAGCGAGCTGCGCATGCTCGTCAGCTTCCTCGGATTTGAGCATGAGCCGATGTACCATGGAGTCTTCCCCGACGAGGAAGAGAGCTTCTGCGAGGTCACCGTCGTCGTCCAGCCCTCCCCTCAGATAGCTCACACCTACCGCGGAGGAGGACCTACCTTCCTGGTTGCCAGCCAGCGCACCGCTCTCTAGGCACTCACAGAGCTCCGGATGATCTACGACAGCGAGCTCTACGACACGGACTTTCGCTTCGTGCCTCTTCGCACCCCAGGGAGTCCTCACAGTGTCTTCGTCAGCACACTCTCCCAGCACCATTCTGCGATTGGTCATACCATGCGCTTGTTGGAGGCCATGGATGATCTCCATTACGAGGCACTGCAGGACGCCAATGGACAGCGCGACACCATCAGCTTCTACCGACACTCTTCCGAGGATCTGAACCGCGAGAACGGAGATCTTCGTCGCCGCATCCAGCAGGGACATCGTTTGGCTGCCGAGGCAGAGGAGCTACGGCGCCAAAATGAGCTCCTTCGGCAGCGTGTCGCCACCAACCCACAGCTCCGCTACCAGATCGAGGAGTTGAAGAAGGACATTGAGGAGATCGCGCCTCTTCCGCCTCGCAAGAAGAAACCCCTTCGGATCCCCACTGTGAGGCCCAAGAGGATCTCCCGCAGCGCACCACCCGCCGGACCGTCCAGCTCCTCGACACCGACCGTTTCCCACGAGCCCGAGATTGAGCCGTCCCCCGAGCTACCGTAGACGTAGTTTTACGGTTGATTGTTATTTTCATTTTTACTTGCTTGTATTAGCATTCATGTCAAAACATAAGGCATGAATGAAGAAATAAATAAATGTAACCGCAAGAACGGTACCCTTTTGAAATAAAATATGAAGAAGTTCACTAAAATAAATGTGTCTACTTTGAAAACTCCAGGATGACCAACACCCAGGGTTCCGACGCTCCTCAGAACGGAGGAGAGAGTGGCAACTTGCCACAATGGGGAGCCACCGGGCAAAGGCAAGCCCCGGTTGCCAATCACCCCACTCTGGCCGAGATGATGGCCACACAAAACCAGCTGGTCTCAGCCCTTCTGAATCAGATGCAGCAGCAGCAGCAGCAGATGCAGGAGCAGCAGGCTCATCTCTTCCGCCTCCACCAACAGCCCGAGCTGCCCAGACCCGCCACACCAGCTCCCGCTCCCGCATCCCAGCTCTCGGAGTTCCTCCGAGTCCGCCCACCGACCTTCTCGAGCACCACCAACCCCATGGAGGCTGGGGATTGGTTGCGAGCTATCGAGAAGAAGCTCGATCTGCTGACCTGCACTGAAGCAGGAGAGGGTGGCCTTCGCCACCCACCAGCTTCATGGACCCGCCGCAGAGTGGTGGGACAATCATCGCGAGACTCTGCCCGAGGGCCACGCCCACACTTGGGCAGAGTTTTCGGCCGCTTTCCATGCCACCCACATCCCCGACGGCATTATAGCCCAGAAGCAACAGGAGTTCTGAGACCTGCAGCAGGGGAGCAGGTCTGTCACAGAATACCTGCACGAGTTCAACCGTCTGGCCAGGTACGCACCTGAGGAGGTCCGTACGGATGCGGCCAGACAGGCCAAGTTCCTCCGGGGACTGAAGGATGAGCTGTCTCTACAGCTTATCTCCGGAGACTTCGCCAACTTCCAAAAGTTGGTGAACAAAGTTATCATGCAGGAGACCCAGCAGAATAAGGTCGACCTGAAGAAGAAGCGGATGATTGCCTTCCGGCAAAACCAGGGCATGGCCCAGAGACCCCGCTTTGTTCCACCTCCATCAGCACCGCAGTACCACCCCCGCCCAGTATATCGTCCGGCACCACCAGCCGCCAATGCCGGAGCTAGTCAACCTCGTCCCGCTCCCGCCGCAACAACCGCCCTAGCTGCCCCGGCCAAGAAGCCGGAAGTTCTGAGAGACAGGCATGGCAAGCCTGTAGTATGCTTCAACTGCCGCCAGGAGGGACACTACTCCCATCAGTGCCCTCATCCCAAGCATGCTCAAGGCGTCGCCTCCAACCCCGCCGTCCGTGCCAAGGTCAACCACGTCACCGCCGAAGAAGCCCAGGCCGCCCCGGAGATTGTCATGGGTAAGCTTATGGTTCATTCATCGCTTGCAGTGGTATTATTTGACACCGGAGCTACCCACTCCTTTATATCAACTGCTTTTGTGGAAAGTAATGCCTTGGACATAAGTGAACTACCCAGGCCAGTATTGATAGCTACCCCGGGCAAGCAAACCCTCGCCTGTTCCTTTAGTCCAAGGGTATGGGTAGAAATCCAAGGCACGATATTTTGGGCCGACCCCATTCTAATAGAATGTCAAGGTTTGGATCTCATTCTGGGGATGGATTGGCTAAATAAACACCAAGGAGTAATAGAATGTGCCCAGAGAAAAGTGACTGTGACTAATGAAGACGGGACTATCGTCACATTCCAGATGCCAAGCATGAAGGCCGGAAGGACAAGACTACATCAGATTACCTTGGAGGAGATACCGGTAGTCAGTGAGTACCCGGACGTATTCCTAGAGGATCTACTAGGGATGCCACCCAAGAGGGACATCGAGTTCAGGATTGACTTGGTGCCCGGAACCACCCCTATTTATAAGCGACCATACCGGATGGCCGCTAATGAATTAGCTGAGATGAAGCAGCAATTGGAGGATCTTGAAAGGAAAGGTTATATCAGACCAAGTACGTCGCCATGGGGTGCTCCCGTCATCTTCGTCGAGAAGAAAGAAGACAAGGCAAAGCGTATGTGTGTGGATTATCGCGCCTTGAATGAAGTAACCATCAAGAATAAGTACCCGTTGCCTCGGATCGACGATCTCTTCGACCAGCTAAAAGGAGCTACAGTATTCTCGAAGATCGACTTGCGTTCTGGTTATCATCAGTTAAGGATCCGAGAAGAAGATATACCCAAGACTGCCTTCACCACCCGTTATGGATTATATGAGTGCACGGTTATGTCCTTTGGATTGACCAACGCCCCTGCATTCTTCATGAATATGATGAATAAGGTGTTCATGGAGTATTTGGACAAGTTCATCGTAGTCTTCATAGATGACATCCTCATTTATTCCAAGGACCAGGAAGAGCACGAGACTCACCTCTGGTTAACCTTAGGAAAACTAAGGGAACACCAATTGTATGCCAAGTACAGCAAATGCAAGTTTTGGATGGCAGAAGTAAAGTTCCTTGGACACATCATCTCTGCGCAAGGAATCGCAGTAGACCCTGCCACCGTAGAAGCAGTTATGGATTGGCTGCCACCCACGAATGTATCTGAGATACGAAGTTTTCTGGGTTTGGCCGGATATTATCGGAGATTCATTGAGAATTTTTCTAAAATAGCCAAGCCAATGACCAAGTTATTACAGAAAGGAGAGAAGTTTGAATGGACTCCTGAATGCGAGGAAAGTTTCCGCACCCTCAAGACCCGTCTGGTGTCAGCACCCATACTGACCCTTCCTGATATCCGTAAAGACTTCTATGTCTACTGTGACGCATCTCGCCAAGGATTGGGATGTGTTCTTATGCAAGACGGGAAAGTTATCTCTTATGCCTCCCGTCAGTTGAGACCTCATGAGTTGAACTACCCGACCCATGATTTGGAATTAGCCGCTGTAGTGCACGCCCTTAAGATTTGGAGGCACTATTTGGTTGGAAATCGCTGTGAGATCTTTACGGATCACAAGAGTTTGAAGTACATCTTCACACAGCCCGACCTCAATATGAGGCAAAGACGATGGCTGGAATTAATAAAGGACTATGACTTAGGTATTCACTACCACCCCGGAAAAGCAAATGTGGTAGCTGATGCATTAAGTCGCAAGGGATATTGCACCGCCATGATGATTCAAGAACACACACCCCTGTTATGTAGGGAGATGGAAAAGTTAAATCTTGGATTAACCACAAGAGCATACCTAGCCACCTTGGAGACCCAGCCAATTCTATTTGAGCAGATCCGTGAGGCCCAGTTAGAAGACCCGGATATAGCTGCCATTAGGAAGAACATGAGGGAAGGAAAAGCCCCAGGATTTTAGAGGACGAAAACGGCACCATATGGTTTGGAACCCGGATATGTGTACCGGATAAGCCAGAGATAAAGACCCTTATCCTAAGAGAAGCCCATGAGACATTGTACTCCATTCATCCCGGTAGTACCAAGATGTACCAGGATCTGAAAGAACGTTATTGGTGGGTTAGCATGAAAAGAGAGATTGCCTAGTTCGTCGCCGAGTGTGACACCTGCAGAAGAGTAAAGGGCTGAACATCAGAGGCCTGCAGGATTGTTATAGCCACTTAAGGTACCTGAATGGAAGTGGGAAGAAATCGGCATGGATTTCATCACCGGATTACCAAAGACCCAACTTGGGTATGATTCTATTTGGGTGATCATCGATCGGCTTACGAAAGTAGCCCATTTCATAGCCGTCAAGACGACCTTCAGTGGCCCTAAGCTTGTAGAGCTATATATGGCCCGGATCGTATGTCTTCATGGAGTGCCCAAGAAGATAGTGTCCGACAGAGGAAGTCAGTTTACCTCTCGTTTCTGGAAGAACCTTCAAGAGGAGATGGGCACGAGATTGAATTTCAGTACCGCCTACCACCCTCAGACAGATGGACAAACAGAGAGGGTAATCAGATATTGGAGGATATGCTTCGAGCATGTGTTTTGGATTTTGGAGCCACTTGGGACAAGAGCTTGCCGTACGCTGAATTTTCATACAACAACAGCTATCAAGCCAGCCTTCAGATGTCTCCCTTTGAAGCACTATATGGACGTAAGTGCAGAACGCCGCTACTTTGGGACCAAACTGGTGAATCCCAAGTATTCGGAACAGACATTCTTCGTGAAGCTGAAGAGAAGGTACGGATCATCAGAGACCGACTCAAGACAGCCCAATCACGACAGAAGAGCTACGCAGACAATCGTCGCCGAGACCTAGCCTTTGAAGAAGGAGATCATGTCTACCTTCGAGTTACGCCTCTCCGTGGTACTCAACGGTTTAACATGAGAGGAAAGTTGGCCCCTCGATATGTTGGACCATTCCCCATTATCCGACGCCAAGGCGAAGTTGCTTATCAGTTGGAACTACCACCCTCATTGGCTGGAGTGCATGACGTATTTCACGTATCCCAACTCAAGAAGTGTCTCCGCGTTCCCACGGAGCAAGTGGATCTTCAGCAGTTGGATGTTCAAGAGGATCTGACCTATGTGGAAAAGCCGGTCAAGATATTGGAAGTCAATGAAAGGACCACCAGGAGTCGGATCATCCGTTTTTGCAAAGTGCAGTGGAGCAATCATCCTGTAGAAGAAGCTACATGGGAGAAAGAAGATGAACTTAAGGCACAGCATCCTGAGCTATTCGAGGATTGATCCGAATCTCGAGGACGAGATTCTTTGTAAGGGGGATAGGATTGTAACACCCCAGAAATTAAAAAGGAATAAAATAAAAGAAAATATTATTTAAATCATTTCTGGATTTATTATTAAAGGAAAAATCACAAAAGAACCCAAATAAAACCAAACAGGGAGAGATACTCAAAATCTGGACTTGAAAAATTTATGACATGAACTAGAGACCAAAATATAATTTTAGGAATTTTTACAAATTTTTATCAACAGTGATTCAACCCTTAAACAAATAAATGAATTACTAGGAATTATTTTAAATCAGAAAACAATTTTAATCCTTAATGGGCCTCAAACCTCGAATTCACCCGGGAGCCCGGCCAAATCCAGCATTGAGCCACTGACGAGTGGGACCCACCTGTCGGCGCGTTCCACCGCCTCTCTCTCCCGCCCGCGCCCACCTGGCCCCACATGTCAGCCTCCATGCGCTCGCCTTCGCCCACTGACCGCTCGGCCCCGCCTGTCGGCCCTTTCCTTTCCCGTTCGCCCACTGACAGGTGGAGCCCACCTGTCAGGACCTTCGTCTCTGATGGAAGGGGATCGCCCCCTTCCTTCCTCCCGGCGATCACCTTCGGTTCTCGCCGCCGGCCACCTCGATTCGCCCGATCCGACCACGGATCACCTTCCCTGGTCACCACCGCACCCTTTGTAACACCCCAAATTTTCAATACAATAAAAATATTATTAAATTCAATTCCTTGGAATATATATTTCTGAAAATACTTTAAATACCTCTTTATACCCTTTTTAACTACAACATAGAGTAGATGGTCAAACCAGTAGCTGAAAATTTTTGTATAGACTCCCAAGGCCAAGAAATGTTTTTGAGAATTTTTCAAATTTTTGTCCACTTTGGAAATGCCCCAAATGATTTAATCTATTTTCTGCAATTATTTTTAATCAGAAAATAATTTCAAACAGTAACGGGCTCCCTCCCCTCCCTTCTCTCCCTCCCGACCGGCCCAGCCTGTTACCTCACGCGCCTCTGACTGACGGCCTGACCCCACCTGTCGGCGCCGAACGTTTTCCCTCGCGCGCACCCCCGACACCTCGGCCCCACCCGTCAGTCGCCATCCTCACCCTCTCGCGCCCACTGACGAGTGGCCCCCGCTTGTCAGGACCTTCGTCCTCGCGAGATCCGCCCCGGATCCCCCCCCCCTCGCCGGCCGAAGCCCTAACTCCGCCTAGGATCCGCCCTCGCCGGCCCCCTCCCTTTAATCCGACGCCTGCATTGAAGTCCCCTCAACGCGCCGGCCGTTTCCCCCTATTAATCCCGCCCGATTCACGTCCAGGTGCGTTGAACCGCGTCAACCCGAGCTCGCCGGCGTCAAGGTGCATTTATCCCCGGCCACCGTCGATTGCGCCCTCCCTGCCCCCGCCGGTACCCCTATTTAAACCACGGACCTCCACCGCGTTCGGTTCACGCATCCTATTGAACTCAGACCAAACAGAGCGCCCTCCACTCGGTCTTTAGCGCAACACCGCCGCCCGACCTCCAGCAGTCGATCGCCGTCGCCGGAGTCCCCATCCGCCCTCGCCGACCGCACCGCTGCAACCGCAAGGACCTCCCCAACGCCGGCCACCACTCCGTCGTCAACGAACCTCGCCGGATCGCCGTCGCCGCCTAGGGCCCGAACGCCTCCACCAGCCTCCTCTCGTCGCCGGCCTCACCCCGTCGACCTTTTCTCACCGCCGAGGTACCCCCATGATCCCCATGCCACCCCGTTCCGTTTTAGGCCTTAGATTCGATCGCCGTCGCTCGTCGTGGCCGCTGGCCCGCTCGCCGTCGTTGGAGAAGACGACCGGCACGGGTCGAGTACCCGTGCCGTGTCGGATTCACGCACGACCGTGCGATCTGGATCCGACGGTGACGATTAATCCCCGCGTGCGGTTTAATCTGATCCGTTAGATCTCGGCGAAGGGGTACGTTTTAATCTCGTGCGTCTGTTAGTTTTAAAAACCCCGCATCGCATCTAAGTCGTCCATCGCGTACCGGTTCAAACGTTTTAATCCTGGCCGTCCACGTCACTTTAACGCACCCCGCCTCGCCCTCGCGGGTCGGATCTAGATCCGACGGTCCAGATCGACCCGGCGCACGCGCACAGTGCGCGGGTTCACCGTGAGCCTGGCTCACCGTGGACCCGAGAGGGTTTAAAATTTAAAATAAATTCCAGAAAAGGTTTAAAACTTGTAAAATTCATATCTGGCGCATTTGAACTCTAAAAATTGCCATTCCAATTTCAGAAAATTCATAATATTATTCTCTACATGTTTATACAATAAAAACAGTAGGCTTGCTTTGATTTTTCATGTTTATTTAAATAAGTATTCAAATGCCCCTATGATTAAAATATGAATTTAAACATTTAAACTTCCGAAAAATTTATATTAATTCTTTCCTGTCCATGTACTGAAAGCCCTCAAAATGACATGAGCTTTTCATTTTATAAATCATTAAGGAACTTAATATAAGACTATTCACATTTAGACACTTGTTTTCTAAAAAGGACAATCCTTCATTCTAATCCCTTTTAAAATTAATTATGAAATAAATTTCAGAACCTTAACAATTGAAATTATTTCATTTTTAAATCAAACCAACTGTAACTTATGTGCTTATAATGTAATGTTATATGGTTTGATTGAATGTGTTCTTTCTATTTTACTTTGTTATATTAAAAAGACTACGACGTCGCCGAGGAGCCGGAATACTTCCCGGAAGTCCCTCCCTCACCTTTCGCTGAACAAGGCAAGTCACCAAACCAATCTTTTGAGCATATTGAACCCATGTTTGATTAAACTATCGCTAAAACACATAGGTTATATATGCATTAGTCAAATGAACCCTTACATTATATTTAATTAGGATCCCCCGACCTTGATGTGCAACCCAAGCCATGTTATCTCGCCTACCCTCCTTGTCACCATATGATCAATGATATTAGCTAGTGTCCAATGTATTGACACGATCGCTATAGGATAAAAATGAGTCGTAGCAAAATGGTTCTATTATATGATCCCCGTTACTTCTTATCCTTGGAAATTCTGTTGGTGATGAGTTATGGTTGTGAGTGTATGCATGGTGGGTTCCGGGTGCAAGCTAGGGCATTGGTCGGTAGCACCCGGGGCACTATAAGGACCGGTCTGAGGGATCCGTTGCAATACCCTTACGTACTAACCATAAGTCTAGTGGGTAAGTCCTAACTAAGGTATGGGTTGTTCCAAAACGAGGCCACCATTTGGAGATGGGTCAAGTTGCACCTGCGGGTGACTTGTACCAATGTGGCGCAAAAGGGGGTGCGACGTTAGCCGAGATGCGGCCCGGCACGCCGGCGAAACCTAGAGCGGGTGGTTATCGCTTGGAACATCTCATATTGAGGTTTTGGCACGAGTTCCCGTGAAATGGGTCATCTCGTTGGGATGAGTGCGTGCCTTGTGGGTACAGTAGTACATCTCAGATCAGAGTCTAAAATCTTTTCGAAAAGCCGAGCCCACGGTCAAGGGCGGGTTGCGTGACATCCCCCAGTTAGTTTACTTTGAGTATGAATGTGCATGATGGATTGACATGTAAGGACCGTTGAGCGAGGTGGGGCTGACTGTACCCCTCGAGTTAGTTGATGTTGATGATGTTCATGTTTACTTTCCGCATGATTAAAATATGATTACACTAAATGCAATAACTGCAACTGCACTTTTCCGCAATGTTAGCCATTATCCTTCCTTGTTTATTATCCTGCATTATTATTTGCATTTGCGGTGGCTTGTTGAGTACTTTTTGTACTCATACCCGTTGGACCCCCACAGAGGATGCTTACTACGAAGACGGTCTGGAGTAGCGACCCAGTCGGGAAGAAAAATCCTGAAGAAGAAGTTCGTCATGCCGCTTTCTAATTATTTAACCTTACTGTTTTTATTAAAACAATGATGTAATAAATATGGTCTGCGTACCATGAACACTGTCGTATGTACGATTGTCGCATGATGAACCTCTTATATTATTGTTTTTCTTATGAAATTCAATAATGTCTCGATTTGTTAAATCGGGGCGCTAAACCCTTCCCATCCATGGCCAACGCGGTTTCGCGAGAATGGAAGCTAACTGAAGCCTATGGAATGAGATCGCCGGAGGGAGAAGGAAACCTTCGGTTTCCTTCCATTTAGGCGCCGCCGACGACCCTATAAAAGCCCCTGTGGTCGCCGCCCTTTGCCCACACCGCCGTAGCCCGAGCCTTAGCCCTCCAGAGTGCCTCTGCTATTTTTGCGCGCTCCTCCCCTACTTCAACTCCGGCGAGCCTTCACCGTCGCCTCGGACCTCCGCCGCCCTAGCCGCCGCCACCGTCGGGTCCGTCGTCGACCACCCCACCTCGTCCACCCCTCCGTTGGCCGTGGACACCGCCGGACCGCCGTCGCCGTCGAGCACCCGTACGCCCTCCGTCGTCTACGCTCGCCGCCGGTCACCTCCAGGCCCCCATCGTCGCCGCCGAAGGTATCATCGTGACCCCCTTACTCCCCGCGTTCCATTTTGGCCCTAGCTAGGCCCCTAAGCTCTCGCCGTCGCCGCCGTGGCCGCACCCGAGCCCGCCGTCACCGGAGACGAAGGGTGCGAGGCCCCCTTACGAACGTGCCGTGCCGGATTAGATCCTGGCCGCACGATCGCGAACGAAGGGCACCGTAGATCTGGTCAAAGGGGTACGGGGCGATCGCAGCCGTCGATCGTTACTTGAACCCCAGGATCAATCTGGTGCGTCCACGTATACCCTTTTGCCACGTTTTAATCTGGGCCATCCAATTTCATTAAATCCACCCGCCTCGCATCTGGCCGATGGATCCAGATCCAACGGTCCAGGTCGCTCGGGTCCACGCGCATAGCCACGGGTTCACGGTGAACCTGGTTCACCGTGGACCAGGGACTGTTTTTCAGTTTAAATAAAATTCAGAAAAATAGTTTAAATTTCAAAAATTCATATCTTGCCCATTTTAACTCCAAATTTCACCATTCAAATTTTGTTAAATCCAGAATAATATTCTCTACACATTAATGCCATAAAAACAGTATGTTACTGTTACCCAAAATATTTTTAGCAAATAAAAGAATAAAAACCCCTTAGGGATAAATTATTAATTCAGCAAAATAAATTATGAAAAATCCTAAAAAGTTAAGTTTTACTGTTTTATAACAAACTTTAGAATATTGAAATATTACTTCACATAAAAACACCCACAAATGTGTATGTATAGCATTTGGTGAATTTTTGTCTGTTTATTGAATGTACTGTTTATTTTTCCGTATCAAGAAGACTACGAGTTCATCGAGGAGCAGGAGTTCTACCCCGAGGTTCCTCCATCACCATTTGCTGATCAAGGCAAGTCATCAACCACCTCTGTGGAAACAGTTGATCATTATTGAGCCCATGATTTAATAAATTATCCCTATAACTCATAGGTTAATATTGCATTAGTCAAAGATCAAGCCCTACACTTATATTTATTAGATCCCCGTCCATGTGTGCAAATCCAAGCCATGCTTATTGAGCCTTAACTCCTTGTCACTCTACAAATATTATATTAGCTAGTGCCCAATGTACCGGCACAACTGCTATAGGATATAAAGAATGAGTCGTAGTTGGATGGATTCTGGTATATGAAATACCCCGTTATTCTTGTCTCTGGACTCTGTTGGAGTTGGGTATGTTATAAGTATAGTGGGTTCCGGGTGGAAGCTCGGGCACTGGTTTGTCGCACCCGGGGCACTATAAGGACCGGTCTGCGGGATCTGTTGCAAAGCACTTTCGTACCAACCACAAGTCTAATGGATAAGTCCTAACTTGAAGTATGGAATACTCCGGCTCGATGCACCATAGAGGAGGGGGCAAGGGGCTAGCCTGCGGGCGACTTGTACCGACGAGGCTCAAGGGGGGGTATGGTGGGGCTCCGATGCGTCGGGACACCATATGAAACCCATAAGAGGGTGCTATTGGGTCGGGGAGGACTATATGGAAGGTTTTGGCACGAGTTCCCGTGAAATGGGTCATCTCGTTACACTTTGGTGTAAGTGATGAGTGCGTGCCTTGTGGGTATAGTGGTACATCTCTGATCAAAGTAATTTAATCTTTTCGAAAAGCCGAGCCCACGGTCAAGGGCGGGTTGTGTGACTACTCGCAGTTAGTTTACAATTGTTTGAATGTTCGAGTTATTCATGGCACGTAAGGACTGTTGAGCGAGGTGGGGCTGACTGTACCCCTCGAGTTAGAAGATGATGATGCACACACACATGTTTACTTTTCCGTACTAATAAATTGCTCACATTTAAAGCTTTACAATTATGCTGCTTCCGCAAAACTAGCCACTATCTCCCTTGTTATTACCTTGCATTATATTTGCATTCGGTGGCTTGCTGAGTACATCTGTACTCACCCCGTTGACTTACAACATCAGAGCCTGTCTACTATGAGGAGGATGAAGGTCTGGAGTAGCGACCCAGTCAAGGCGAGACTGGAAGGAGGCGTTCATCTAGGACCCTTATTTTATTAGTTTCTCTTCACCTTTATTCACTTTTGTATTAATGCGGTCTACGAACCGTGAATGATTGCCCGTATTGTACGTGGTCGCATGATGAACGTCTTGTTTTATTGATTTTCTATGGAATTTCAATAAAGTCCTGATTTATTAAATCGGGGCGCGACAAGGAAGTAGTTAAAGAAAACTTAGATATCTTCGCGTGGACTGATGAAGATATCCCCTGAGTTGACCGGAGCATCATCGAGCACAGTTTACTTGTCAACCCAAAGGCTCAGCCAGTGCGCCAGGGGCTCCAGAAGTTGTCAACTGAAAGTGCAGACCTCACCAAGGTGGAGGTGGAGAAATTGCTAAAGGTAGGAATTATCAGGGAAGTAGCCCACACGGAGTGGTTGGCTAACCCTGTTTTGTCAAGAAGAAGGGCTCTGGCAAGTGACGCATGTGCATTGAATTCACGTCAGTAAATAAAGCATGTCCGCGAGACCCCTACCATATGCCCCGTATTGATCAGCTTGTGGATTCTACGGCTGGCTCCGAACTGCTAAGCTTCTTGGACGCATACTCCGGTAATCATCAAGTTTGGCTAAAGCACGAAGACGAAGCCAAGACGAGTTTCATAACTCCTTCCGGAGTATTTTGTTATATTTGAATGCCTTTTGGCTTGCAGAATGCCAAGGCTACTTTTTCACGTCTTATTGCTAAAGATCTAGGTCACCAGATAGGCAAAAATGTCGAAGCCTATATGGATGACATTGTAATAAAGAGTGTTGTAAAGCACCGTCATAGTATAGACTTAGCATAAACTTTTGAGATCCTCCGAGCATGTGGAGTTCGCCTCAACCTTGAAAAATGTATAATCGGGGCGCAAGCAGGAAATTTGCTAGGGTACATAGTTTCGAGTAGAGGAATCAAAGCTAGCCCAACGCAGATAAGTGCACTATAAAGAATGGCTCCACCAGAAAATATGAAGCAAGTTCAGAAGCTGACAGGACGGCTCGCAACCCTTAGCAGATTCCTGGCCAGATCAGCATAGCGAAGCCTCCCGATATTTAAAGCCCTAAAGGGGTGTGAGAGTTTCAAATGGATGCTGGAGTGCCAGAAATGCTTTGATGATATTAAAGATTTTGGAAATCTAGCAATGCTTACTGTGCCCCTCCCAGAAGAAACTATCCTACTTTATCTTGTAGCAATGGGCTCCGCAGTAAATGCAGTGCTGGTCAGGGAGATAGATCTTAAAGGAAAACTGGTGCAGAACTCAGTATACTTCTTCTCAGAAGCTTTGTCTAGAGCAAAGACAAGATACTTCGAGCTCAAAAAATTTGTATATGCTTTGGTAATGGCCTCGCGGAAGCTAAGGCATTACTTCTTAGCACATAATCTCATTGTCCCTACCTCGTATCCCCTTGGTGATATGCTTTGGAGCAAAGATTCCATGGGTAGGATCGGAAAATGGGCTGTCGAGCTAGCCCCTTCAGTATTTCCTTCACGGAAAGAACAACTACTAAGTCCCAAGTCATAGCTGACTTCGTGGCCAAGTGGACTCCATCCGTAGTTTGGGCTCCGGAAGAAACCTCCGAAGGTCTGTGGACAATTTTTTTTGGCGGAGCCTATCAGGCATCTGGTTCCAAAGCTGGAGCTGTAATAATATCGCCGTTAGGACAGAAGGCCATGTATTCTGCGAGGCTCAACTTTAAGACCACCAACAATATTACATAATACGAAGGGATCCTGCTAGGCCTCCGAAAAGCAAGGGCACTTGGAGCAACAAGAATTATAACAAAAACAGATTCCCAAGTCGTCGCAGGGCATGTTGAGAAGAGCTTTCAAGCCAGGAATCCGCATATTTCAATGTATTTAGAAGAAATCCGCAAGACGGAAGCATTGTTTAAAGGAATTTCTAATCGAAGCATCCCTTGAGCGGATAATCAACTTGCAGATATTCTAGCGAAGGCTGCAGCGGGAGCAGTGGACGTCCTGGATGCCACTTTTTACGAAGAAATTATTAAGCCTATGGTACATCAACTACCCTCCGTAGAGGTCCTTTGCATTCCAGTCACCGATTGGCGGACTCCAATTTTAGATGTTTTACAAAACAGTGCAGTTTCAGTAGAAGGTCCGGATTTCCGAAGGCTCCAAGCAAGGGCTCCAAATTATGAGCTTATCAACGGAATACTATATAAAGCCGGAGTTTGTTCCCCCCTACTCCGATGCATCTCACAACCCGAAGGCCAAGACATACTTCGGGAGATTCACGAAGGACTGTGCAGCAGCCACCTGGCCCCTCGTGCTGTAGCGGGAAAGACACTTCGATAGGGGCTCTATTGGCCAACAATTGTAAGAGATACAGAAGAATTGGCTCGAACCTACCAATGGTGCCAGTGGATGGGTAAGCGGAGCCATCATCCACCAACACCTCTTCAAGTTATTGCTTCGGTATGGCCAATGGCGCGATGGGGAATGGATCTCATCGACTCTTTTCCAATGGCAAAAGGCAGCTTGAAGTTTGCGGTAGTAGCAATCGAATATTTTTCTAAATGGGTCGAAGCTGAACCCCTAACTTCTATCACTTCAAGAAATCTGAAAAAATTCTTTTGGCAGAATATCATTTGCACGTTCGGAGTGCCTAGGGAGTTAACCAAAGAGCTCCCTAAGATTTTATTTTTCCGTATCAAGAAGACTACGAGTTCATCGAGGAGCAGGAGTTCTACCCCGAGGTTCCTCCATCACCATTTGCTGATCAAGGCAAGTCATCAACCACCTCTGTGGAAACATTTGATCATTATTGAGCCCATGATTTAATAAATTATCCCTATAACTCATAGGTTAATATTGCATTAGTCAAAGATCAAGCCCTACACTTATATTATTAGATCCCCGTCCATGTGTGCAAATCCAAGCCATGCTTATTGAGCCTTAACTCCTTGTCACTCTACAAATATTATATTAGCTAGTGCCCAATGTACCGGCACAACTGCTATAGGATATAAAGAATGAGTCGTAGTTGGATGGATTCTGGTATATGAAATACCCCGTTATTCTTGTCTCTGGACTCTGTTGGAGTTGGGTATGTTATAAGTATAGTGGGTTCCGGGTGGAAGCTCGGGCACTGGTTTGTCGCACCCGGGGCACTATAAGGACCGGTCTGCGGGATCTGTTGCAAAGCACTTTCGTACCAACCACAAGTCTAATGGATAAGTCCTAACTTGAAGTATGGAATACTCCGGCTCGATGCACCATAGAGGAGGGGGCAAGGGGCTAGCCTGCGGGCGACTTGTACCGACGAGGCTCAAGGGGGGGTATGGTGGGGCTCCGATGCGTCGGGACACCATATGAAACCCATAAGAGGGTGCTATTGGGTCGGGGAGGACTATATGGAAGGTTTTGGCACGAGTTCCCGTGAAATGGGTCATCTCGTTACACTTTGGTGTAAGTGATGAGTGCGTGCCTTGTGGGTATAGTGGTACATCTCTGATCAGAGTAATTTAATCTTTTCGAAAAGCCGAGCCCACGGTCAAGGGCGGGTTGTGTGACTACTCGCAGTTAGTTTACAATTGTTTGAATGTTCGAGTTATTCATGGCACGTAAGGACTGTTGAGCGAGGTGGGGCTGACTGTACCCCTCGAGTTAGAAGATGATGATGCACACACACATGTTTACTTTTCCGTACTAATAAATTGCTCACATTTAAAGCTTTACAATTATGCTGCTTCCGCAAAACTAGCCACTATCTCCCTTGTTATTACCTTGCATTATATTTGCATTCGGTGGCTTGCTGAGTACATCTGTACTCACCCCGTTGACTTACAACATTAGAGCCTGTCTACTACGAGGAGGATGAAGGTCTGGAGTAGCGACCCAGTCAAGGCGAGACTGGAAGGAGGCGTTCATCTAGGACCCTTATTTTATTAGTTTCTCTTCACCTTTATTCACTTTTGTATTAATGCGGTCTACGAACCGTGAATGATTGCCCGTATTGTACGTGGTCGCATGATGAACGTCTTGTTTTATTGATTTTCTATGGAATTTCAATAAAGTCCTGATTTATTAAATCGGGGCGCGACAAGGAAGTAGTTAAAGAAAACTTAGATATCTTCGCGTGGACTGATGAAGATATCCCCTGAGTTGACCGGAGCATCATCGAGCACAGTTTACTTGTCAACCCAAAGGCTCAGCCAGTGCGCCAGGGGCTCCAGAAGTTGTCAACTGAAAGTGCAGACCTCACCAAGGTGGAGGTGGAGAAATTGCTAAAGGTAGGAATTATCAGGGAAGTAGCCCACACGGAGTGGTTGGCTAACCCTGTTTTTGTCAAGAAGAAGGGCTCTGGCAAGTGACGCATGTGCATTGAATTCACGTCAGTAAATAAAGCATGTCCGCGAGACCCCTACCATATGCCCCGTATTGATCAGCTTGTGGATTCTACGGCTGGCTCCGAACTGCTAAGCTTCTTGGACGCATACTCCGGTAATCATCAAGTTTGGCTAAAGCACGAAGACGAAGCCAAGACGAGTTTCATAACTCCTTCCGGAGTATTTTGTTATATTTGAATGCCTTTTGGCTTGCAGAATGCCAAGGCTACTTTTTCACGTCTTATTGCTAAAGATCTAGGTCACCAGATAGGCAAAAATGTCGAAGCCTATATGGATGACATTGTAATAAAGAGTGTTGTAAAGCACCGTCATAGTATAGACTTAGCATAAACTTTGAGATCCTCCGAGCATGTGGAGTTCGCCTCAACCTTGAAAAATGTATAATCGGGGCGCAAGCAGGAAATTTGCTAGGGTACATAGTTTCGAGTAGAGGAATCAAAGCTAGCCCAACGCAGATAAGTGCACTATAAAGAATGGCTCCACCAGAAAATATGAAGCAAGTTCAGAAGCTGACAGGACGGCTCGCAACCCTTAGCAGATTCCTGGCCAGATCAGCATAGCGAAGCCTCCCGATATTTAAAGCCCTAAAGGGGTGTGAGAGTTTCAAATGGATGCTGGAGTGCCAGAAATGCTTTGATGATATTAAAGATTTTGGAAATCTAGCAATGCTTACTGTGCCCCTCCCAGAAGAAACTATCCTACTTTATCTTGTAGCAATGGGCTCCGCAGTAAATGCAGTGCTGGTCAGGGAGATAGATCTTAAAGGAAAACTGGTGCAGAACTCAGTATACTTCTTCTCAGAAGCTTTGTCTAGAGCAAAGACAAGATACTTCGAGCTCAAAAAATTTGTATATGCTTTGGTAATGGCCTCGCGGAAGCTAAGGCATTACTTCTTAGCACATAATCTCATTGTCCCTACCTCGTATCCCCTTGGTGATATGCTTTGGAGCAAAGATTCCATGGGTAGGATCGGAAAATGGGCTGTCGAGCTAGCCCCTTCAGTATTTCCTTCACGGAAAGAACAACTACTAAGTCCCAAGTCATAGCTGACTTCGTGGCCAAGTGGACTCCATCCGTAGTTTGGGCTCCGGAAGAAACCTCCGAAGGTCTGTGGACAATTTTTTTTGGCGGAGCCTATCAGGCATCTGGTTCCAAAGCTGGAGCTGTAATAATATCGCCGTTAGGACAGAAGGCCATGTATTCTGCGAGGCTCAACTTTAAGACCACCAACAATATTACATAATACGAAGGGATCCTGCTAGGCCTCCGAAAAGCAAGGGCACTTGGAGCAACAAGAATTATAACAAAAACAGATTCCCAAGTCGTCGCAGGGCATGTTGAGAAGAGCTTTCAAGCCAGGAATCCGCATATTTCAATGTATTTAGAAGAAATCCGCAAGACGGAAGCATTGTTTAAAGGAATTTCTAATCGAAGCATCCCTTGAGCGGATAATCAACTTGCAGATATTCTAGCGAAGGCTGCAGCGGGAGCAGTGGACGTCCTGGATGCCACTTTTTACGAAGAAATTATTAAGCCTATGGTACATCAACTACCCTCCGTAGAGGTCCTTTGCATTCCAGTCACCGATTGGCGGACTCCAATTTTAGATGTTTTACAAAACAGTGCAGTTTCAGTAGAAGGTCCGGATTTCCGAAGGCTCCAAGCAAGGGCTCCAAATTATGAGCTTATCAACGGAATACTATATAAAGCCGGAGTTTGTTCCCCCCTACTCCGATGCATCTCACAACCCGAAGGCCAAGACATACTTCGGGAGATTCACGAAGGACTGTGCAGCAGCCACCTGGCCCCTCGTGCTGTAGCGGGAAAGACACTTCGATAGGGGCTCTATTGGCCAACAATTGTAAGAGATACAGAAGAATTGGCTCGAACCTGCCAATGGTGCCAGTGGATGGGTAAGCGGAGCCATCATCCACCAACACCTCTTCAAGTTATTGCTTCGGTATGGCCAATGGCGCGATGGGGAATGGATCTCATCGACTCTTTTCCAATGGCAAAAGGCAGCTTGAAGTTTGCGGTAGTAGCAATCGAATATTTTTCTAAATGGGTCGAAGCTGAACCCCTAACTTCTATCACTTCAAGAAATCTGAAAAATTCTTTTGGCAGAATATCATTTGCACGTTCGGAGTGCCTAGGGAGTTAACCAAAGAGCTCCCTAAGATTTTATGGTCCATTCGGACCACTCAAGCTAGGTCCACGGGCTTCAGCCCATTTAGGCTGTTATTCAGAGATGAGGCCATGACTCCTACGGGGCTTAATGGTGGATCCATTCGCGTAACGGAGCCTAGGAATGATGATGAATGAAACACTTCGTTGGACTCATCAAAAGAGACAAGGCTTTGAGCTTTCGCTAATCTGACGAAGTACCAAGACCAAACGAAGGCATGGTATGACCCGAAGGTAAAAGTGAATGAGCTTAGACCAGGTCATTTGGTGCTGCGAAGTGTAATCGCTCCGGGGAAGATAGAAAACAAATGGGAAGGACCATATATTATCCTACGCTCAGGACGCTCCGAGTCATTTAAGTTAGCTAATTTAGAAGGGGAACAGTTGAAGCATGCATGGCATGCGGAGCACCTTAAACGTTATTACACTTAGGGGATCCTTGTAATCAATTGTAAAATTACCTTTCTAAGTTAAATAAAGATGGAGGTTCGAATTATGCTTACTCTTCAAATATTCCTTACCCCTGGTGGACGCATTAGGGGGACGGAGATGCTTGCGAAGGTAAGCATCTGTCATCAGAACCCAGCAAACGGCCTTTATGAAACCAAGGCTGGTTTCGATCTGGATGATGAGTGATTGACAAGGATGAGCGGTTGAGTGGTTAAGGATGAGTGGTTGAGAGTAGTTTGAGTGCATCGAGGGTTTCGATGTGAAATGGAGGTTTGGCTACCGAGGGTTTCAGCGGTGCATCGTGTTCTTGTTTTGGCTTGTCTTGGATCTGTAGGGTGGAGATGCTGACCGACTGTTGGCGGCGGGTAATCGAGGGTCAAGCGGGGAGCTTGATGCCGGAGGATCAGGGAGGCCAGGCGAAGTTGGAGAAGATCTCAAGAGTGCACGAAGAGACCGAGCAAGACTTGGATGGACGGCTGACTGCGGCGGCGTGTTGACCGGGTTTGCGAAAGGGAGGCCAGGACAAGCATTCAGGCGGCTCGAGGGGATCGAGAGCAGAAGTTGCTTGCTGGCGCTCGGAGTCGCGAAGCGGTGTCACTAGTCGAAGGGTTGAGAGGCTTTGATGGTTTTTGCTGAAAACCGTCGAAACATTTAATGTTTTGTTAATTCAATAAATTTGTGTCTTGTATTAGTTTAAAGTTTCAGTTTCTTAGTGTAGCCTTTGGTATATTTTTGGAGTGAGCCTACTCTGAAAATATATTAAAAAGAAGAGTCATTTTGCATTTTTCTTTTAGGGTCTAATAGGGTATTTTCAGATTTGTATTTTTAGAATTTTCTAGGGGCAAAGTGTAAAAGTGTGTCTTCTAGAAACTTGGGGCAGGTAGGATATTATCCTCCCCCCATGGCTTGTACTTTAGCCGGATAAGAACTTGAGGGGAGAATCATTTTGGCTTAGCCTTTGCTACCAAAAATCAGAGAAAAACTCTTTCAGCAATGTATTCTTGACGGTAAATAGTGTGCGTTGGAGTTTTTCGGTTCCGCTATAGAAGCCGTGCCGATGTTTCTGTTCATCAATCGATTGCATCCTGTAGCTCATTTTAGCCGGCAAAATCAACAGTGTTGTCATCCGATGCTTCGACGCGCTACAGGACCTTGGCGAGCAATCAGTAAGTTCTATTTCAGTTTTCTGTGAAAATCCTTGATGATCTGATCGATTACTTGTGTGTTTTCGTCTAGATTTGTTTGTGTTGTCCACTGAATATGTTATATCAATGAATCTGTCTAGTTTTCATATAGACACTTTGATTTAGGATCATTTTCTGGATGTTTCTAGTTCATCAATATATAGCTTTAGTCTTGCTTCTAATTTATGTCAGTAATGTTTATGTGTGATTAAGATTCTAGTCTCTGCTGTGAAGTTTTCTTTTCTTAGTCAGATCAATTTCGTTTACTTTGATCTATTGTATCTTTCTGGAGTTGTGCTGAATCATCAGTTTCAAATTGTTTTGTGGAAGTACTCTGATCTGTTTGAGGTATTTGTTAAATTTGATTTTTGCAAGCATTTCAGAATGGTTTTGGTCTTGGGCAGTGAGTGTTTCTGAGTGTGAATTTGATTTCTAATTCAATTTGTTGTGTTTGATTATGAATCAAATTATTCTAGCATAAATCTGAGACTGAGTTCTGAAAATTATTCTGTTTCAAATCTGAAAACAGAACAGTAATTGTGCATGTCGCTAGCTGTCCTGAATCCAGCTTTGTAAGCCCTTTTTTGACCAGCAGAATTTGAGGTTTGAGTTAAAACATTCTTTGATGAGAAGGTTGTGAATATTACATTTTTGAAAATTGCAGTAAGTTTCAAGATGCCTTGCATGGTGTTTTCTCTGTAGGAAGAGCAGTACTTTCTCAACTCTGGACACTTATGCTGAAAAAATTCTGTCTAGTGTTGCTAAAAATTTTTGATCTAGTTTGCTTCTGAAAATCTGTTGCAAGGCTTTTAGTGCAGTGAATCAGTTTTGTGGTTGGTAGATCTGAGTATTTTCCCATTGAGTGACTCTTTACAAGATGAACAGTACAAGAAGTTGAATGGATGAATCAAGATCTGAATTCTGAACTACACAACTTCAGACATGATTGTGTGATCTGAAATCCTTGTTTGATCTGTTGAACTTTATGAGTACATATTCAAATATGATGAACAGTCATTTGCCTTGTGTTCTGAATTAGTTAATGCATCTTCAAGGCATGTTCTGTGTTAAAAGAATGTTGTGAACTACATCTGTACTAAAACTAAGTTACAAATCAGAATTACAACACTGTTTTTAGTGAAAGGCTTATTGCATCTGATCAGGTTCTTCATCTGAATTCACTCTTAATTACTAGTCTTTGTTCCCATGGAAGTTCAATAATGTTCTGGTCTGAAAAATAGTGAATACTGGAGGTGCCTTGTTCATTGATCAATATGGGCTATTTTTGTTGCTATTGTTTTATACTGAAATTTAAGTGCTGTGTTTACTGTTTGAAGTAAGTTTCAATACAGTTTTCTGTAGTGTGTCTGAAATTAATTTGCTGTGCTCAATACATATCCATAATTGATCTAACTTAGATCTCTTGTGCTGATTGTTTTCAGTAATTGATATCTGAATTTGTTTTAACTGAAAATCTGAGAAAAACTGATAATTGTTTGATGATTGATGTGCTGAAATTAAATGTCCTTGAGAGTTGAAGTTTGCAGAGTGGATAAAGATATGCTAGTTCAGTGCTCAGACCAATTGAATAGTACATTATTTCATTACTGCTGTTTTCAGTGCTAATCCTCATATGAACAATTTCAGATCTTATGTGTTGAGATTCAAAGTGTTCTGAATTTGTTGGTTGAGTTGTTTGAAATTTCAGTTTAGTCTGAAGTTAGTTTTTGAAACACATTTCTGCTCTGATTTGCATTGATTGATTTAGACTTGAATTTTGAATTTTGTAGAGGTGCGTTGGGTGTTTTGAACAGGTCATCATATTCGCGATAAATTGTTGAAGCGCCTATTCACCCCCCTCTAGTCGCCATTCCGATCCCACAGCCTTTGAACCATCGGTTCAAGGATTCCTTAAAAGAGCCGAAGGTGGCCAAAGCCTACGGATTCAAGGCTCTGGCTTGTTAGGATCCATAGAAGAGTCTAAAGACTTTAAAAGAACAAATTTCCGGCCTCCGAGTTTGAAGCACTTGTAAAAGAGCCGAAGGTGGTCAAACCCTACGGATTCTAGGCTCCGGATTGTTAAGATCCGTAGAAGAGTCTAAGGACTTTAAAAGAACAGATTTCTAGCCTCCGGGTTCAAAGCATCTATAAAAGAGCCGAAGGTGGCCAAACCCTATGGATTCCAGACTCCAACTTGTTAGGATTCGTAGAAGAGTTTAAGGACTTTAAAATAACAGATTTCTGGCCTTTGGGTTCGAAGCATCTGTAAAAGAGCCGAAGGTGGCCAAAGCCTATGGATTCCAGGCTCCGTCTTGTTACGATCCGTAGAAGAGTCTAAGGACTTTAAAAGAACAGATTTCCGGCATTCGGGTTCGAAGCATCTGTAAAAGAGTCGTAGGCGACTAAGCAATAAGGTTTCACGGCTCTGGCCCAATGAAACACTTTTTAAAGTCCTAAGCGACTATTATCGGAGCTTACAAGTATAAACTTAGTTCCGAAATTTATAAACATCACAATACGAATGTGTAGTTCGAAGAACTCTACGAATGAGTAAAATATGATTACCAAGTGTTATGCGAAGCATCAGGTTGTTATATCAATCATTGTGTCCAACATACCCTATCGCAATGCGTATGGTCCACCACCCACAAGGAGGGGTAGGAGAATAAGGAACAGTCAAGTGATGCTTTTGAAACAGATTATATTAATTTGGTAATCAGATTACATTACATCATGAAAAATTTGTATCTATACCAAGAAGGAAACGAAGAACTCTTTGATCCCTAGAACTACTGTCAAAACTATCATGACTTCAAGGGTGACTTGTCCCAGAGCCTGGAGTTTTAATAACTTTACGCTTAACCCTCTTCCCTTCTTTCAAAGCTCGGAAGTCCTTTTGCTCTTGCTGAAGTTCAGCCTAAGTCCGAAGTCGTTCGGGGCTTATTTCCCAGCTTCGAAGCCGTTTAGGGCTCTTTTCTACTTGTTCTTTATAAGTATTTTATTCTTCGGACCATTCAATGTCCTCTGAAGATGAAGTTTCTAAACTAACTTCCTTTTCCTCCTTTTTAATATAAGCTAATACTTCCTTACAAATATCAGGTATAACTTCCCCGAGGAATTGAAAATCGAGGACGCTTGTGAGGTCTTAGAGCTTCGAAGGCGGCCCATTGCAGGCGAAGTTCTTCGTTAATCTCTAACACTTCAAGATCATACAAAAAAGGTTGGAAAGCCTAAAAACATTTCCAAATAAGTATTTTCATTCATAAAAGGATAAAAGCATAACTTGTTACATAATTGGGGTCCTAAGGAGAACTAAACCTTTGGGTCCGAAGGAGGCTGGCTACTCGAAGGATTCAACCGCACTTGTTTTTGATGGAGTCCTTCATCAATCCATGTCTTGATAGCCGATCGGCCTTCAGCTCTCCAAGATGGTTGAAAGGCCTCCCAAGCCACAGCCATATCAGCGGAGGGAGTCAGGAGCCGGTCATCGCCGAAGTTGACAGGGGCTGCTTCAGGTTCCGGGGCAACAAATTGCCCTATATTTTCGTAGTAACGGAGCACTCCGAGAGCAGCTACATCGCTGGAGATTTCTCCATACGAAATACCCGCTCTCTTCATGGTCTTCACTGCTGCTTGGATCATTTTCAGCTTCCGCAATAAGGGGACATCGCTAGTCGAATAAGAAGCACAAGACATGTCGAAGTATTCCAGGATTTCCTGAAGGTTGTCCATGGTGTCCAAAGCCACTTTCTCGCACTTAATCTTGTCTTCAGACAAAGCGTTCTTTGACGAAGACAGCTCGTCTGTCTAGGATGAGAGCCTAGCTACCTCTGTCATCAAAGAATTATTTTGCTCGAGCAAGTTGTTGGCCTCCTCCATCAACTTCAGCTGCTCTTCTTGGAGCTTGACCAGTTCAACTCCCGTGTTTGCTCCGCCCGCAGCCTTTCCACTTTGGCCCAAAACACGACCCGTTCAGCCTTGAGTTTATTGTTGGCATCCTCCAAGATAAGTCTAGCCTTTCTTTCTACGTCCACCGTCTCTTATAGGCCAGAGGTCTGAACCTCAGAGCTAACAAGACTCCCTTGAAGAGCTGTTATCTTCTCCTTGAGTCGGTTGTTCTCTCGCTCATTTGATACAGCCGCAATTCGAGCTAGGACTATTTGCTGCGAAGGGAGAAAAAGAGCAATGTAAGTAAACTATTTACATATGTTTGAACTAACTCTATTGTTGCAGATACTTCATACCTGGTAGACTGCCCGCTCTAAAGTTGCTTCTAACTCCGACCCCTCAGCTTCCCCAAGAATGGAAACCAAGTCCAGTCCTTCGCTCCAGAAAAGGAGCCAGGAGGGGGAGCCTGGACAAGGCATTCTAGTCGTCTTCATTTAGAGATGGGTCGGAGCGTAGTGGGGTGTCTTCGGAGGCTTCTGTGGATTGACCTCCCTCCGTGGATTGGCATCCATCCATAGACTCTGATGGGGTCCACCCTGGAATAGGAGCAGGCAAAGGTCCCCCTTTACCTTTAGCTTTTCGAGGACCCATCTTCATAGCTACTTTAGGAATTGGCTTCGGAGGCATGGCAGCCTCAGGCACAACCTCTGTAGTAGGGGTCGTCTCCATGGGAATCAATCCTATAAAAACCAAAGGTATTCGTTATTGCATAAATTTTGCAGGACACGAAAAGAAGAAAAAAGAAAAGATACTTTGCTAAAGTCTACCTTTGATGTCCTACTGCCGAACGAGCACTGGACTTCTCAGAGGCTCGAACATCTGCTCGAAGTCCTCTTCAGACTCTGGGCTTCGAACCAAAGGATCAGCTGCCAAATCTATGACAACTGCAACTATCACTTCATCCGGAGGCGAGACTTGGGCATCCGCTGTCTCGACTCCACCTTCTTCCGCAGCGGGGGCTTCTTGACTAGGTAGTACGATTTGAGTCTCTACCTGCTCGAGGTTGCCTCTAGTGACGGACGCCGCCACTACTTCATCTTGAGCACGGACTTCAGCCCCCATTCGTGATTCCTCATCACCTGTTAGAAGGGATTCGAACTCCCTTACAATTCGTATGTTGGCTTCATCTTCAGATAACTCCGAAGAAGAAGTAGAGGATTTAGAAGGGGCTAGGGCCTTTGGTTTCTAGGCCACCTTCTTCACAGATGTCTTGGCTGGCACTGAAGTCCCTACTTCCGCTTTCCTATTTTTTGGAGCTTGATCAGAGATGTCCTAGTCCGAAAGAGTGGGAGATTGAACACCGAGTATGCTCCATACCCGGCTGAATCGCTCCTAGCTACCAACTAACTTCACCCTCCACTCCTTTTCGGTGAGCGTAGGAGCTCCGAGGATCTTCTCCGAAGTTCGGACAATTTGCTCCAGAGTGAGGGTGGTGTGTGGAGCTAAAAGATAAGTTTTCCTTTCAGTTAGATCATTTTTATAAGATCACTACTTCATGTAAAACATTTTGCAGGGCATTCGAGGTTACCTGAGACACTTGAAGAAATTTCTCGGAGTCCACCCTCCGGGTTTCTTCGAAGTTTATTGGCCAACTAGCCATCATAGTCAGAATTTGGTCTCCAATGAACTCCTATGCTAAGTCTCACATACTCATGCGATGACTTATGACTTGCAGCAGTCTGAGGTGAGCTTCGAGCTGGCCCATGTCCGGATGAACCTATACTTCTCTTCGGTAGAAGATATCTTCGAGGGGTCCCACCAAGGCGTTGTTTGCTCCTACTTCGGCATAGAACCAATGAAGGACCCAGTTTGTGTACCATCTAGCGTTGATGGCCTTCGCTGGGAACTGAGTTTGGTATTCATCTCTGTTGGGGGAAAATACTTCATCCTCAAGGCCATTGCTGCATCAAGATAAAGGCAGGTGATTTAATCAAAGGTTTCCAGCATCTAACTCCGGAAGTATACTGGTGCAAGCTCGAAGGATAGAGGCGAACTCTAGTTCAGAGTATATCTTCGAACATTGACCTTTCAAAGAGCTTCCTTGACCAGCTAAGATGGAAGACTAATCTTCTTTCTCTTTAGATTAGTCTTTTACCGTTTTAGCCCTATTAAGGGTACCGAATAGTTTCCACTATGTCGATTGTAACATAGGGGTAAAAGGGTCTTTTCCTTAAGGTTTTGGCCTATAAATACCCCCCGTTTTACCCTATAATGAGGATCGAATACTGGATTATTCAATACACATCTTCGAATTGCTTCGAGCTATTATCCAATTAGGAGGCTTGAAATAGTTCATTTCACAAACACTTTGTTTGTTAGTTTCTAAACTCTGAAAACCTGTTAGCGTAATCTTTTACGCCAACAGTTGGCGCCGACCGTGGGGAACTTAGTCCAAAAAACTTCGTTCTCTACCAAGTTCTCAAACCATGCCTCCCAAGCAGAGTTCAGGTGGTAGTCCTACTAGATGGTCACCTCGGACCTCCGGAGTAAGATCCTCGAACACAGTTGAGGTCGGAGGACCTTCGACATTTCCTCCACCTCAGACTCTGGAAGGGATTCCCCTTCCTCGAGCATACGGAGTTCCTCCCCCAACTCCATCCATACTTCGGCCAACCGGAGTTCCTCTTCCACCTCAAGTTCCACTTCAAACTGATGCATACAGTTCTCAAGACCCGGAAGGTCCTTCCGGAGGAGATGAAGACGGTCTTAGTGATATGGCCACTCAAATGGCCAGTATCCATACTGAAGTAGCAAGGTGGCGGCAAGAAGCCGCAGATAGGCTTCGTTCTCAGGCCACCCCGGTCATCCCCGAAGTGCCCCAAGACGACGAACTTCCTTATCCTGAAGCCCTAGAGAACGCTTCCTTTGACAGCGAGTCTCCGCTGCATCCCGAGCTACAGAAAGTGTGCTTCGATCTTAAGTTTAAAACTTCGAAGCTTTGCAAATATGCTGGCGATGAAGACCCTTGGGAGTTCTCCTGTTCTTACACATTAGCAATTGAGGCCAGTGGAGGAGTGCGAGACACCATGGCCAAGTGCTTCCCTCTAGCTCTTGAAGGAGTGGCTCTACTATGGTTCTGGTCTTTGAAGCCAGGGTTAATTAAAACCTGGGAGCAGTTAAGGAAGAAGTTCATAAGCAACATTCAGGTTACCTTCGTACCACCAATGTCTATAGGAAGCCTTTTCCAGGTGAAGCAGCTGCCCAGAGAGACTTTAAGGCAATTTTTCAAGTGCTTCGTTCATACGAAGTCACAGATTCGAGGGTTTACTACATCCTCCGTAGTTGATGCAGCTCGAGAGGGAGTTACCCATGCAGGCCTCCTTGATAAACTTCACCGAAAACATATATCTTCTGTTGCTTAGTTGATGTCCTATTTCGAAGAATATGTAATGTCAGAAGAAGGGTGGCTTCGGAGAACTACTTCAACCCTGTCAATCATGCAAGAAGTCAAGCTAGAAGTGAAGACTTCAACACCTTCACAGGGGCCTAGCTTTGAAGTTCAACATGATAGGCGTCGGGGGCAAAAGCATCCTCGTTCAGAAGTCTTGAACATCGCACCTCCGCAGAAATTTGCCCCTAAGACTTCGCAACCTTCAGGAAGCAAGACCAGCGGCTGGAGGCCACCAGGGAAGCTAGCTGGCAAAGCCCAGGCATTCTTCTGCTTTGTCCATGGTGAGAATCGAAGTCACGCGACTGATGCGTGCAAGTCTATACTCGCTTTATGAGGCGAGTACCTTGAAAGAACTTTGGGTCGAGGCACTACTGACTGAGTTCCTCCTAGGGTGTGTCTAGAGCCTGTCCAAGTTGTGGCACGTATAGATAACTTCGATCCTGCAAGGCAACCTCCGGTGGTCAATGTTATGCCACCTCTGAAGCAGGAAGATGGTCAAGATCGAGGGAAAAAGAGTAGTCCTCCCCATTTCTGGAGGAGGGACTCTTGGTAGTATGTCGAAGAGGCAGAGAAGAGAATATGTTCGTGAAGTGGGCCATATTGGGACTTCTTCATCAGTGGCTGCCATGCCTGAATGATCCCATGTGCCAATATCTTTTTCCGTAGATGATGCAGCGGGCATAAAGTTTCCACATGCAGATCCACTTATCATCACTGACGATATAGCAGGGACTAAAGTCCGAAGAGTACTTATTGACGGAGGGAGTTCAGTGGATATTATCTTCGTCCAAGCGTTCGATCAACTCTGCATCTCCAGAAAGCATCTTCTCCCAGTAGCTCGTCCTTTGCAAGGCTTTGCAGGACCCCCTCTCGATGCCCTCGGTCAAATAGATCTGGAGGTCACCTTCGGAGAGGGGCTACTGGCTAGAACGGAGGAGGTGATTTTTTATGTTGTGGATGCCCCGTATGCATACAATGTTATCTTCGGGAGGGTCATGTTGAATCAGTTCAGAGCTGTGGTGCATCATAATTATCTGTGTATGAAGATGCCCACATGAGGAGCCATGCTGAATAGCGTGGGCCTCATGGCTCCAGAAGTGATGAGTCATTGTCAACGATAGTCAACAAGGACAGAAGAAGAGAAGAGATCTGCTGTTACATGGGCCGCGTGTGACTCAGGTACACGGGCAGCGAGCGACTGTCGGGCAGAGGAGGCTACGAAGTCGGGCTGGCCCAATCCGGGTGCATGGGCCAGAAGCAGTAGAAGACCCACTGGGCTGTTGACCAGGACTGACTCAGGTACACGGGCGGTGAGCGATTGCCGGGCTGAGAGAGCTGCGGAGTCGGGCCGGCCCAATCCGGGTACCTGGTGCAAAGCTGGTGGAGGCTTTGTCAGTTTCAGCGTAAAACTGACAACCGTTGATTCTGTATCCGACTGTCCAGAAGAGTAGCTTCAGGATATGTCATCTGTTACTCTAGGCCCACAATCAGTCAGTTATGTCTGTAAAAATACCTAAGGGCAGTAGAGTCTTTTTCTGTATTTTTGAGTCTGTAAAACCCTAAGGGGCTGGTAGAATATTCCTAGTGTTGGGCTGCCTATAATAGCACCCCAATCCCTAGGGTTTGGACTACCCCTTTGTGCTGAAATCAAATCCACCTTTTTGGGTCACTTTGTCTCCTCCCTTCTCTCTCCTGTGTGCGCCGCCAGGACTTGCCCCTCCCTGTTCTTGCATTCTTTTGGCTCAAATCTTTGGATGCATTTAATCCTTGAACTCTGGTGAATTTATTGTTTGCATCTTGTTCGGTTTGGGGAGTTATTGCCTTACCTACGGGCAGCTGAATTTATTCTTGAAGAGAAGCTTCTTCGGCTGGGTGTGTTCTTCACGGTGGTAGTACTAGTTCTTGCTGTTGCAAGTAGTACTGCTTTGCTGTAGCTACAGTGTTCGGCTGCAGCTTTTCACCTTCTATCGCCCACCTTTTTGATCGAAGCTGACAGTCTCTTTGCTTTTTCCTGGTGTGTCTGGCGAAGCTCGGTTCCGTGCGAAGCCCTCAACTCCGTGAGGCAGGCTTCGATCGATCATCTTAAAGGCTTCGTCCAGACTTCGATCTGCGGTGTTTGTGTCTGAGTTGCTAGCTACGAAGTACTTCCTGTGTGGACAGCATCGCATACTTCGAACTAGCATACTCCGAATCTATCTGTTCGAAGTGCACACTTCGTTAGGCTTCGAAGTTTGTCTTTTCTGATAGACTTCGATTGGATTTCTTTGTGGCGTGTCAGCCTCGATTCTCCTTCCGAAGCTTTCCCTGTTCGAGATAGAGTGTAGGCTTCGGACTGCTTTCTGGTGCGTGAC